>CM075819.1:23513154-23937835 GCA_037975025.1 Excoecaria agallocha
TTGTTTGGGATCCATAACAAATAAATGGCATTTTGAGAACCATTAATTTTGAATTAGCAGGCAATTGTCCTCCAACATTCACCTTTGCTTGCCAAAGCAAGCCATAATTATGGTTTAAGTACTCAATATACTTGTGTATTCTTAAGTTGTTATGTTCAAAATTGATATCATTATTTTGGAGATATTTGCGTCATAATAGTCTTTTGTAGTTTAATTTCGGGGGATTCCATTAATTGTCTAGTTTAAAGCTGTCTAATTCAATTGTTTATGCTTTGACTTGATTTCAGTGATTGTAATGTGTGCAAATGTGGAATTTCAGATAGTATCCATACCTATTGAGAATATCAGAAACTATCTAGCCGATAAGTTATATGATTGGTTACTATTTGTTCATTACGTTAGCGTTGATCTAGTAACAAATATTATGACAGAAAGTTCCGATTTGGGTAGCATTGTTCATTTTCAAAGCTAGCATTGCCTTTTGATCTATTCCATTTGGATTTATTTTCATACCCATATTATGATTTGGATTTATCTTCATGCCCATATTCTAAAACATTTGAATTATCACTTTGTTGTTTGTTTTTATTTAAACTATCTAAGTATTGATTTTTTTCTAATGTATTTATTACATCTAATACTTCTTATATTTTAATTATTTGAGTAGATATGGATCAGAGAAATGTCATGTTTTACATAATCTTGAGGATGTGGCATTTGCACATGATGTGGTTGCTATTGATGATGATGATTCATATGGAAACTATGAATAAAATGTGAATTAGGAAGAGCAAAATGCTTAGAGATAAAATCATTGATAGGGATCAAGTTCGTTTTATTTATGTGAATAGCATAATTGGGAACAATGACTTACATTGTATTAATCAATTAAGAATAGACAGAAGAACATTTCAAATACCATGTGACCTTCTTCGAACTCATGGAAATATTAAAGATGATGGACTGGTATGATTAGAGTAGAAAGTATGTATGTTTTTACATATTCTTGCCCACCACGTGAAAATTTGTACAATTATCTCTAGATTTTTGAGGTCAAGTGAAACTATTAGTAGATATTTTAATTGTATTTTAAATGGAGTTTTACGACTACAAAGCATTTTGTTTCATATTCCAGAACCTGTCCAAGACAATTTACTGATGATAGATGGAAATGGTTGAAGGTTAGTGAATAAAAATTAAGTACATACACTAATTTTTAATTCAAGATTTTTTTATCACTAATAGTTGGCATTTATTTGTTGATTGTTCCATATCATAAAAAAATAGAATTGTTTAGGAGCATTGGATGGAACTTATATTAAGGTTTGCATGGGTGAAAGTGACAAACCTAGATATCGTACGAGAAAAAGAGAGATTGCAACTAATGTACTTAGTCTTTGTTCACGTGATATGAAGTTTATATTTGTTTTACTTGGCTGGGAAGGATCTGCATCTAATTCCAGAGTGCTTCGAGATCCATTAAGTAGATAGAATAGATTTAAGGTTCCTACAGGTAAATAAAAATTCATATTTAAATTATATTAAATATATATTAAGAAAATTTTTATATAATTATAGTTTTTTTAGGAAATTATTATCTTGTTGATGGTGGGTACACAAATGGAGAGGGATTTCTTGCACCGTATCGGGGTATCTATTATCATTTATCAGAGTGGAGAGAAGGAAGTCAGCCTGCTAATTATGAAGAATATTTTAATATGAAACATGCCTCCACCAGAAATGTAATAGAAAGATGTTTTGGCTTGCTTATGATGCGGTGGGCTATATTAAGAAGTCCATTTGTTTATCTTATTAAGATACAATGTCGAATCATTACTGCTTGTTGTTTACTGCATAACCTTATTAGAGGTGAAATGAATGTTGATCCGTTAGAGCAAACAATAGAAAATTTAGATAATGATGAAGAAAATCATTAGATTGATTTGTTAAGTATAGCTGAATCATCTGATCAAAGGACTACTTTGAGGACTAATTTAGCTATGAGGATGTATGATGAGTGGAAAACACGTAGACAACATTAATGGTGCTTATAAATTTATTACATTGATTCATGTACTATCATTTGTAATTTTGATGATTAAAATATATATTTTTATTGAATGGATTATGTTTCTATTTAAATGAATATTTTTTATGTGTTTATATTATAATATTTTACTCATAATTCTCTTTGTGCATGCATTATATATGAATAATATTTTATATATTTAAAATTATCATTTAGAAATGGATATTGGACAAAGTTCACAATTTAAAGGAACCAGATGAACATGGAGTAAGAATGAAGAAGAGTCACTGTTAAAAATTCTTGAAGAAATAGTTACTAATGGTGGTAAATGTGAAAATGGTACCTTCAGATCTAGAACCATGAAATCCATTGAAAAAAAGATGCAAGAGTTGCATCCAGGTTATGGATTAAAAGTTAATCCCCATATAGATTTAAAGATGAGAAAATGGAAAAAAATTATGCAATAGTCTATGACATGATGGACAATAGTGGTTTTGCTTAGAATGACGTAACCAAATGTATTGAGGTTGATAGTGATTAGGCATGGCAAGCTTATATCCAGGTTTAAACTTTGTCATTCATATATTTAGTTTTTTCATATAAATTAAATCTAATTTATTATATTTTTGGCATTTTTGTAGCACAATATTGATGCAATGGGATGGAAAGGAAACATTTTCCTATATTTGATCGCCTTGCTAATATATTTGGGAAAGATAAAGCAACTAGTAAAGGAGTAGAAACACCAGCTGATATGGCAAATGCAGAGATGAAAATTTAGGTAATATTAATGACGATATTATGCAAGGGATTGATATTGATGAGACTTCACCACTATCAGTTCCAAATATAACT
Source organism: Excoecaria agallocha (assembly GCA_037975025.1). Lineage (NCBI taxonomy): Eukaryota > Viridiplantae > Streptophyta > Magnoliopsida > Malpighiales > Euphorbiaceae > Excoecaria > Excoecaria agallocha. The sequence continues at coordinate 23,516,039 of CM075819.1, forward strand.
ACCAATGCATCTCAAGCTGGAAAAAGAAAGAAAAACAAGTCAGGTGATGAATCTGATGCCAATAATATAGACTTATTTAGTGAAATGTTCAAAGAAAGTGTTGGTCAAATTGCTACTATTACTGAAAAATTTATTAGAGCAAATGATGATAGTTCCGAAGATCATCTTGACAACTTACAAGCAATAATAGATAAACCTCAGCATGTGACATTATTCAGGTCAATAAAATATGAAATTACGGAGATATTTGTTCAAAGATTACTTAGAAAAGTAAAGGGTAATTAAAAGAATATTCAATGCATTAGTTATGTTTTTAATTAGGTTCATTTTTCACAAGGATATATGAACTTTTTTGCATTCATTGATTATTTGGATTATATTTAAAATAATAATGATGAAATTTATTTATTTTGATTTGTTATTGGACTATGTATAAAATTATTAATAGTATCACATTTCTTAATATATTTTAGCTATATAATTAAATGTTATTATTTTCTTAATGTTAATTTATCTACTAATATACATTTGTATTTCAAGAAATTTGTGCCTTTTAAAAAAATTGATTAATGTATTAAAAATTGTAATTTATAATTAATAATTTTGCCTAAATTGTTAAATTACATAATTTTTTATTTTTTAAAAAATAATAGAGTACAAAATTATATACCAAGCATAGTATAAAATAGTACAGACTAATACAATTTTGTACCAAATACTGTATAATCTAATACAAGCTAATACTATATAGGTTAATACTATATAGGCTAATACTATATAAACTAATACTATACAACCTAATACAATACAGTGAACCAAACGTGGCCTTTCTTCTTGTATTGGCCTTCTTGATGCATAATTACGTCCTTAAGAAAAATTCCTAATTATAGAACCTACATGGATAAACAACTCATGCTAACCTATAAAGCTTAGTGGGGAACAAATCATTATGGAAGACCACTCACAACGGTCGTCGCCAAACACTTAAAAACATAAATTATAATATTGCATTTTTTTAGATAATAATAACAACAACATCAACAACAACAACAACAACAACAACAACAACAACAACAACAACAACAACAAGAATAATAATAATAATAATAATAATAATAATAATAATCATAATAATAATAATCGGAGTAGAGTTTATGGTTATAAAGAAAGAACAAAACTTGACGAATATAATAGCATGACGTAAAGATATGGTTCATTGATAAGATCTATGGATTTAAAATTTTTAACACTTGTCTTGTAATTTGCTTGTCTAAGTTCGATAAGTGTGGATAATGGGAACTGTAGATACCTGTAAGTATCAGTTAATTAAATAACCATAGTTATTAAGCTCTATGGATATTCAAAAATATCAAATCTTTGGACCCAAATGGGTTCAGACTGTAGTCTTAAATGGGGATGATTGTAAACCCAAATGGAGCCAGACTATAGCAATTGCAACTCTTTCCCTATAGGTATCTCTATTTATCCAAAACTTAACTTTAAATTCAGGCATTAAACTATGTTCATATACATTTCATTTATCTTGATTATGTCTTAGCTGTATAATTTTACACATATAGATATAGATATATACATATAGATACATAATCGCATGTATATGCACAAATATTTGGAGATAATACAATATTGTAACCATATACTTTCACATGATAACATAATGATATAAGCATACATGCCTAATTATACTTTTTAAGTAAATAATTAAAGTCATGTTTGCTTATGTGCATGATATATAAACATACTACTTTAGATTCTTTATTGGATTTACAATATGGTGCCATCAAACTTTCACGTATTTATACCACATGGTATGCCAAATCTTCATTGTCAAATTAGTCTAAAGTCATTTGATTAAACTCCTAAAACATCTCAAAATCATAAAGTCATTTATACTATGTTTGATATTAGCTTTAATAGTTCATATTTTGTTGCGTTGTTATTTTAGGAATAATGAGAGATTGGGCAAGGGAAAAGGAGGAAAATGAGTAAAAATTGCAAGGTTCACACCAAGGAAGGTAGGCAAGTGAAGGTAGGAAAAGGAAAAAAAAAAGAAGAAGATAGGTGTGCTATGTCACAAGCGCAAATGGAGTTGTGAGTGCAATAGTATCGAGGAACTCATCTCTACTACTCCCGAAATCCAACAACACAACCTAGAATTCATCTTGCAAGCAATTTTCTCATTCAATAAAACTTGATTTACAGCAATATATGTCTGAGATCTATGTATTTCCTTACTTTTAAACACCTTTAAATCTCAATTTCAACTTATTAATGAAATTAAATCTAAGAATTACTGTAAAATAGAGCAACTACTTTTAAAGTAAAATGAAAAGTTATTCTCTGATTTTCACATGCTTTCCTTTATTTCATTAGGAATAAAATTAAGCTTGAACATTTTTAACATATGAGTTATGTTTCCTCACAATTGAGCATAACTCACCTTATAGTTAAAGCTTTAATTTTTGAGAATTTATTCCATTACATTCAAATGCACCGTATGATATTCACATGTAGAGTTTAATATTCTGTTATCACTATCATCTTTATAATGTCATCTTAATCATTCATGGCATCAATCACATGAAAAACTATATTTAGTCATAATTCCTATACCTCTATTGAAATTTAAATTCCTCCTTCAATCCTTCAATACCTCATTCCCTTTATTCTTGTTCACTTCATCTTCTACATAAAACATTTACAATCATAAATACCTAGAACTTTCTGCTCATGCAATACATTTAAATTACTGAAGAAGAAAAGGATGATGATGGAGATGAAGAATAAGAGCCCATTACCTTATAACATCCAACTTCAAAAATCTTCTGCATAACAACTATAGCAGCATTTAAAGAGGAAACTAGAGAGAAAATGCCTAGCTTTTTGAGAGAGAAGAAGGAGATGAAAACTGCATTTTTCCTCTTATTTTTGCTGACCCACTCTCCTCTTAGACCCACTATTTGCTCATTCCCCCTCATGCAAAAGTTTGAAAGGGACTAAGTGGAGATGAAAATTCTCACTTAGCTCCTTCTACTTCTTTCCATTTTGAATTCTGCCCCATAACTTCCTTTTTTCTTAATTTTATCCCCAAACTCTTTTTTTTTCTTTTAATTACACCCTTAATCATTTATCATGCTTTAATTATTCCAATATATAATATAATATAATATTACCAATTTGCTCCTCTTTATCCCTAACTATCATTTCATTAATTTAATTAAACATTAATTAACTATAATACCGATTAATCATACCTATTTTCTACTAGGGCCTAGGTTAGGGCATCATAATTCTCTTCCCCTTAAAAGAATTTTGTCCTCAAAATTTGTACCTAAAATAAATAGTTGGAAATGTTACTCTATCATGATTGATTCTGGTTCCCAAGCTGCTTCTTCCATTTCATGATGTTGCCACAATACTTTAACTAAGGGAATTTGTTTGTTCCTTAATTGTATGATCTCTCTAGCTATAATTTCCTTTAGTTCTTCATTATATGAAAAATCAGGTTAGACTTTTATTTTCTATAGAGGTAAGATATGAGATTCATCCAATCTATACCTTTGAAGCATGGAAGCACGAAAAACATCATGTAAGATGGATAACTCTAAAGGAAGTATCAATCTATAAGCAATTGGTCCAATTATTTTCGAGACTGTATAAGGACTAATGAATCTTAGACTAAGTTTGCTTTTCTTCCCAAACCTCAACACTTTCCTTTAAGGAGACACTTTCAAGAATACCTTATCTCCAACTTGATACTCAATATCTTTCCTTTTCAAATCTACATAGGACTTTTGTCTGCCACTAGTTGTTTTTTACCTCTACTTAATAGTTTGCACTTTCTATTCCATATCTTTAATGATATTAGGATTAAACATCCTATGTTCAACTAACTCAGTCTAGCAAACTGGAGTTCTACATTTTCGGCCATACAAAACTTCAAATGGTGCCATACCAATGCTAGTTTGATAACTATTGTTGTATGCAAACTCCATTATAACAAGATATTTATCCCAACTTGTTGGAAAATCCAGAACACATCCTCTCAACATATCTTCTAACACTTGTACTGTCCTCTCAGATTGCCCATCTATTTAAGGATGAAAAGCAATGCTATAGCAAAGTTGTGTTTCCAAAGCTTGCTTTAGACTTTACTAAAATCTAGATGTAAACCTTGGATCTCAATCCAAAGTCATAGATACCGATATTCCATATAACTGTACAATCTCACTTACATAAAGTTTAGCCAGTTTATCCATAGGATAATCTAGTCGAATTGGTATAAAATGAGCTATTTTAGTCAGCCTGTCAATAATTACTAATATTGCATCATGCTTTCTTTGTGTGAGAGGCAAACCTGTAACAAAAACCATAGCGATATCATCCCATTTCCATTGTGGAATTGGGATGGGGTTTAATAATCTTAAGGGGAGTTGATGTTCCACTTTCACCTGTCGACAAGTTAGACACTTAGAAACATAATCCTCCATATATTTCTTCATACTAGGCTACTAATAATATTGCTTCAAATCCTGATACATCTTATGACTGGTAGGATGCATAGTGAGCACTGTGTTGTGAGCTTTATGCAATAATATTCTTCTCAATTCTTTGTCATCTGGAACACATAGCTTGTTCTGATAATACACACTCCCATCTTTCTTTATTGAATATTCATATTGATTCCCTTCATGTAATGATTACACAGTCTATTGCAACCACCCATCATTTTTCTATGTATCTATCTCTGCTTGCCTTACATTAGGTTGAGACTTCAATTGAGCTATTAATGCACCATCTGATGTAAGTTTCCATCTATATTGCTATAACATTATAGATTCCATCATCTTTTAACTTAAGGCATTAGCCACAACATTCACTTTACTAGGGTGGTAATCAACTATACAATCATAATCTTTAAATAATTTTAACCATTTGTGTTGCCTCAAATCAAGTTCCTTCTGATTAAGCAAATACTTGAGACTCTTATGATCTATATAAATTCTGTATCTTTCCCATACAAATAATGCCACCATATCTTCAAAGTAAACACTACTATAGCCAACTCTAAATCATGCGTAGGATAGTTTTGCTCATGAGTTTTCAATTATTTGGATGTATAAGCCACCACTTTGGCATCTTACATTAGCACACAACCCAAATCGATTCTGGCATCATCACTATACATAGAATACTCTTTTACTCGAAACTAACTGTGTTAGAATTGGTGCTTTTGTTAACATCTTCTTTAACTAATCAAAACTTGCTTGACATCGACCAGTCCATTCAAACTTGATACCATTCTATAGTACTACTTAGTGAGTGAAGAAGCAATGATTGAAAATCCATTTACAAAGCAAAGATAGTAACCTACCAAACCCAAAAACCTTATCACTTCAAATGCATTTCGAGGTGGTCTCCAATTCACAATAGCCTCAACTTTAATTGGATCCACTTTAATACCTTCAGAAGGCACAATATGTCTAAGGAAAGAAACTTTCTAAAGCTAGAAATAATACTTGCTTATTTTGGGAAATAACCGATTCTCCCTCAATGTCTGTAACACAATCCTTAAGTGTTCCACATGCTCATATTAATTTCTTGATTAAACCAGTATATCATCAATAAACATTACCACAAAATATTCTAAATATGGTCAACATACCTTATTCATTAGATCCATAAAAGCTGCTTGTGTATTAGTTAACCCAAAAGGCATGACTAGGAATTTTAATGAACATATCAGGTTTTAAATGCAGTTTTTGGAATATCCACATACTTTACTCGAAGTTGATAGTATCCTGATCACAAATTGATCTTTGAAAACATACCAACACATTTTAACTGATCAAACAAGTCTTATATTCATGGTAATGGATATTTTTTCTTTACTATTACTTTATTTAGTTGTTTGTAATCTATACATATTCTCATAGAACAATCCTTCTTCTTAACAAACAAAACTGGTGCACCCAAGGTGACGCATTAGGCCTAATAAAGCCTTTGTCTAGTAACTCTTGTAATTAAACCTTTAACTCCTTTAGTTTTGATGAGGCCATTTTATAAGGTGCCTTAGAAATGAGAGCTATACTAGGTATAATTTCTATGGGCAACTCCACTTCCCTTTTATTTCAATTGGAAGATCAGGTAAATCTTTTAGAAATACATCAGGAAACTCATTTACCACTAGTACGTTTAAAGCTTTATTTTCTCCCTTTTTGAATCAAGTACTAGGGCTAGAAATGCTTCACAACCCTTTCTAATAAATCGCTTGGCTTGCATAGTAGATGTCACATTTGCTAAGGGTTTAGCTCGAATGCCTTGAACTACAACTTCTCTACCATCAACATCTTTAAGTGTTACTATCTTTGCCCCATAATTAACCACTATATGATGTTTTGACAACTAATCCATGCCTAATATTACATTAAATTCCCAAAATGGTAGCTTAATGAGATGAGCTAAAAGTTCCTTTCCTTGAATAATAATGGGATAATCTTTACATACTTTATTAATATAGACATTGTGTCCCAATGGGATATTTACATAAATGTCAAAATCCAATTGATGCATAATTGACATGTTTCTATCCATATCCCCCATGCAAACATAAAAATGGGTGGATCCAAGATCAATAAGTGCATGAACATCAAAGTTAAAGAGAGAAAAAAATACCCACTATAACTTCTAAGGCATCTCGATTCTCATGAGCTTTCATTGCATAAGCCTAATTGGGAACAATAGGAACTATAGGTCAATCAATAGTCTCAAATACATTTCTAGGTCGGCATCTAAATTGGCTTAATCAACCATGCCCTTTGCCTCTGCCTCTACCTGATGAGGGTGTATTAGAAGCTCTTCTATTACCCTATTGTATAGATTATTACTCCTATTTTGAGGAATAGTTTACCATATAGTGATTAGTGCTACCACACCGAAAACATACAGCTATCAACAACATATAAGTGTCCAAGTGTTGTTTTTAACAATAGGAAAACTCTAGTGGCTGACCTCCACTCTGCTTTATTGGTGTTTCCCTATAAGATCAAGATATTGTGGATGATCCTTGTTGTCTTCCTTTAGTAGCAGGACTATAAATAGACTCAGCTAGTTGATTTCCCTGCACTTTTCTAGGTCTCTTCCTAATTAAAGATCCACCTTTATTCCTACTCCTTCCTTATTCCCTTTCTCTCTTAGCCAACTCATTCTTCTCTACTCGAATAGCTGCTTGAATAAGTTGATAAAAATCCATAGTTTGCAAAGATGTAGGTCTAATCAACCTTTCTTTGATCCGGTCATTAAATACATCTTAAAACTATCAACAATTGAAAGCTATTGACTCCGTAACATATTTACTCAAATGGCTGAACTCTTTCTCATATTCTGCCACAGTTATAACTCTCTATTTCATGTTAAAAAATTGCCGTAATTTATCTTCTTTATATGTTTTAGTAACATACTTTCACTTAAACTCTACTTTAAAAAACCCATATAAGTGGATTTGGTAATTAAGGCTATTTAAACACCAATTTCCACCAATCATATGTTGTTCTTGGGAGTAAAGACATTGCACAAGACACCTTTTAATCAGGTAGGCATTGAATCTCATCAAATATTCTTTTGAGTTTTTCTAACCAAAATTATACTTCTCGGATTACTCTAAAGTAGTGCCCAAGAATTCTTCTGCACCATGTTTTCTAATCTCAGTTATAAAACCTTTAAGTACAATCATTCTTTGTAAAATTTAAGCCATATCTTGAGAAATCTTTAATAATGCTTCCCAAAGAATGGTCGCGAGTATATAATTTCGATTAGAAGATGAAGACCTTGGATTAGAGGGATTCATTTGAACAGGTAAATTACTTTCAGCTAATTCTTCAATAACATCTCTAAATCCCTCCATCTAATGTCTATAAGAAAAATAGGGGCATCTGCATTAGTCCAGCACCAAACTTCATCATTTAACATAATCTTAGACTCTTTTTGACCTAAAAGGGCTAATCTGTGGCTTTGATACCAAATTGTAACACCCTCTAACTATCATCCTATTTCTATCATCATTCATATATCATTAATGAAGCTTTATTCTATTTTTTTGTCCTTTATACCAATGATCACATATCTACACATGTTACCACTTACATGCTTCATCTTAATAAAAGTTATTTTAGATCACAAGTTGATATATATACTATTTAGTTACAAAAGTGAGCCCTTTTAAATAAAAATTTTCCATTTCAAGTACATTATTACTTATATGCTATTCTTGATACAAAAGTTATAAAAAATATTGAAGGTGGACTTCATACATCAAACTTTTTTTTTGTTTGGTGTTGGCCTTCCTGATTTAGAATTACGTCCTTAAGGAAAAATCCTAACTGTAGAACTTACATGGATAAGCAACCCATGCTAAGCTATAAACCTTAGTGGGGAACAAATCATTATGGAGGACTACTCACAACTGTCGCTGCAAAACACTAAAAAACATAAATTATAATATTGCATTTTTTATAGAGAATAATTACAATAATAATAATAATAATAGGAGCAGAGTTCATGGTTATAAAGAAATAACAAAACTTAATGAATATTAAAGCATGACATAAACATATGGTTGATTATTATTATTATTATTATTATTATTATTATTTTAGGTCTCCCTCTCTTTTTCTCTGTCTAGATTCATCACAATCATGCATGCTGGTTAAATGATAAAATAAAGGTGTTCTTATATGCTATTTATTTAGATTTATATACTTAGTCGAATGCCATGTTGATCCAAACATGTATGTGTGTTAGAACATTGTTTGACATTATTTCCTTTATGAATGCATGTTTGGCTTCTTATTCCAATATGCTATTTTAATTGTCAATTTTATTAATGTCTAGTTTCAAATGTGATTTAGGACTAGTATTTTTTGTTTTGCATGTTTTAGGTCCCTATAATCATATATCTAGAGTTTATTTAAGATTTTGGTGAGTTTTGTGTTGATTTTTAGCTTTCCATATCTATACCTTGAATGATAGATAGGAAAGAATCACCATAAATGGTTGTCTGTCAACGTGATAGATGAGACGTCATGGTGATTTCTCCTCATCGTGTCCTTCCTTAGTCAAAGGGTATATGTGGCCAATTTTATGCCTATTTTATATATTTTATATATCTATTGTTCTTTTTGTTTTTTTATTGATATTTGGTGTGTTAATTCATTTTCTATGTCCTTTTGCACATATTCTGTTTCTGTATGCATGTCTAATTTTGTGACATCTTCTTGTATTTTATTTTAATTTACTTTTTTGTATATTCTTTTATAATGCTAATTTATCAGTTTTTGTGGTTTCGTATGAGTTTTTGATCTGATGTACATTTAGAGTGTCCACTGGACTATCATACATTAGGAGTCATGGTCCAATTAGTTCATTTCCCTCTCTATTTATTTTATTTTATTTCTTATTTTTCTTTATTTAGCTTAATTGATTTATTTTCAATGTATTTATTTTTGGAATGTAATCAGCAATAATAAAATTATTTTTTACACGTTTTATCGAAAAAAAGTCATTAAAATCATTTCTATTATTTATTTTGGGATTTATTTAATAAAATAGACCAATGTTCACTTTTCTCCCTAAAAGTTACACAATAAAAAGAGATTTTTTGTAAATTCGCATGAGGAAACCAATGTTCCCGACCTTAATGAACGTCCCAGTTTATGTATGATGGTTTACTTTTTTTTTTCTCTTGGATGATTTGCTTCTGTAATAGTTTATGTAGATAATTTAATTTGTTCATTTATTTACTGCTTTTATTAATTGATTGGCATGTTTATTTAATTTATCATAATGCATCATGTGAGAGAAGAGAGTGGATTAATATTTAAAACCTAATTATGAAACTATACATAACAAAGGTGCCAAGTAAGAGTGATATCCCAAACACCAATCTCTATTTGGACATCAAAAGGTCAAGATTTTTTTACCAACATTCTATTAGGTGGTGATTCCATAACACTTACCTCTTTGAGCCCATAGTAGATGCATTTAAGACTTGACTACTAACAATAAATTGGGTCTAAACCCCTTTTTATTGTGAAGTGGCTAATTTTTTAGTTATAGTGAGCCTCATTCAATCTTGGACCCTAAAAGTAGGTTTTAGAGAGCAAAAAAAAATGCCGAGCATGGCTCTAGTGTGCATCACATAAATAATGAGAAAAAATAATAAAATGGTGGATGAAAAATGCAATGAGGTATGAAAAATAACAATGAGGCCGTAATAAAATAATATCAGTAATTTGGAAAGTGTATAGTAATATAGCTAGCATGATGATTAATATTGCTGATAATTATTAAATGTTAAGAATACATGTTCTTTTAGTCATTAAATTGCATGTTTGCTAAATACCTAGTGGTGGGTTAGCTAAAACACGTGTTAGTTAAATGTTGGTGCCCATTTGTGACTTTTTTATAGGTTTAATTTATGACTTTTAAAGCCAATATCGACCAAAATTCATGTGCACATAAAGCTAATTATCTTCTTTCCCTTTTGTAGATTATAGATCCAGGATAGCAACCAAGACAACAGCAGGCACCCTCCTGGATAACCAAGGAGTAGGTTGCTCACTACACTACCCTTAGCTATATGTGCATTTTGCATAGCCACTAAATGACGTAAATTTTATTATAGTGGATAGGTGTACTTAATAAAGTTGATGCACTACTATCTTAGGTAGGATGGATAGATTTCTACATTAAGGCCTATTGAGCATACTGTGAGATGATGACACAGTTTCTAGCCAATTTTCATTATTTAAGTTATCAAAAAGCTAATGACGAGCCAAGAGTTATCCCATTTTTTGTTTTAGGTCATTAGTTTAGCATGAACCACTGATGCTTTGTAGAGATTATAGGGCTACTAGTGGGTGATAATGTCATTCATCTGGAGACATCAATATTGTTTTAATTTCTAATAGGAGCTTCCTCAATACTGATTTATTGAATTCACTCTTTATAAATACCTAAAAGCTTTGTTAGTGTAAGCCCTAGCCCCAATGCATTGTAATGAAACACTTGAAATTAATAAAATGAGGCATTAGTTTTATCTTTTGTATTCCTGTGCATATCAATTGATAAAACTATCCAAGAATGTCGTTTTGGTTTAAGTTATCATGTGTGAGGCACATGGATTGTAAGACCTTGAAACAAATGAGACATCATTCTAAATATCCCTAGTCAGTCATTGTTATGGGAATAACAAATGAATTAAGACTAGTATGCTCTCTCTGATCTTATGAGTTCTGTCTTACGGATCATTAGGACAAGAGTGTCAATCAGAGATCATAGATACATGTTAAAGAACATGGTATTTGGATTCGATCCGCTCATGAGAACACTACATGGTACAAGTCATAAGTGTTTCTCATATGCAAGTTTTGTATCGAAGTTCTTAGACCTGAAATCTCTATGAAACTCTTTATGAATTACTGTGTACTTTGACATACACCTAACGTGCTCGTAACAGAGTGACAAGTACGGGTATGATTGGGTATGCACTGATTCATGTTAGAGAGCATGAGAGAAGTGAAGGGATTACCCCTCTCGATAAGAGAGAAAAATATCACCGGCCACTTGATCAGTGAACTGAGAAGTGTATGGCCATACCGAGATGAAATAATGAGTAATCATTATTTATCTGAGAGTTTAGTGTCACTGGAATATCAAGAAATGAATTAATGTATATAAGGATGACTAGTTCCATGCCTTATATTAATTCTGATATTTATGGGTAAGGGACTATGCGAAATTGCATTAGGTTACCAAATGCCATATGCATTTTCATTTAATTTGGAATGCTATAATATCTTGCTAGAGAATATATATAGCCTTTGAATTAATTTATTAATTCATTGCCAACATTAAATGGACCTATAGGATTGCACACAAAGCATTGGGCTTAAAATATTTAAATTAAGTATTGGACATTAATTTGGGCTTTTAATTAAAGTCAAATTAATGTATGTAATGGGTTATAATATTGCTATTGGGCTTTGGTCCATGAGAGAGAGAAATTCAGCCCATAAGGTTTAATTTCAATTAATTAATTATCTTGTGTTAATTAAGTTAATTGAATATTAAAGCCTAAAGGAATTTAAATTAAATTAAATCACTTATATATTTAATTAAGTGATTTCATTTATTTAAATGTCTTATGTTTTATTTCAAATTTGAATTTAAATTCAAAGGAGTTCAATTCAAAATATATTACTTATCTTTAGGAAGTGATAGAGTTTGAATTAATTATCTTAGGATAGTTGAATTCAGATTAATGACTTGCCAAAGGATAAGCATATATATTAAAAGAAATAAAACCCTAAACCTAATTTTTTTGTGGCATGAATAGTAACTCGTGAATAGTAACTCGTGAATATTGACTCTCTCTCTCTCTTAATTCTTTTGTTCAATTTTTCACAAGGAGAAAGGATTGTTCCTCATTCTCTTGTGTTATTGAGCAGTAATAGCAATCTAAAGAAGTACAAAATCAAGTTTTGTAGCTTCAAACTATAACCATTACACAATACCAAAAAAGAGAGCTAGCAATCTCGATTTTAAGCCGTCGGTGCAAGTGTGTGTGTGAGAATAGAGGGAGTGGCGCAAAAGGCTGTTCCTTGGCATTGGTGATCGAGAACTAAGGTGGATAAAGGCATCTTGGTTGCTGGACATCAAAAAATCAAAGAATAAAAAGGCATCATCTATTGTAAGTTTCAAAACCCTAAAATTGCATGTTTTCGTTCCTAGTTTTGGATATGTATGGTATGCATGATAAAATTTTTGTTTTTCCGCTGTGCTATCATGATTATCATACCATGTCATATTCCATCAAGCTTCTTCCTCTATAGCACCACCTCTTCCTTAGCTAGATGTGCCATGTGCCTTAAGAGGCCATCATGTAGCAGCTCTAATGCATAGAGGATGCTCAGACGATGATACAGGCCAACATCCAGCAATTGCGATAGGACCATAAGACATTATATGCCAATTAAATATAGTTCTAAGAGGTCTTTCATTAGTGGTAGGCAAAAGGGAAAACCCATCAACATTGGGTTAAGACCTTTTTTTTACTCCACTGTGTAGAGAGACTAGAAAGGGGATGAAAGCCTACAACACACTAGAAAGTGGATTGACGTGAATGAGAGTGTAGTTGATGCAAGTAAGCATATAGCCATAAAGAGCTATAAGGACCTCCAAGGGCACTATGATTAGCTTGATAGGGACTTCTAGGGCTGCTTAGATAAGCAACCCATTAATTTAGAAAGAGTGTGACATCATATGGGGGTGCTAGTAAGTTACCTTATTGAGTTTTTACACCCTCTCTCTACTGACCACACTAGATCTACTCCTCATTCGTAATATTAGGCAAGCCCCTCAGGTATGGCAAGCCCTTCAGCTTGTCCACAATCTCTAATTTATACTTCAAGCTTGCTAAGATATATTCACAACTTCCCCAAACACCATTAACGCTTGACCAAATAGGGTTCCACTAACTACTCCCTGGGTTATAGCCCGTTTTGAGTTAATCCTATATTTTTTATATGCCTTTTAGTATATTATTAGAGTTATTTTCTAGTTTACTTTTGCTAAAACCTTATTTACCTTTTGATCATATAAGCATAGTGCAAATGGTCATTAGCCTTATACATTTGTCATTCACTAGTAGAAGTAACATTATCACTAAATATATATAACTTACAAAAAAAATAGAATGAAAAAAAAGATAAAAAGAAATATGTAATATCAAGATCATGGCTTTAAGATTAACAACAGAACATAATAATCATACTTAAAGGTAACAACAAATTGCTAAAGTATTCATGACATTTCAAATTATTAATTGGACATAAAACTAATAAGTGTACAATAAATTTACCATTTTACTTTATATGGGCCAACCAACTAGCACGTGCATGCATCAAACCATTGTTGCACCTCTTGCAAGCTTTAATAATCATAAAGGGCAAGCTGATAAGCTTTTAAAGCTTATCCGATGAATTTTATAAAACACTTGTAAAAGACTAGTGCGGTCTCATGACTTTCCAGTGAGCAAGCACTCATTCCAATATAAGGGGAAAATTACCATCTATCTCATTGAAATGGAAGACATCTTCTTTAAATACAAGCAACCCTAACACATAAGAAATTTTTACAAAGGATTTTTTGCAAGGCTTTCACACTAAGCCCCTTCAAGAAGTACTTATTTGGTAAGTCCTTTCATTAGGCACGGGAAAGTCTCTTAAGAGCATTCAAAATAGTAAAGGCATGGTTGCAAACCATAAAATTCACCTCAGTTCAAGGCATATTTGTAAATAGCAAGGTTTCCCTCAATTTAAGGCATAGTCATAAATAATGAGATTTGCCTCAATTCAAGGTAGGATCATAAATAATGAGGTTTACCAAAAGTTAGGGAACAATAAAAAATAGTAGGGTTCACCCTAGTTCAAGGCATAGTCACAAATAGAAAAGTTTGCCTAAGTTTAAGGCATAGCCACAAACAACGAGGTTCACCCTAAGTTAAGGCACAGTCATAAACAATAAGGCTAGCCTCAATCTTAGGGTAGTCATAAGTAATAAAATTCACCTTTATTTAAGGCACGATCACCAATAGTGATGTTCACCTTAATTCAAGGCATAGTCACAAACAAAAAGGTTCACCCCAAGTCAAGGTATGAGCACAAACCACAAAGTTTACCCTAAGTCTCCTTAAGGAGAAGCTAAAATTGCAAAGCATAGTTATAAATTGCCAGGTTCACCATAATTCCCAATAAAGCCCTCCTAAAAGGCAGTTCATAGAAACCTTATTAGGGAAGTGTCTCTGTCCTTACTCTAAACTTTGGCTCACTTAGGCATTTAGTGCATTAACCTCCCTAAAGTTAAGGGTAATGCTAGACACTAAGTCCTGAGGCAGTTTTTATCAAAGTTACCTAATAAGGAAAACTACTCATGTAAAAATAAGGAATCGAGAGTTTTAAGATCTCTTGATGTTTTTGCAAATTTTCTAAATTTATTTTGGGATTTTAAGCCTTTTATGCAGTTAATCAATAGTGAAAGGCCTAATTTTAGGGGAGCATAATGACATAAACCCATATGTAATAAAATGCCCCAAGATTCTTTAACACACTCTTATTTGGTTAAAAACCAACACATGCCCGTGTGTTAGTAACACAGGGCTGTGTGTGGCTTTTCTTTATAAAAAGATTTATTGCAGAACATTTTCAAGGGTGGAAAATTTTAAGTTGATGGATATTGTTTCATTGGTTCAGTTTTCAATATTTTTATATGATGATGTTTTTAAAAACATTAAGTTTTAAAACTTTATTTTAACCCTTAACAAGGAATAGATCCACAAATTCAATGTTTTATTGTGTATCTAGGTAAGTGTATTAAAAGTAATATTATAAAGCCTCTTTCTTCTTTGCTCAATTTCTAGCGAGGTCAGTTTATGCATTTATTATTGAAAGCTGTAAAGTCAAGCCCTAAGATGCCTTTTACATCATGGTTTATTATTTCTTGCTAGTTATAGGCTATGGGATCCCCTTTCGGGATATTATGTGATAAAATAGTAGTCTTTTTGTATTAAAACCTACATTTTTATCATCTTTTAATACATTTTTGTTGTGAAACCACTTAAAAGTTGTTTTTGATAATTTTAATGGTTTTCTCTCCCTCTTTTTCCTCCCCTTTTCTCGAGTCTTTTTTAACCCATTTTAGGCTAGGAAATTGCATAAGGAAAGAGAGGGAAAACCATGTGTCACTATAACACGCACCCAATCTTGAGTTTTATCCATCATATTTATTTTCTCTTTTTATTCTTTTTTTATTTCATTCTCGTTCATTATTTTTTATTTTACATGTATATGCCCTTCTTACTTTAATTTCCTTAATATTGTAATAATCTATGTTTGTAAGTGTACCTTGGTGAGCATAAAGGTAACCATTTAATTTATTTATTTATTCACAAATTTATTTATTACAGTAAAAAAGGTTTTTGATCGATAAAATGAAAATGTTGCATAAAAAAATTTATGTTAAATAATTGGAATTTTTATTAATAAAGTTGGACCAATGTTCTATTTTATATCCTAAAAATTACTTGTAAATAATAATTTTTATAATAATGTGAAAGATTTATAATATAATTAAATAATATGGGAACTTTTTTAATAAAATTAGGGCCAATCATCCTTGTGTCAAAAAACTCACAATGAAATGCCTCTTTATAAGATGCATGTAAGGACCAATATCTACAACAAAAGCACCATCAACTAATTATACGACTTATGGATGCTTATTTAATACCCAGTGGATATTTTATATACATGCCATGATTTATAATGTTCCAACGTGATTGGTTGTGCCTTTAATTTATTTGCCATGATTATGCATGTAAGAAGTGGGATAAAATGATTAACCTAAAAACCAATTCTGTCACATTTATTAAAGGTAAAAATAAGAGTTAGGTTTTGAACTCTTTTTGGGTTTTGGTCTTATAAGGTCAGAACACCATTTTTCAATGTTTTATTAGGTGGTGACTCCTTATACCTACTTTGTAATGCCTAACAAATGCCTTCTAAGTGACCAATCATTTTGGATAAGGAAAACCTTAACTTAACTGACTCCTAATAGAAAGAAGTGATGCTAAAGCATTTGTAATGATTCTCATCGCTAAAGACAAGCTTGAATGTACATGTTTTAAACTGGCTATTCAAACTCTTTAGATAATCCGCATATGATACCAATCTTTCTTGTCGAATAGACCATTCTCCCTTTGCTTGGTGTACTACCACAGATGAATCACTAAATGCCTCTACTATGTTTTCCCCTAGGCTTATCACTGCTTATAAGACATAAATGTAAGCTTCATACTCAACCTTGTTGTTGGTCACCCTTATCCTAACTTTTTGGCCTGTGGAAGCTTCTTACAATTAGGAGTGATAAGGATGACCATGACCCTAGTGTCATTGTTGTTGGTAGCTCTATCAAAGAACTTCTGCTAACTCAAAGCAATTATAGCTAACACACCTTAATCTAGTAACTCATGCTCAACCTGTTCACATTTCAATGGATAATTTGCTAATAGCTTTACAACTGCCTTACCTTTAATTTCCTTTCTTATAACATAAACAACTTGGAATTCCTACAGAAGTAGTAAACATTATCCCATCTTTCCTAGAAGAGATGGTGTAGTTTGAATATACCTAAGTGCATTATGTTTAACAATATCTCAAAAAATATAAGAGTGGAAGTAATGCCTAAATTTCTTCGAGGCCTATATATTGCCAAATAAATTTTCTTCATGTCTACATAATTAGCCTCCTATAAAAGGAACTTCTTTCTCAAGTAATAAATATCAAATTAAACCCTAGATTCATCTTCTTAGGTTATCATGGTGCTTACTGAATTCTATTCCACTGCCAAATAAAGGATCAAAGTCTCACTTTGTTGATGTGGTTGAAGCATTGAATGGTGTAACAAATATTCCCTAATTATGTCAAAATCCTCATGACAGTTGTCATTTCATTTAACTTGCTAATCTTTTCATAGGAGCTTGGAGATTGACTTATAGATAACAATGAGCTTGGCAATGAACTAGCTAATGTACTGATTCATAGCAACCCTTAAATCTCCTTTACTTTCTTTGGAACGGACATTTCTCTAATGGACTTGATGTTGTCTAAATCCACATCAATACTTCATTGGCTCATAGTATGACCAACAATTTTCCTACGTCACCCAAACACACTTTTTTAGGTTGAGATATAGATTTTACTTGTCAATCCTTTAGAAGAATTTCTCCAATACATCGAAGTGACCTTCTGTAAGGATTATTCTAGCATTTTCTTGGTTCCTATTACTTGGTGTGCTATCTTTTATATAAAAATGCATATTATATCTCATTTTTTAAAATATCATATAATTTTCTATGATTACTAATCATTTTTAAGCATAAGAATAAGCTATATAAGATAAAGCTCTCTATACATCATAGTTATAATCATGTCATTCTTTACATTGTACCTTTACATTACGTTTTCTTAGTTATATATATATATATATATATATATATACAATAACAAAAAATAGTCCAAAATATCATCATCTTCGTACTTTGACCTCTCTATAAGCTGGTGTTACCTTTATTGTTGTTGGTTTTGTCCTTGTCAGAAAGGCAACTCTTGAGTACCTATATAGATGAACACCTATGCTAATCTATACAGCTTAGTAGGGAACAATAAATATGTGACCAACTACTCACAGTGGTCATTAGCATACACACACAACATACAATAATACATATGTTACAAATTAGTTATAAGACATTACTGCATATATTTGATTTATAGTTCTAAGCCAGTCATATATATACATAGCATGTCATTATTTCACACCAAGCATTTACTATTTATTACATTCTATGAATGCCTACCTATGTTCTGTATGAGTGGATAACGGGGTATTGTGGATAACCATAGGTATCAAACATATAAATATAAGTACCCGAAGTTGTTAAACATGTGGACCCAAACAAGGTGAAGACCGTGGTCCCAATAAGGACATCCTGTGGACCCAAATGAGGTCAAAATTGAGGCAGCTACATCTGTAACCCTATAAGCATGCCTATTTATCCGCCACCAAGTTCTATGTACAAGCATTGATCATTTTACCTATCATTTCTTTCATTGTGTACAATTCACCATATTACATAATCATGTATGCAAATGTTTAGAATAATTACAGTAGTGTAATGTAACCATCATTGTATAACCATATTTACAATTGTACAACTATCCTTACATAATCTCAATCATATGAACATATTTAGATAACATGTTTTAACTTCCTCTCTATCTCAATATGTTAGTTACAGATGTAATGGTACAAATTATCCTTAATGTTATGTTTAGAAGGGTCTAAAATGGTTTAGGGAGATTTAGGTAAGCTTTGGGAACAATTTAGGGCCTAAAAATCAAGTTTAAAAGAAAACAGGAGACGGTCAATGTCATTACTTATTTGGTACTGACCGTGAGATAGGTTCTGGACTGGGGTAACGATTATTATTGATTGGTATTAATTGTGAGATAGGTGCATATTCGGTTCTAGACTAGGGTCATGGTCATTACTGATTTTGTACTGACCATGAGGTCTATTCTGCCCTAAAAATTCTAAAGGCAGATTCTTAGGTTCAATTTGTATGCTCTTTTAAACTTAGAAAATGAAGTGTTTAGCTAAAGTAGTCTTCTGTAAAGTTGTTACCCAATGTCACTAGTTTCTAAGTAAACTAAAATTCACTTCATTTAAGCCTATAAATCTTCAGATATTCACAAAAAAATGCAAACTACTCCTAATGATAGGGCAACAGACACATTCAAAGTTCAAGCTCAAATTTCACCATCTTAGAAGGGATTTAGTTTTTGACTTCTTGATATAAAATCAAGGTCTGGAAGTATAGTTTCTATTACAACTATAATTACTCAACTTGGGTTCGTATAGCTTGGGCTATAACAAAAATAAGTCCGGATTGGTCAGTTGGGTCCTAAGATAGATTTTTATGATTTCAACAAAAACTTACTTATTTTGGTTTTCAAGCATCCTTAAGCTTAATTTCCATGTTAATAACCTTTTTATATCATTTAATTACCCATTACTCATGTCACCAATTCAAGCATACACAATCAAGATTATGAAAATTTCCCATACCTTTTTCAAGCCAAAATAACACTCTTTTCACTCTTTTTCACTTCCTTCTCCTTTCTCCTACTTGATTCTCCTTTTACACAAAAAATTACATAGATAAACATATATATCTTCCCATCATAATAAGTAAAGGTAGAAGAGGAGAAGAGAGTTTATACCTTAAATCACTAACCTTAAATTCTCTCTCCTCTCAATAATCAAGTTGAATTCTCTTTGGGGATTATTTTATGGATTTTTTAGGGGTTGTTTAGGGAGAGAACTAGCTGTATTTCTATCCTTGGATGGCCATCCACTCTCCCCTTAAATCCTTAGATTTTTCTCTATGTTTCATGAAGAATCTAGAGAGGCTAAATGTCACCATCCCATTAGTTCACTTTGTTTGCTTTAGTTAATTGGATTTAGCCCGTTTACTTCTCTTCAATTCTTATTCTTACCACAAAACTTACACTTCTTTATTTCAATTGAGTCCCTAATACTATATTCTCTCTTAATTATGTTTATGTATGACTTCGTATTAAATGACCATTTTGGCCCTATTAGCAAACAATTTCCTCTAAGTCCCGATTTATAGTAGCATGAATTAGGCAAGCTTATATTAATCATATTATCAATTAGACATATGCATCACACATTACATAGTAACTCTCCTAGGGTATAAGTAGGGGCCTCACAACTCTCTCCCCCTGAAAGAATTTTATCCTTAAAATTCATACTTATTTTGAATAAGTGTGGATACTGTGCTTGCATTACCGACTAGGGCTCCCATATGGCTTCCTACATGTCATGATGTTGCCACAATACTTTAACTAGAGGAATTTGTTTGTTTTATAACTATCTAATTTCTTTAGCTAGAATTTTCTTTTGTTCTTCATCACATGTATAATTAGATTGAACCTTTATATCCTATATCGTTACTATGTGAGACTCATCGCATTGATACCATCAAAGCGTAGAAACATGAAAAATGTCATGCAGCTTTGGTAATTCCAATGGGAGATCCAATCTATAGGCTACAGGTCCAACCCATTCTATTACTTCATAAAGACCTATAAACCTTCGATTGACTTTCCCTTTCTTTCTAAACCGTAATACTTTTTTTCCATAGTGATACCTTTAGAAACACATTGTCTCCGACTTGGTACTTAATATCCTTTCTTTTTAAATCCTTATATGACTTATGGCTATTGCTTGCTTCTTTCAACATTTGCTTAACAATTTGGATCTTCTCGTCGATGTTTTTAATAATATCTAGATCGATCATTTTACTCTCGGCCAATTCTATCCAACAAACTAGAGTTCTGCACTTGCGACCATGTAATGCCTAGTAAGGTGGCATACCGATGCTAGCTTGATAACAATTGTTGTATGCAAACTCTATTAAGGTCAAATATTTATCCTACCACTTTAGGAAATCTAGGAAAAATCTGCTTAACATATCTTCTAACACCTTCATAATTTTCTCAGATTGTCCATCCATTTATGGGTGGAATGAAGTATTGTAGTGGAGCTTCATGCCCAAAGCTTGCTGTAAGCTCTTTTAAAAATTACTGACATTGGAATTCCATCCATCTGAATGATTTTACCCATATACAATTCTACTAATTTATCCATTGGGTAGTCCAATCGGATTGGTATAAAATGAGATTTCTTAGTCAATATGTCTACAAACATCCATACTGCATCATGTTTCCTTTAAGTGAAGGGTAACCTAGTAAAAAAATCCATAGTGATGATGTCCTATTTCCATTATGGAATAGGAATAAGATTCAATAACCTCGAAGGAAATTGGTGTTTTACTTTTTCTTGTTGACAAGTCAGACATTTATAAACATACTCAGTTACATGTCTCTTTATCCTCGACCACCAATAAAGCTGCTTTAAGTCTTGATACATCTTATTGCCACTGGGATGCATAGTAAAAACTATGTTATGCGCTTCTCACAACAATGTTTTTTTAAGCTATATATCACCTGGCACATAGAGTCCATTATAGCAGTATACACCACCATCATCTCCTATTGAATATTCTGATGGGCCTTCTTCATCTATTGATTGAACTATTTGTTATAGCTTTTCATCACCTCTAAAAGCATCAAGTATTGCTTGCCTTATATTGGGTCAGGCTTAATTGAGCTATCAAGGCGCCATCCAGTGCAAATCTCCATTTTTCATTGCTATAATGTCAATGCCACCACCACTTTTCTGCTCAACGTATCAACTAGCACATTTGCTTTGCCTGGGTGATAATCATCTATGGAATCATAGTCCTTAAACAATTCCAACCATTTACATTATCTCAAATTGAGGTCTCTATATATAAGCAAGTATTTGAGACTTTTCATGATATGTGTAGATCCTACATCTCTCTCCATACAAATAATGGCACCATATTTTCGAAGAAAAGACCACTACTGCTAATTCCAAGTCATGAGTGGGATAGTTATCTTCAAGAAGTTTTAACTGCCTCGATGCATATAACACTACTTTGCCATCTTACATCAATACATAACCCAATCGATTCTTAGAAGCATCACTATGCATAGAATAATCTTTATTTGATACTAGCTGTTTAAGGACTACAACTTCTATTAACATATTCTTTAACTGCTCAAAGCTTGCTTGGCATTGATTTGTCTACTAAAATTTGACACCTTTCCAAAGCAATTTAGTGAGTGGAGAGGTAATAACTAAAATTCCCTTCACAAAATTATGGTAATAACCTACCAAAACTAAGAAACTTCTCACTTTTAGCATGTTTCAAGGTGGTTTCAAGTTAACTGTGGCCTCAAACTCTTTAGGATCTACCCTAATGCCTTCTGATGACACAATATGCCCAAGGAATGAGACTTCCTTAAGCCAAAAATCACACTTACTCAACTTGGCATATATATATTTCTCTCGCAAAGTCTACAACACAATTCTCAAATATTCTACATGTTCAACTTCATTTCAAGAATAGACTAGTATATCATCAATGAATACTACTACAAACTGGTATAAATAGGGTCTAAACACCCTATTCATCAAATCTATAAAAGCCGCTAGTATATTTATTAACCTGAAAGGTATCACCAAAAACTCATAATGGCTATATCGATTTTGAAAAGCAGTCTTTGGAATATCTGCATCTTTTACCAATAGTTGATAATGTCTATATCATATATCAATTTTAGAAAACACAATAGTACCCTTTAATTGATCAAATAAATCTTCAATTCGAGGCAAGGGATATTTATTATTTATTGTTACCTTATTGAACTGCCTATAATCTATACGTTCAAGGTGCCATTTTTCTTTTTAATGAGCAACATTGGCCTGCCCCAAGTTGACACACTAGGCCTAATAAGGTCTTTATCTAATAACATTTTTAATTAGGCTTTCAATTCCTTTAGCTCTAATGGTGCCATTCTGTATATTGCCCTAGAAATGGGACCCATTCTAGGTAGGATTTCTATAGACAAATATACTTCTCTCCTAGGTGGAAGATTAGGTAATTCCTCTAGAAACACATCTGGAAATTCTTTGACTATAGGTATATCTTGAAGATTTACTGTCTTTCTATTGTAATCAAGTAGCAAAGCTAAGAACGCCTCACATTCCTTCTTAAGAAATTGCCTTGTTTTCATAGCTGATATGACATTTGCTAAGGGTTTAGACCTAATACCCTACACCACTATTTCTTTATCGCCTGCATCTTTTAATACCATAGTCTTAGCTCTACAATTCACTATTGCTTGGTGTTTAGCCAACCAGTCCATACCAAGTATTACATCAAATTCATGGAAGGGCAATACAATTAAATTAGTTTGAAATTCTTTCTCTTATATCCTAATAGGGTAGTATCTGCATAGTTTATTTACACACGCATTATGACCTAAAGGGATAGTCACACATATATCAAAATTTAATTGATTTATAGTAGACATACTTTTTCCTAGATCCCCATTACATATATATAAGTAAGTAGAAGCCAAAACTATAAGCATATTTATGTCAGCATCAAAAAGAGAAAAAGTACTAGCTATGACTTTAAGAGTATCAATGTCTTCCCTAGCTTTTATAGCATAGGCTTGAGTAGGGGATGTAGGGGCAAATGGTTGATTAACAATCTCAAAAACATTTCTAAACTATCCTCTGAACTGACCGAACCAACCTCTACCTCTTTCATGTCCTTTCCTAAAGGAGGTGTATTAGAGTTTCCTCTATTACTCTGCTATATGGACCCTTGCTCTTGCTTCATTGGGTAGTTTTCCATAAAGTGTTTAGTGCTACCACATTTAAAATAAGTGCCTATCAACATCTTGTAGGTGCCTTAATGTCTGCTGTAGTGGTAGGTCCATTCAGGAGGTTGTCCTTTACCCTATTCTATTAAAGCCTCCTTACCCAATCTAGTTGAAGTAAATGCTCCTTGTTGTATAACCCTAGAAATAGGGTAGTTGGTAGATTCTATTGGTTGATCTCTTTATGCAACTCTGGGTTTCTTTCCTATTGATAAACCACCCCTAGCAAAGTTTCTTCTTCTTTGTTCTCTTTCCCTTTTCGCTAATTCATCCTTTTCCACTCGAATGGCTGCCTGTAAAAGTTGATGGTAGTTGATCGGTTATAAGAAAGTGGGTTTAATCAATCATTATTTAAAATAATCATTTAAGCCATCCTTAAATTGTTGGCATTTAAAAGCTCCTATTAACATAGATTCAGGTACATGCTTGCTTAGGTGGCTAAACTCTACCTCATACTCGGCTACTGTTATGCCCCTCTACTTCAAATTTAGAAACTATCTCAGCTTTTTTTCTTTATATACCTCAATTACATATCTCTTTTTAATCTCACATTTACAAAACTTCGAAGTAAAAAGGTAAGGTAATCGGAGCTATTTCAACATTAACTTCCACCAATCATATGTTATTTCTTGATGTAAGGACATAACACAAGTAACTTTCTGGTTGGTTAGGCACTGAATCTCCATAAAGACTCGTTCTATCTCTTCTGACCAAAGTTTTGCCTTTTTTGATTCCTCCTATGTCATGCCTAGAAATTCCTCTACTTTATGCTTCTGAATTTTCGCAATAGGAGCTTTTAGGGCTATCATTCTCTATAAAATTTGGGGCATATCTTATGAAAACTGATGGAATATGACATGGTATGAACGTGGCAATCACACAGTGAAAAAACAACAAAAAACGATCATACATGCCAAACAATTCCATGACAAGAATAGAAACATGCAATTTTAGGGTTTTAAAACATAAAACTTTTGATGCCTTTTAAAACTTTAGTTTGGTGATGACCAACAACCGAGATGACTTTATCCACCTTAGATCTTGATCACCAATGCCAAGGAACAGCCTTTTATGCCACTCCCTCTATTTTCATACACACAATTGCACCGATGGCTTAAAATAGAGATTGCTAGCTCTCTTTTACGATATTGTGTAATGGCTATGGTTTGAAGCTACAAAATTTGATTTTGTACTTCTCTTAGGTTGCTATTACTATCCAAGATCACAAGAGAATAAGGAACAATCCTTTCTCCTTGTGAAAAATTGGCCAAAACAATTTTGTGAGAGGGAGATGAAGTTCACGCCACACTTAGAGAAAATAGGGTTTCACGCCAAAACCAACTCTCTTTTTTCTCCTAGGGTTTTATTTCTTTATATATCATTATCTTTTTGGCAAGTGTTTGATCTGAATTTACTACCTCAAGATAATTAATTCAACCTCAATCACTTCCTAAAAATAAGTAATATATTTTGAATTAAACTTCTTTGAATTTAAAATTCAAATTTGAAATAAAACATAAGACATTTAATTAAATGAAATCACTTAATATAAATAAATAGCATGTGCCGAAATTCCTTGATTTCCATCTTGGAATTTCGGACACTTCATCTATTATCTAAATGATTTAATTTAATTTAAATTCTTTTAGGCTTTAATACTCAATTAACTTAATTAATACAAGATAATTAATTAATTGAAATTAAACCTTGTGGGCTGAATTTCTCTCCCCCATGGACCAAGGTCCAATAGCAATTATAAAACCCATTACACACATTAATTTGACTTTAATTAAAAGCCCAGATTAATGCCCAATACTTTATTTAAATATTTTAAGCCCAATGCTTTGTGTACGATCCTATAGGTCCATTTAAGGTTTGTAATGAATTAATAAATTAATTCAAAGGCTATATATATTCTCTAGCAAGATATTATAGCATTCCAAATTAAATGAAAATGCATATGGCATTTAGTGACCTAATGCAATTTTGCATAGTCCCTTACCCATAAATATCAGAATTAATATAAGGCATGGAACTAGTCATCCTTATATATATTAATTCCTTTCTTGATATTCCAGTGACACTGAACTCTCAGATAAATAATAATTACTCATTATTTCATCTCGGTATGGCCATACACTTCTCAATTCACTTATCAAGTGGCCAATGATATTTTCTCTCTTATTGAGAGAGGTAATCCCTTCACTTCTCTCATGCTCTCTAACATGAATCAATGCATACCCAAGTATACCCGTACTTGTCACTCTGTTACGAGCACGTTAGGTGTATGTCAAAGCACACATTAATTCATAAAGAGTTTTATAGAGATTTTAGGTCTCAGAACTTCAATACAAAACTTGCATATGAGAAACACTTATGACTTGTACCATGTAGTGTTCTCATGAGCGGATCGAATTCATATACCATGTTCTAAACATGTATCTATGATCTCTGATTGACACTCTTGTCCTTATGATCCGTAAGACAAAACTCAACTTATCAGAGAGAGCATACTAGTCTTAATTCATAAGTTATTCCCATAACAATGACTGACTAGGGATATTTAGAATGAAGTCTCATTTGTTTCAAGGTCTTACAACCATGTGCCTCACACATGATAACTTAAACTGAAACAACATTCTTGGATGGTTTTATCAATTGATATGCACAGGAATACAATAGATAAAACAAATGCCTCATTTTATTAATTAAAGTGCTTTATTACAATGCATTGGGGTTAGGGCTTACACTAACAATCTCCCACTAGCACTAGTCCCAATTGGGCATAGCCCTAAGACCGAACGCTCTCAAATGAGCTTCGTACAGATTTGGACGCAACTATTTCGTCAAAGGATCTGCTACATTGTTTTCACTTGCTATCTTACTAACCTTGATGTCCCCACGATCAATGATTTCTCTAATCAGGTGGTACCTCCTGAGTATTTGTTTGGATTTCTGGTGTGACCGGGGCTTCTTGGCCTGTGTGATGGCCCCGTTGTTGTCACAAAAAATTTCTAATGGATCTAAGATGCTTGGGACCACTCCTAATCTAGAAATGAAATTTTTTAATCCAAACAACCTCTTTTGCAGCATTACTTGCTACAATATACTCAGATTATGTAGTTGATTCAGCAACGGTCTTTTGCTACAAGCTTTTCCAGCTAACAACGCCACCGTTAAAAACAAAACCAGATTGCTATCTTGAGTCCTGAGTGCTGGTCTAAAAAGCAGTATCGGCATAGCCTTGTATGACGAGCTCTTCTTGACCACCATACACCAAGAAGTGATCTTTAGTCCTTTATAGGTACTTCAGAATCCCCTTTTACAGCAAACCAGTGCTTTTCACCAGGGTCTTGCTGAAACCTACTGGTTATACTTAGTGCATGAGCAACATCCAACCTAGTACATAACATAGCGTACATGATAGATCCAATAGCAGATGCATATGGAATTCTACTCATGTTATCCCTTTCCTCTTTGGTTTTAGGGCATTGTTCTTTAGTCAAAGGAACTCCCAAAGCTAAAGGTATGTACCCTTTCTTTGAGTCTCCCATACTAAAATGCTTTATTACTTTGTCTATGTACTTTTCTTGACTTAGTCCCAAAAGCCGATTCGATCTATCTCTATAGATTCGAATAACAAGTATTGTCTCGGCTTCACCTAAGTCTTTCATTGAGAAATATTTTCCCAACCATTGCTTTACCTTTTGCAATTTTGGAATATCATTCCCAAAGAGAAGGATGTTATATATATATAGGACCAAAAATACTACTATGCTCCCACTAACCTTCTTGTACACACAAGGCTCATCTTCTTGTGTAATGAGTTCTTGTTCCACAACTGGTTGTGAACTTGATCCCATTCCCAACTCATCCTTTATAGGAGTCTGTGGCACTTGAATTTCTCCAAGTTTTACATTACTCCCACTGTCTTTCTTGAGAAAGAACTCCTTTTCTAAGAAAACAGTCTTGCGAGCAATAAATACTTTGTTCTTGTCTTGTGAGTAAAAGTAGTATCCCTTTGTTTCTTTAGGATAACCCACAAACAAGCAGACAGTGGATTTGGACTCTAGTTTGTCAGATGTTAATTTCTTAACATGTGCTTCACAGCCCCAAATCCTGGAAAATGACATATTGGGTTCTTTCCCAGTCCATACCTCTTATGGTGTCTTCTCAACTGCTTTAGTTAGAGTACGGTTTAATAGAAACACAACAGTTTCTAATGCATAACCCTAAAAAGAGATAGGAAGATTAGTTTGACTCATCATAGATAGAACCATGTCCAACAGAGTTTGATTTCTCCTTTCGGACACACCATTCCATTGTGGCGTTCCGGGAGGAGTGAGTTGTGAAATAATACCACACTCTTTTAGATGATTGTCAAACTTTGGCTTATGTATTATCCACCTCGATCTGATCGAATGGCTTTTATACTTTTTCCAAGTTGGTTTTCTACTTCGTTCTTAAACTCTTTGAATTTCTCAAAAGTTTCAGACTTGTACTTCATTAGATAGACATAGCCATATCTACTGAAGTCATATGTGAATGTCACGAAGTAGCTAAAACCACCTCTAGCTTGTGTACTTAAAGGTCCATATACATCGGTATGTATTAGTTCCAATAAGTTATTAGTCCTTTCACCTTTCTTGTTAAAAGGACTCTTTGTCAATTTTCCATGCAAACATGGCTCGCATGTGTCATAGGACTCTAAGTCGAATGACCCAAGCACTCCAGTTTTGTAGAGTCTTGAAATGCGTCTTTCATTTGCATGTGCTAAACGACAATGCCAGAAGTAAGTAGGGTTCAATTCGTTTGATTTAACCCTCTTTGTATTAATGTTGTATATGGACTCCTTGTTTTGTAAATCAAGGATATAAAGGCCATTTTGCAACATGGCATTGCCATAAGAAATGCCTTGGCGATGAATATGAGCATTGCCATTTTAAATAACAAAATCAATTTCATTATTATCCAAACATGAAACTGAAATGATGTTTCTGCTTATAGCAGGCGCATAATAACAATTATTCAAAACAATATAAAGTCCGGAAGGTAAAGTGAGGTGATAGTCGCCTATCTCCATGGTAGCAACTCGTGCTCCATTCCCCACATGGAGGTCCACTTCATTCTTCCCAAGTAATCGCCTATTTCTTAGCCCCTGCACATTTGAACAAATGTGAGAACCACAACCGGTATCCAATACCCAAGTGGTAGAAATATAAAGGTTAATCTCAACAACAAAAAATACTAGAACTGGATGCCTTGGCTCCATTCTTCTTTTGTTTTTCCTTGAAGAGAGCGCAATTCTTCCTCCAATGCCCTATCTTGTTGCAATGGAAGCAAGTGCTCTCACTATCTTTGAGTTTCTGCACCTTGGGCTTGGATTGGGCCTGAGGTGCACTCCCACTTGACTTGAACCGAGCCAGGTCATTATTGGGTTTTGCCTTTCCCTTTCCCTTTCCCTTAGTGGGTCCCTTCTTAATGCCCCCTTGAACCATCAATATGGGATTAGTCTTTTGAATGTTCTCTTCAACATTCTTAAGCATCCCATGAAGCTCAGTGACTGACTTGTTCATTGCATGCATGTTATAATTCATCACGAATGGATCATAATCATCAGTTAATGAACCTAAGATCAAGTCAGTAGCCAATTCCTTTGGCACTAGTACCTCAAGCTTCTCAAGAGTATCAAGATAACCTTTCATCTTGAGTACATGGGTACTAGCAGGAGTACCCACAGCCATCTTACAAGAAATTAAGGCCTTTGTTGTCACGAACCTCTCGTGACGAGCTTGCTCTTGGAACATCTCCTTGAGGTGCACCATAATCGCATAAGCCTCTTGGTCCATAAATTGCTTTTGAGAGTCAGGCACCATAGTGGCCAGCATCAAACAGGTCACATCATTGGAGTCGCTTTTCTTGGTCTTAAAAGTTTCCTTTTGAACTACAGAGGCATTCCTGCTAGGTTCTTCAGGCAAGGGTGCATCCAAAACATACGACTTTTTCTCTTGCTTAAGAACTATTCTTAAGTTTCGAGACCAGTCTATGAAATTGGAGCCATTCAATTTGTCCTTTTGAAGGACCGATCGCAATGAGAAATTGTTGTTTAAAGATGCCATTTTCAATCTACAATAAAATTTAGCAAGATTAAATGAGGTCTTATTTATGATCCCACAAACCGAATTAATATCCCTTTAAATAATTCGCGTTAGTGATTTAATGTGGGCCAAGATCCACTTTTCACAACAACTTATTAGTCAAGCTGAGCTTGTACACCTAATAAGTTAAATTACTTAGGTAGGAAAACTCCAATCATGTCTCGTACATTTCTCTTGGATCAAATGGGTTAACATCCTAAGATGTTATAGCACAACCCATTTATTAGTTGCCTAGGTCCGAGCATCCCTTTCCATGTTATGTCCAACCTACATTCACAACCCATGCCTCACAAAGATAATCGAGCGCATCTAGGACTCCTAGTCTACGTGACCGATGATCGATGCCTTGACATGTTTCGAATTAGGAAGGCAACTTTGTGACTTACTATTTTAGGGATTCATTTTATTACGGCTTACATGGCATACGCTTTGTCATCCATACATAGCATGCATATATAAATAATTGTATAAAGTAAAACGTGACAAACATGGGCCCAAAAACCTACAACTAAGATTCTATACTATTACATAAGAATCATCGAGTTGGGCTTCTCCACTCTAGTGGGCTTCGTCTTGATTTACAAAGTCATCAAATAAATTCTATTCTAAGAAATAAATGAAACTTTTACAATAAAATATAATGGCACAATTTTAATTAATTTAGCCAAGCCCATTAATGGAAATTGTGTACTTGAACATTTAAGAGATGACCCCGTGATGGGCCTGGGCCAAAGCCCAATGGACTAAATCCTCTTATTTAATAAGTTCTCTTAAAAGCCCAAAATACTAACTAGTTAGATTTGTGCTATAAATCTAGTATAATTTCAAATTTTACCATTTTTAATTTTATGTCACACAACCCATTAACATTAAAATATATATAATATGTGCTAACATGAATTAAAAATATAAAATCATGAAGAACAAATATATAGTACACGGCATTCATGCAAAAACAAAACAAACAACAAAAACTAGTTGTTTAATGCTTATGTAATGCCATAAAATGCACAAATATTTAAATCAATTTTATGAGTCATTTAATAATTTAAATAAGTCCATAAATATTGATTTAATATTCTGTACCAATCTGATCTAAATGTGTTTTTACCATTTTTATCAAAACAAAACAAACAATGTTGATTAAACATGTAACAAACACAAACTAGTCATAGTTTTAAGTGATTTTAAAATTAATCAATTAAATTGTCATGGACCAAAATTAAAACCAAATTTAAAATATGTCCATACCTTATAATTAATCTTTAAATATCACTTACAAACATTCCAAAATCGTTTTTACATTTAATATTGAAAACTAGTTGTTAAACTAACAATTAACATGCCAACTAGCACCTAGTTTTAATATTAACATGTACCATCAGGTATTATTAATTAAATCCGACCATTAACAGCTCCTAGAACATCTTAAGACAGTATATTAACATGTCATATTAATTATAATACCTATCTAATCAATTAAAATCGTTTTTACACCAAAACAATGCAAAAAACTCAAAACAGAAAATTTCAAATTTGTATGTTTTCATAATGACGATTTTTAATTAATTTTTTCATCCATCTAAAGCACTAAAATAAGCATGTTTAGGCTCTGATACCACTGATGGAATATGACATGGTATGAACATGGCAATCACACAGTGGGAAAACAACAAAAAACGATCATACATGCCAAATATTCCATGACAAGAATCAAAACATGCAATTTTAGGGTTTTAAAACTTACAACTTTGGATGCCTTTTAAAACTTGAGTTTGGTGATGACCAGCAACCGAGATGACTTTATCCACCTTAGATCTTGATCACCAATGCCAAGGAACAGCCTTTTACGCTACTGCCTCTATTCTCACACACACAATTGTACCGACGGCTCAAAATAGAGATTGCTAGCTCTCTTTTACGGTATTGTGTAATGGCTATGGTTTGAAGCTACAAAATTTGATTTTGTACTTCTCTTAGGTTGCTATTACTATCCAAGATCACAAGAGAATGAGGAACAATCCTTTCTCCTTGTGAAAAATTGGCCAAAACAATTTTGTGAGAGGGAGATGAAGTTCACGCCACACTTAGAGAAAATAGGGTTTCACGCCAAAACCAACTCTCTTTTTTTCTCCTAGGGTTTTATTTCTTTATATATCATTATCTTTTTGGCAAGTGTTTGGTCTGAATTTACTACCTCAAGATAATTAATTCAACCTCAATCACTTCCTAAAAGTAAGTAATATATTTTGAATTAAACTCCTTTGAATTTAAAATTCAAATTTGAAATAAAACATAAGACATTTAATTAAATGAAATCACTTAATATAAATAAATAGCATGTGCCGAAATTCCTTGATTTCCATCTTGGAATTTCGGCCACTTCATCTATTATCTAAATGATTTAATTTAATTTAAATTCTTTTAGGCTTTAATACTCAATTAACTTAATTAAAACAAGATAATTAATTAATTGAAATTAAACCTTGTGGGCTGAATTTCTCTCCCTCATGGACCAAGGTCCAATAGAAATTATAAAACCCATTACACACATTAATTTGACTTTAATTAAAAGCCAGATTAATGCCCAATACTTTATTTAAATATTAATAAAAGGCATGGAACTAGTTATCCTTATATATATTAATTCATTTCTTGATATTCCAGTGGCACTGAACTCTCAAATAAATAATGATTACTCATTATTTTATCTCGGTATGGCCATACACTTCTCAATTCACTGATCAAGTGGCCGATGATATTTTCTCTCTTATTGAGAGGGGTAATCCCTTCACTTCTCTCATGCTCTCTAACATGAATCAATGCATACTCATGCATACCCGTACTTGTCACTCTGTTACGAGCACGTTAGGTGTATGTCAAAGCACACATTAATTCATAAAGAGTTTGATAGAGATTTTAGGACTAAGAACTCCAATACAAAACTTGCATATGGGAAACACTTATGACTTGTACCATGTAGTGTTCTCATGAGCGGATCGAATCCAGATACCATGTTTTAAACATGTATCTATGATCTCTGATTGACACTCTTGTCCTTATGATTTGTAAGACAAAACTCAACTTATTATAGAGAGCATACTAGTCTTAATTTATATGTTATTCCCAAAACAATGACTGACTAAGGATATTTAGAATGAAGTCTCATTTGTTTCAAGGTCTTACAACCATGTGCCTCACACATAATAACTTAAACTGAAACAACATTCTTTGATGGTTTTATCAATTGATATGCATAAGAATACAATAGATAAAACAAATGCCTCATTTTATTAATTAAAGTATTTTATTACAATGCATTGGGGCTAGGGCTTACACTAATAAAAACTTTAACAATGCTTCCTTAGATGGAGCAATAGGTGCATCACCCTGAGTAAATATTGAAGATTTAGGGTTGGAGGGATTTGATCTCACATGAAATTTGTTTTTAGCAGTCTCTTCTATCGCTTCCCGACTTCCCTCCAAAAGCTATTATCTAAAGGAACACAGGGAGACCAACATTAAGCCAACACCAATAAAATTCTATACATGCATGTGCATATTTTTATACTCCTATCGGCTAGAACGCCTAAACCATGCTCTGATACCAAAGATGTAAGGACTACTTTAGCATTTTCTTGGTTTCTATTACTTGGTGTGCTATCTTTCATATAACAATGCATATTATATCTCATTTGTTAACATATCATAAAATTCTATATGATTCATAACCATTTTCATGCATAAGAATAGGCAATATAAAATGAAGCCATTTGTACATCATAATTATTATAATGTTTTTCTTTATATTGTACCTTTACGTTACATTTTCTAAGCAATATATATATATATATATATATATATATGTGAGGCCCTTAACATGACCCTAATTGGAATTGCATGTTTTAAGTAGGATTATATTTGATTAAGATCAAATTAAAATGATAATTTCATATAAAGTATGAGACAAGTGATAAATTATTTTGTTATTATATTAATAGCATGAATATAAAATTTAATATTATAGTTTAATACTATTTGAGGGTATAATTAAAGTATAAAGTATTAATTTGGGGTAAATTTATAATTATGGCATTTTAGGGGTCAATTGTGAATAGAAGAATAAATTAATAGGTCAATTTAAGAGAAGGAATAAATTGATAGGTCAATTTAAAAAAAAAAGACTAAGTGGAGGGGTCACTTTATATCATGCAAAAAAGTGAGAGCTAATGGTAGGAGATGCAAACATTTAAAGGACTAAAAAAGGGATTATCCCTTACTATTATAAAAAGCAAAAATTTAGGAGAAAGAGGACAGTGGGTTAGATTTTCTTGAAGAAAATTCAGAAATGCTCTTCTCTTTACTCTAAAATCCTAAGTTAAATTTTGTAAGTGATCTTGAAGAGGAAATTGTGCATGTTGGTTAATCAAGAGTATTTGTGTAACAAATTAAGGTAAATAATCTTTATTGAATTTCATCTTCTTCTACTCCTTTTAATTCTCAATTTTTTGAAGTAATAGTTGAGTATGGTGCTGGAATTTTAATTAAATGATGATGTTGGTTGTAAAGGAGAAGAGGAGAGTAGAAATACCAAAGGAAAATGAGTTGCTAGAGATTGAAAGCAAAGGGGATTTCGGCCAAAGGTATGGGATGATTGTCTTCCTATTTGTTTGTGGCTGTTTTGGTAGAATTATATAGTGAATATCCTGAAATTTGAGTAATTAAAGAGAGGATAATACTTAAGAAGTGTACATGCAAGGATGAGATGAAAACCTCTTGACCTAGTGTCTGAACGTTTAGTATAAGTTAAAATTGAAATCTCTAATTGTAACCATTCAAATTTATAAAGTTATAACAGACATATACCTATAATATTGTAGAAGGAATCTAGCCTTAATTATGCCTCTAAATAATTTTTATGATTTGTTGAATGTTAGGTGAACTATTAATTCCAGTTCTATAATACTTTGTGGAAAAATTGAAATATCTGTGTGTACAATGACCATAATGACATGAGCTTAACTCCTATGCAAAATATAATTCCAATTGCACATTTTTTGTGAAGGAAGTATGACTTAAAAATGTATCCAAGCATGTCAAATGTTGACTTGAAATTCGTAGGTACTGGATGTACTGTTAGGGAACAGACTTTAGTAATTTGGGCATAACTTTTGGTAGAATTGTTAAATTTCTACAAAGTAAAATTTTTGTGACACTAGATACCTAGAATTACAACTTTTATGAACACATTCTGGTCTAATTCCTTCTTTATTTTATGCTATAAATTTTTATATTTGGTAATAAACACTATTTTGGTTCTATGAACAACCTATAGTTTTTGTCTAATATCTCGAGCTATAGATAAGATTCTAGAGGTCATTTAGCCTAAAAATGATAGTTTCAAATCCATAAGTGGCTCACAAGTTGGGTCCAAAATGCTGCCCTGTCCAAATTTTTAATGTATTTTCCCTTATGTTTTTTTAAATAGTTAAGTTAAATGTGTATCTATGTGAATACACAATGAATTGGATATGGCATGTGATATGACAATTAAAAAAGGGTTATATGTATACATATACATTCATACACGCACATAGGTAAAGATTATTGATGAAGATATCTAATATATATATATATATATTTGTAAATAAATTTGTACATGATTGTTAAATGCAAGATTAATTTTATATATGAAATCCTAGGATGAGTAAGTGTAAATTTTTACATGTACCTATGCTATGAAATAAGGAATATAATAGTATTACCATGTCACAGGTAATGTCTTATAGATAACATGTTAAGGTATCTATTAAAATAATATATGTTCAATTAACAAAACATTGAAATGTTAAATGGCAAATTGGTTAGATGTATTTATATAAATTAGAGATTTTGGATCTTTTTTACATGATCATATACCTAAGTTGTGTTGTATTGGAAAGTTCTAAGAACAAGGCATGACTTAGGTTGAGCACTTAAACATGTATGAAATATTACTTGATTGTCATGTTATGATCAAGCTATATATGATGACTAATGATAACATGATAAAAAAAACTATGTGAATCAATATACATAAACTTTGTATACATAGTTATACTATAGTAATAATATATCTACACTATAGTTATACGTATGAAAATTGATTTAATTAAGTGCAAGTGTGGTATATGAAAATAAAATTAAACAAAGTATTGCCTGGAATTAGAGTTCAATTGTGGATAGATAGGCGCCTATAGAGATTTTTCAGCTGCCACAGTCAACCTGTTTAGGTCTAAAGTATAGTTGATCAGATGGGATCTTAAATAGTCGTTTGGGTTGTTAGTTGACCCTGATTGGGTCCATTTGACTAGTCCACTATACACACGACCCGTTTAGGTCCATAGATTTGATATCCTTAGATATCCACTGTTTTGATACCCTCGAGTATCCACCTTTAAAACTTAAGCAGGCTATGTTACAGTATAAATACATCATAAATTGTTATAGCATAACAAGGCATAAAAATTATGAAATATCTTGTTTAACTGAGTTTTCCAATGCTCTTAGTGAGAATGCTAGTATATGCATGCGTCTAGAAGCTAGAATGACTTTATTCAAATGTGCTAGAATGCTAAATCTTGTGCATGATAGTGAAATGACTAAGATAGTTGATTCTAGTATGATAAAGATAATGGGTTGCATAATGAGTCACTATGCTTATTCAAAATGAAATGTACATGAAAGATGTGAGAAGCCTAATTAGAATACAAGTTATATGATTAGATGGATCAGGTGACATGAATGCATGTAGATGTTAATCGAGTTAATTGCTTAACATAACATGACTTAAGTAGACTTCATAACATATGATAAAGATGCTAGAATAGGGTGTTTCAATATACTTACGTACATATATATATATATCATCACTGTTATTAGCTTTATCCCTATCAGAAAGGCCTATCTTGAGTATCTACACAGATGAACACTCGTGCTAAGCTATACAACTTAGTGAGGAACAATAAATATATGAACAACCACACACAGTGGTAACTCTAATACACAAACATGTAATAATACATATATCATAATTAGTTATAAGACATTATTGTATATATTTGATTTATAGTATTGAGCCAATCATATATGTATATATAGCATGTCATTATTTAACACCAAGTATTTACTATTTATCACATCCTATGAATGCTTGCTTAAGTTCTTTAGGAGTGGATAATGGGTATTGTGGATATCCGTAGGTATCAAACTTATAAATATGAGTACACGAAGGTGTTAAACATATGGATCCAAATGGGTTCAAGACTATGGTCATAATGGGGATATACTGTGGACCCAAACAGGGTCAAAACTATGGCAGTTTTATATGTAACCCTATAGGCATACCTATCTATCCACCGCCAAGTTCTATGTGTAGGCATTGATCATTTTACCTATCATTTCTTTCATTGTGTACAATTTACTATTGTGAGGACCCAAATTAGGCCCTAGTAGAATTCAAGGACATAATCCCAATTATAAATGTTTAATCAAGCTTAATTAGATGAATTATTATGAGTTTATATATTGAAGGATAAACTAGTTATTTATTTATGTGTGTAATTGAAATAATATTTTATTTCAAGGATCAATTGGGATATAAGTGTTATTAAGTTAACATTAATTATGTGATGAATGTGTGAATTATATGTTATGAATTTTATAATGGTATAATTAAAAAGGGAAAAATAGTTTGAGGGCTTAATTAAAATAGGATATAAAGGAGAGGTTGATTTAAAAAAAGAAAAAACATGAGTGGAACATTGTGTGACATGCAAATAAATGAGAGAAATTTATGTAACATGCAATTAGTTAGAGGATTAAAAGAGATATTTGTATGGGACATGCTGATGTCATTTTCACTTAACTCACCATTCAAGCAATGTATTTAGGAGTATTTATAGAGGTTTGGTTGGCCATTTGAGAATGAAAAACCAGAAATTCTTTATCCCTTATTGTCTCATTTCCTTTGTATTCTCTGAAGCAAACCAAGTTAAATTCATGATGGTTAATCAAGAAGTATTTGTGTAACAACTTTAAGGTAATTAATCTAATGAATTTCATTTTCTTCTTCTCCTTTTCATTCTCATTTTATTGAGGTAATGGTTGAGTATGGTGCTGGAGTTTTTGATTAAAAGATGATGTTGGTTATAAAGGAGAAGAGGAGGGTATATTCAAGGAAAAGTAGTTACAAAGAGTAGAGAGTAAGGAGAATTTAAAGAAGATTTGAGTTGCATGTCCAGGTTTGGGAACTATTTTTTCTTGCATGCATTAATATTGTGTTCATTATGGATTTTATAAGTATATTGACTTGAATTAAGATATTAGACATTAATGTGAAAGTGCTGTCCAGAAATTCGGATTGACCTCCAATGACTAATTTGATCATAAGTTGAGTTTTTGAACTCCGAATTTGATGTTACTAGTAGGGTTAGAACCAGGACTTTTGTGCCTACAAATGTTATAGAAATAACAATAATGAAATTTTGCCTCTAAGGTCCTCAAAAATGCCCAAAACAGTAGCCTTTGAAAGAAGAAAAGTTAATGAATTTGAAATTCTGAGTTAAGTTTCTATGAACCAGTTTCAGAATTTTGCTGATATCTCGAGTTTTATAGCTCCAATTTGGGAAATTTAAATTTCTAATTAAACTTAAGACATGGATTCATAGTTTTGTAGAAGAAACCTAAATGTGATTCTATCCCTCAGTATTTTTTATTTTTACTTGAAATTCATAGTGAGATGCTATCTAGTTATAGAAAGCAGGTTCCAGTATTTTTGAAATAATGTTCGATAGAGAAGACTAAATCCTATGAGGAAAAATTCCAGTTAAAATTGACTTATAGGAGAACAATTTTTATGAAGGAAGGTTGGCTTAAATCTATACAAATTGTTTTCTATGAATTTTCTAATTCGTAACTAAAACTGATTTTGTTATTATGAACTGCTGTCTAGTGTTAACGAATAGCTTGTAGTATTTTTCTTATAACTCATGATAGAAAGCTCAAAATGCTATGGCACAAAATTCCAATTAAAATAGACTTATGGGAGTACAACTCTTATGAATAAATGTTAGTTCAATTCTGTGCTTATTTTGTTCCACGAATTTTTCAATGTGGTCACACAAACTGTTTTCAATGACATTACTGGTTGTATAATTATAGGTAATAATAATGGTATTATAAATTTATACATGACTATGGTGTTAGATGATATATGTATATGATAAAAAGGTACGATAATATTATAATCTAAAGCTATAAGTGCATGAAGTTTAGAAAATATAGTATGCAATAAGACCATGAAAAAACATATGGATAATTACTTATTTTAATGAATATGATTATGCCTACATGCTAATGTCTACTAATAACATGTTAAGGTAAATGATTACAGTATTATAAAATTACCATTGCTTAATTTGATACATGAGTTTAATTGTGTATATATATATATATATATACACGATATGGGTGTGAATAGATGACGAAGTATGTATATGACACTTATAAGTACAAATATGTTATTATTTACCTAATTTACATAGCATAGATCATACTCGTATATTATAAATATAGATCATGCTCATATGATATGAATATAGATCATGCCTATATGACTATCAATAAAGGATCATATGCATACATATTGATAAACATGCTTATAAGAATAAGCTTACTATATACGAATGTACCTACAGGTATGTACATTTATGATTATGTATATGAGTGTATGAGCATGTAATTGCCCTATGAGATAGAAAATGTTTAGCATGACTATGAACATGTTAGGTACTTAATGAGAACATGGTCAAGTATATGATATGATGATTATATGTCATGCCTATATGTCATGATGCAAACTTATAGTCACACGAAATGGATGAGCTAATTGTGTAACTTGGCTTATGAAATGTGCATATATTTGTTTATGCACCAGAGAACTTATAGTTTTACAAGACCCTATATATGTACAAATAGTATAATATGAATACAATCTTAATATGTGAATTGAACATGAATATAGTTATGCCTGCGATAGAGTTTTAGATGTGGATAGATAGGTGCCTATAGGGAAATTACAGCTGCCATAGTTTGGCCTAATTGGGTCCATAGTATGTATGATCCCGTTTGGATTATAAACAGCCCCGTTTGGGTTGATAGGCGACCCCGTTTTGGTTTGCTTGACCGGTCCACAGTATATTTGGCCCCGTTTGGGTCTATAGATTCGATATCTTTGGATATCCTTCATTTTGATACCGATGTGTATCCATAGTTCCCGTTATCCACTGATAGAACTTAGGCAGGCTAAACTATAAGTACAACATAAATATTAAAGTATAAAGTACATAGCAAGCATCATATAAGGGTTAAGGATATTGCTTGATTACATGTTTGACTTGATTTGCTTGTATTGTTTCATAAGTTTAAATAAATAAAGTTTACCAAGTAACACACGATATGTATGCTATTTATAGTTGCTTCCAAATGTTCAAAATTGCTTAAATGAGTTAAATGCATGAAGAATTATCAGTAATGATACAATACAAGCATGCTAGGTTAACTCTTAAGCTTTCCAAATGTTTTTATTGTTTACTACGTGAGGTGGTTAGATTTTTTAGGATTTTCTAATCCATTGATTATATGTTAAATAAATGTATATATTTAAAGTGTGCTGAGTGTGATTACTGATGAAGCAATGGTAATATCGAAATGCTTTAAAAGTTGAAAAAGATACAAGGTAAAGATATAATAGTTTAATAATAATAGTAAGTATTCTAACGAATGAGAATGCATCTCATACATGGAAGATATTATACATGTGTATAGGGAATATAAATTATTTGAATACAGTACCATGTTTCTAAGATAGTTAAGCATATCCAAGTTATCACTAAGATTAAATTGTGGGAACTCATAAAGTATAGATAAAGTATATATGCAAATATTTGTAAATAAGTGATAGAAATATGACTTAGTTAATAAATGTTTGGCAGTTGATATTGATATATGAATAATATAGTCATTAATGTTTGACAAATAATAATTCAAGTAATTAGTCAAGAGTAACATAAAGAAATCCAGAAAGTAAGCTTGATGTATAGGATTCAAGTATTGAATAAATATTGATAAAGGTATGAAATTGATAAGCAAAGGAAAAATCAATAGGTGTTGTTATTCATTATAAGAATAGCATAAGAGAATATAGCACTGGGAGATTATAGTGAATATTGTTTATAATGATTGGTTTCTTTGCTTTAATATGTGTATATATGGGTCTTCATCTTGATGACCTTTAAAAGGGGTCATCCACATATTTTTGTTCCCCACTAAGTTTTATAGCTTAGCACGGGTGTTTCATCCATATAGGTTACAAGAAAGGATTTTGTTCCTGGGATGATATCTGCAGCAGGATGGCCAACACAAGAGAGAGATTGAAAGTATAGTCTACTATTGAATGCATTTTGTTTACAAGATTTTTATTTACTTTGACAAGGATGTGATGTACAGATGATTAATAGATATAAATGTTGTATTATATAAAAATACTCTTAAGTATAAAGTAAAGTGTTAATAGTATAGTTTATATGTCCTATTTATGTTTGAAGTTTAATACTAAATATATATATATATATATATATATATATATATATATATATATATATATAATTTCGAACATTGAACCTAGCAAGCTTGCTTAATGTTACAGGATATAGTGTTTACAGCTATGTAGCCGATAAGAGTGCTACAACTATATTGTATAATCATGCATGCAAATGTTCATAATAATTACAATAGTGTAATGTAACCATAATTGTATAACAATATTTACAATTTTATAACTATCCATACATAATCTCAATCATATGAACATATATACATAGCATGTTTTAACTTCCTTCGTATCTTAATATACTAGTTATAAATGTAATGGTACAAATTATCTTTAATATTATATTTAAAAGGATCTAAATATATTTAGGGAGATTTAGGTAAGCTTTGGGAACAAT
This sequence comes from Excoecaria agallocha, assembly GCA_037975025.1. Classification (NCBI taxonomy): domain Eukaryota; kingdom Viridiplantae; phylum Streptophyta; class Magnoliopsida; order Malpighiales; family Euphorbiaceae; genus Excoecaria; species Excoecaria agallocha. The sequence goes on from CM075819.1 coordinate 23,558,285, forward strand.
TTGGGGTCAAAAAATCAAGTTTAGAAGAAAACAAGGAATGGTCATGATCATTACTAATTTGGTATTGACTGTGAGATAGGTATTCGACTAGAGTCATGGTCATTACTGATTTGGTACTAATAGTGAGATAGGTGAACATTCGGTTCTCTATTGGGATCATGGTCCATTCTGCCCTAAAAATTCTAATGGAAGATTCTAAGGTTCAGTTTGTATGCTCTTTTAAACCAAGAAAATGATGTTTTCAACTAAAGTGGCTTGTTATAAAGTTTTCAACTATAAGGCCTCTAACATGACCCTAGCTAAAAATGCATGACTTTAATAGGGTTATAATTAATTGAGATAAAATTTAGATTGTGAATTTCACTTAAGGTGTGGAACAAGTGATAAATTCATTATATTATAGTAATTGGATGAAAGTAAAATTTAAAATTCTAGTTTAATAATATTTAAGGATATAATTGAAGTATGAAGTATTAATTTTGGGATAAATTTGTAAATATGTAATTTAAAGGTTAATTGTGATTAAAGGTATAAATTGAGAGGTTGATTTAAGAGAAGGAATAAAAGGTGAGGTCAAGTTATAACTTCCAAAAAGGTGAGAGGCTTTCGTGAAACATGCAAAAACAAAAAGGATTGATGAGGGAATTTTCCCTTGCCTTTATAAGTAGTCATCATTAGGTTAAAAGAGAGAAAGAGGGATAGCATATGCTTAAAGAATTATCGAAATTTCTCTCTCATTTCATCTCATTCATCCATTGTTAAACATCTAAGAAAATCCTTGAATAAATTCTTGCATGTTGATTTTTGAAGAACTAGTTAATGCGTATCAAGAAGGTAATTAACTTAATTTGATTATTCTTATTTTTATTCTTCTTCAACTTCTTGTTTTGTTGAGTTGTGGATAAAACAAAATGCTAGAAGTGTGTGTTATGTATGTGAATTGTTGTGAAAGGAGAAGAAGAAGTTAGGAAGAGTAAAGGAAAAGGCAAAGCACAAGATTGAGGCTAAGGGATTTTCGGCCAAGGTATGGGTTTCTTAAGACCTCATGCATGTATGTGGCTAAATGGAGAAGAAAAATGATTTTTTATATGGTAGGTTGATCAATTGATTTGAGCATAAACTTTGTAGGAGTATTGATAAGAAGAAGCATATAAGCATCGAAAACTAGTAGCTATAATTTAAGCATAAATTGAGTTAGAAAGCTTAAATTGAGGTAATTTTAATTTTATACTTTACCTAAGTAATATACCTATAACTTTGTAGAAGCAACTTAGGGCTAAATATGTCTATATGATAGTCATAATTTCACTTGAAATTGTAAAGGACTGCTGATTTCGGTTCTGGAATAGCTTATGGAACATGTGATGTAATTTCTTATATAATGGTCAAAATGTTATGAAGTAAAATTCTATGAAAAATAGACTTATAAATAAACATTTTATATGAAGGAAGCATTATCTAATTATGCTTGTTTGAATGTCTAATGTTAGCTTGAAATTAGTGAAAACTGGTTGCACTGTTAAGGAACATATTGTGGTATTTTGGGCATAAATTTTGGTAGAGGAGTCCAAATGCTATGCTATAAAATTCTAGATAAACTAGACACCAAGGAGCATAATTAAAGGAAAGTTAGGCTGATTCATTGGCTATTGTATTCTATAAATATTTCAAGTGGTAACAATATTTTTTTTTAGTTTATGAACAGCCTATGGTGTTTCTTGAATATCTCAAATTATTAATGTGTTATTATGATGAATTTCGATGTTCTATAAACTAGACATATAGAGGAATGAATTTGATAAGGTCAATTGGCCTAAAAATAACATTTTCCAATTCAAAAAGAGAACCTAAGTGGGATCCAGAATGCTGCCCCTATGCAGAGTTGTGTAGGCAAAATTTTTAAATTATCTTCTATATTGGTTTAAATATAATTATGCTAAAAATGTGTTTATATCAAAACACAATGAATTGGATATGGCATATGATATGAATTTTGGTCAAATTTCATATATATATATATATATATATATATACACACACACATACTTATATATGTACATAAGTAAAGATTATTGACAATTATATTAAATATGCATGCAAATGTGATTGAATTTTTATACTTGCTTGTTATATGTAAAATGATTTACAGACATGTACTCCTATGAAGAGTAAATGTGCATTTTAATATGTACTTAGACTATGAAATGAGGAATACATTAGTGTGACCATGTTCACATGTAGTGCCTCAATGATAACATGTTAAAGTACTTATTGTGATGATTTATGCTCAATAGTTCATACTTGTATTGCAATATGCCTTTATGAATTCATGTGTATATACATATACTAGTGATTATGGATCTTTTTTACATGTTAATATACATATGATGTATTATAATGTAAAGTTCTTAAGTTAAGGCAAGTTTATGATGGGCACTTGAATAGTTATGGTACATTATGTGATATTTGATGATAGCATGATTATAAAGTATGTGAAGCATTATATGAATTCGGGTATATAATTATGCCATGGCAATAATATAGCTATCCTATTGATGTATATGTGCAAATTGATTAGTTAAATGCAAGCATGATATATGAAAAGAGAATTAAAATGAGTATTGCCTGCATTTAGAGTTCAATCATGGATAGATAGGCGCCTATAGGGATACTGCAACTGTCACAGTCGACTTGTTTAGGTCTAAAGTATAGTTGATCCTGTTGGATCACGAACAACCATTTGGCTTGTTAATTGACCTGTTTGGGTCCATTTGATTATTCCACCATATAGTCGATCCTATTTGGATCTATAATTTTGATATCCTCAGATATTCACCGTTTTACACCCTCGGGTATCCATCGTTCCCATTATCCACCTTTAAAACTTAAGCAAGCTAAGTCACAGTATAAATACATCATAGTTAGTTACAGCATAACAAGACATATAATTTATGGAATATCATGATTAACTGAGTTTTCTAATGCATGTATTATATTATTTTGCCTATACATATGTGTGTATATAACATTTTATAAAGTGTTGGATATTATGGAGACTAATTTGAATGTAGGAATAAATAATTGATCAAAATCATTATATTTTTCTAATATGCTTATCGTTTATATGTTACTTTAAATGTTATTAAATTATGTATGATTTAATGAATTTGACAATCACTATGAGTGGTTGTCCTTCACTTTTACTATCCTCACTAAGCTATATAGCTTAGCATGGGTTATTTGATTTGTGTAGGTTATGTAGTTAAGACTTTTGCACATGAACATTCTCTGCATCAGGACAAGCCAACACTAATCTATAGAAGTTGATGTAGGGCTTTTGATTAATTTTGTACAAGTTTCTTAACATGTTTTAATATGTATAAAAGGTTATAATATAATATATATATATATATATATATATATATATCATATGAAAGATAATGTTGTAATAAGCTCATAGTGATAATGCCAGTATATGCATGCATCTAGGAGCTAGTATGCTTATATTCATATATGCTAGAATACTGAATACTATGCATGATAGTAAATAGATTAAGATAGTAGAATCTAGCATGACTATGGTAATAGGATGCATAATGAGTCATTATGCATATGAAATAAAAGTACATGAAATATGTGAGAAGCACCTAACTAATACATAGGTTAACTAATTAGATGGATCAAGTGATGTGAATGTATGTAGATTTTAATTGGGTTAATAACCTAATATAAAATGTCTTATATATATATATATACTAATTTAGCAACGAAAATTCAATTTTGTTGCTATTTAGCAATGAAAAATAAATTTTGTTGCTAAAATTGGTTGAAGTTTTATTGAATTAGCTACATAATACAAATAGTTGTACTCCATTGCTAAAATGGGGGGGGAGATTTTAGCTTCAAAATTTAGCAATGGAAAAAAATTTTCGTTGCTAAATATGGTGGCACTTGATAGAGAGAACATTTGGGATGAAAATAGCAACGAAAATTAAATTTCGTTGGCAAAATAGCAATTAAATTTATTTTCCATTGGTAAAATAGCAATAGAATTTATATTCCGTTGCAAAAATAGCAATGAAAAAAATTTAGTTGCTATTTAGCAACAGAAAATATATTTAGCAATGGAAATCAAATTTCGGTTCTATTTAGGTCCAAAACAGGTGAAATAAATTGGGTCCAAATAGAGCAACGGAAATTAAATTTCGTTGGTGAAATAGCAACGAAATTTATGTTGGATTTTAACGATTACATGCATCGCATACATGAGCGGAATTTTAAAGTTTTTTTAACCATTAGATCTGATCTTGCCATGAATACACAATATAACTATATGAGAATAAGAAAAATCACCTTTGATTTTTGTTGAACAATTGATTTTACTTCGCATCGGGTTGTCGCAAACCACAGTGTCCAAAATCGAACACCTCCAATGAGTAATCCACACTAGAGAGGGGTAAATTGAACCAACAAATTGGTGTTTAACTAGGGCTGGCCGAAATTCGCAAGAGCTAGCTTAGAAGTTGGCGCAAAAGGGAGAGAGAGATTAAGAGAAAACACTTTCTTTTTGTTTTAATCACTTAACCCTAATTCTCATTAGTTGGCCTTTTATAGTTAGGTTAAAATTCCAACTCCTTAATGAGATTGGGCTCTTTAAAATTGTTGAAGAATTATTAATTGGGCCTCTGGAATTAATTATAATCATTTGGGCTTAATTAAATCCAAATTAAATCTTTTCATAAAAGACCATACACAAAATTTACAAACTAGGCCCTTTGTGTATCTAATTGGATTTAAATACCCAAATGAATTCCAAATCCAACCAAATTAAATATGTGAGTTCCATAACACTTATGTAATATATATAAATTAATTTTGTCCAATAAAAATCCCTCTAAACCCTTATGTATGGAGTTGGCATATGGCCCTTATAGAATGGCTTCCGCCAACTTTCTTTATTCCTCTGGCCCTTAATAATTCCTCCAATGCACCTATTAATTATTATATCAGTCCTATAACACTTATAGCAGTCTTATAACACTTATAAGACAATAATAATTAATCATGAAATACATTATTTCATTTAGGTCCAATTTACAGAACATTTCTCAAAAGTTCCGCGGATAATTTTACTTGATCATAATTAATTAAACTCTTTAATTAATTATTATCATATTCATTTCTCTTCCTTCATAATAATATCAAATATTATTATCCTTGTCATTTTACCATTTTATCCTTTCTCTATATGTGTGTGTGACCTATTGGGTTCCTGTCCATATTGGCAGTATAATATGTAATTGTAAGTTTTTCTCAAAACTCATATGATTCAAACTCCTTTAAATCTTTTTATCAATCTCTATTGATATTTTGATACATCATTATACAAGTCATGATTGGCCTCTAGCTAGGCATCATGACTACCCAAATGTCAGGAAAGTCATGTGGTTTGACTGTACCCTTCTATAGAAATAGTTACCGTGCAATTACTCCTTTCACCACTCTTATCTCAATTAGATTCTGAGTATGGATTTTTGTCAACTCATATAAATCTAATTATGTATGTTCTGTTAATTTAACCATTATTCCCAAAATTCCCTCCATAGATCTCTATCCATCTTGGCATATTACTCTGGCCAGAGATTCTTTGAACAAGGCAATCATAGAAACATGCGAGATAACTTCCCTTGTTAAATATAGGATGGTAAATCCTTTGTCAATCTCTCAACTATCTTCAAGTAGGTCATGATATACCCAATCTCTTAACTATGTTCACTCCCAGTTGGAAGTAATCAGTTATGGAGTCAAAGTGTACCACTTGCTACTTAAGATAACTTTGGTGATCTCAAGTCTAAGGATATGAAGAGATTCCTCACTGACATAGATTTAATATCCATGTGAGGATTCTCTTTGCTGGTCTCCAATGAACTTGTTCTTCTAACAAGCATCCACATGTTAGCTTTGATTATCTTCCATAATCACAGTTGTGAGAACCACTGCTTGAACCATTCAAGAAGCGTAACATGTGCTAGTCTGTCCGAATTAACAATGTCCTATCTTGTTAATTCTATGACTAGGGATATTTAGATATTAAGATATTTGCATGCAATAGACATCTCACATCATGAACACCTTCATGATTGCCTTTGCACTGTGTTTATAATATCTAGGACTTCATTTATTAATTTAAGATTTACAAACTCATGTATTTAAACATAGCATTAATAAATGAATGATGCCTTTTATTAAGAATATAAATTTTTTTATACATATGAAAAACATCCATATTACATGGGCTCTAGGGCATACTCTCTAATAATCTCCCACTTGCACTAGAGCCAATCACTCATATGTCTCAGACCCATGCTATTTATATGGTGATCATGCTTTATCTGGGAAAGTGCTTTAGTGAGGGGATCCGCCACATTGTCATATGCGGGAACCCTTTCTATTTTCACATCATTTCTAGCTACTATTTCCCTTATGAGATGGTAGCGTCTGAGAACATGCTTGGATCGCTGTTGAGACCATGGTTCCTTTGCTTGCGTAATGGCTCCATTGTTGTCACAATATAAAGGAATTGGATCAATAATACTAGGCACCACTCCTAGTTCGGTTATGAACTTTTTGATCCAGACTGCTTCTTTGCTGCTTCTGAAGCAGCAATGTACTCAGCTTCCGTCATGGAATTAGCAGTTGTTTCTTGTTTGGAACTTTTCCAACTAACTGCTCCTCCTCCCATTATGAACACATAACTAGATTGTGATTTACAATCATTTTTGTTAGATTGGAAGCTTGCATCTGTATACCCATTTACTTCCAAACTGCCCTCTCCATATACCAAGAATATATCCTTAGTCCTTCTCAAGTACTTAAGAATATTCTTGACAGCTGCCCAGTGTTCCTCTCTAAAATTGGATTGGAATCTGCTTGTGACACTCAAAGCAAATGCTACATGTAGACGTGTACATAACATAGCATACATGATAGAACCAATTGCAGATGTATATGGTATTCTATTCATGCTCTCTCTATCCTCTAGTGTCTGTGGACACATAGACTTAGAGAGATCCATATTGAACCTCTTCAATACTTTATCTATATATGTACTTTGAGAAAGACCTAGCAACCTATTGGATCTATCTCTATAGATCCTTATTCCTAGAATATAGGATGCTTCTCCAAGGTCTTTCATGGAGAATTGCTTGGATAACCATATTTTAACAGATTGGAGAAGAGAAATGTCATTTCCCATGATCAATATGTCATCTACATATCGAACTAGGAAGACAATTGCACTCCCACTGACCCTTTTATACACACAAGGTTCATCGTCATTATGTGAGAAACCAAACTCTTTGATTGTCTCATTGAATCGTATGTTCCAGCTCCTAGAGGCTTGCTTCAATCCATAAATGGATCTTTGAAGCTTGCATACCTTTTCGCCATTTCCTAATGTGAATCCTTCTGGTTGTGTCATATACACATCCTCAGTAAGATTTCCATTAAAGAAAGCTGTCTTCACATCCATTTGCCAAATCGCATAATCATAATGAGCTGCAATGGCTAAAAGTATTCTTATAGACTTAAGCATCGCTACAGGAGAAAAAGTCTTGTCATAGTCAATACCTTCTTTTTTACGATAACCTTTTGCTATTAAGTGAGCTTTATAGGTAACTACATTACCTTCCATGTCGGTCTTCTTTTTGAATACCCATTTGCACCCTATGGATTTTATCCTTTCAAGTGGTTGAGTTAAAGTCCATACTTTATTCTCGTACATGGAGTCCATTTTGGACTGCATAGCCTTAAGCCATAAATCACGTTCTAAACTGTTCAAAACTTCTTGATAGCTTGTAGGCTCATTGTCCTCTACTATAGTTATGCCTCTATCCGAATCAATGTGAAATCCATATCTCAATATACCCATACATCTTCAATGCATGAGTAGCAGCTGAAGTGTCTTCCACCATTTTGCAGCTAAATAGAGCTCGAGGAATCTCATATTGCTCAGTTCTAGCCTGAGAATAATAAAGCTCCTCTAGATGCAAAATGATGGTTCTAGCATCCATCATTTCATATTGCTTCTGAAGCTCCGAGGAAATAGCACCCAGCATCAGACATGCTGCTGCTTCACGATCCTCCATGTATTTTCGATAAATGCCTTTGATCTCATTAATGGCATCATCTAATAGAAGTAGTGGTGGATCTTTATCCAAGACATAGTGGATCTTTTCAGCTCTGAGAACAATTTTCACTTGCCTGATCCAGTCAGAAAAGTTATTGCCAACCAGCTTGTTATCAAAGATTGAATGTATATTAATGTTCGACGTGCTCATGATGATGACCTAGATGTGAAAAATAAAAGATATGAGAGTATGTTCATATATATGTATGCATTAATAAGGTGTTTAATTAATCCATTTACTCCCACTATTTTATTGCGAATTAATAGCCCTCACTATATAATCCGAGAAATCCTGATGGTTTTCTTAGTGGGCCAATATCCAATCTTTGATATGTAATTTAACCTTGACTGTGGACAACAAGCCAAATTCCATACCCTTGAAAGGTAGGTATCTCTATACCAATTGTGTCTCTACACAACTATTGGATCATTAGGTTATCAACTCTTGATGCATACATATCATATATGCATTCCCTAATCTTGCCTCTAGAGCCATTAGCCTTGACTGTGGTCAACAAACTAATGGGCTAGCTATGATGACCCATTTAATTAGATTTGAATATATTCGACATAATGTGAGCTTGACTGTGGTCAACAACCCACACTATAAAGAACTCTGGTTCTCCTCAAATTATGGAAGGCTTATATACCTTAGTATTTGTTTGAGGGTTTTAGTTAATTAAGTCTCATCATACATGGTTGGCATACATTGGTATGCATCCTATATCTATCGCATAAATATAAGCATACAAATATGGTATCGTTATGGACTTCACTACATTGATTTCCCTGAGCCAAGAGGGAAATCAAAAGGTCACACCTAGGTAGTATGCATGATTCAAACAAGAAAAATAATTACATTATCTTCAAGCCTGTTGGATCCCCATCCGGCCCATCTTGCTCATTGAAATGATCTCCATCTCTATTTCTAATTCTAATCTAAGTAATCTAATTACATATTACAATTTGAAATGAAATACAAACCAAAAACAAGTGGTCGGGACATGAAAGTCCTCATTGGGCTAAAACATTCATAATGCACAATCACATTGGGCCAAAACATGCATAATGCACAATCACAATGGGCCAAAACATGCATAATGCTCAATCACATTGGGCTTTGTCCATAACTATCCATCATGCCAATCATACACCCTTATATGCCTTTCTAATGCATAAATAAATGGATTACTAACTTTGTTTCAACCTTTGAAACAATATTTTGAGTTATTTTAATGATGTGATCAAATTAGCAAACTTTTTCCATTTTGGAAACTTTCATTTTAGGAAACCTTTTGCATGCATGTGTTCTTTTCTTAATAATCAATACAATTGATTATTAATTAATTATAAATTGATTATTTAAATTAATTAATCATATTAAATAATTAAAAGAATCAATTTTGGGCTTAAAACAAATGTAGGCCGAAACCCACAGAAGAAAAACCCTAACTGTGTTCACACACAAACTAGTTTTGTGTCTTTTGGACCATTTGGGCCTTTTGAAATGAGCCAAGCCCACTCCAGCCCTTAAAACCCATTAATAAACTTAATTATTGTTTATAATGTTTAATTTAAATCAGCTCCTTGGGCCCACCAAGTCATTCACTAATTTAAATCAAGTTCGTAAATATAATTAAGCCCATTAAGTGGTTTTAATGTATTAAAATTAATCAAATTAATTTAAGGCCCATTTTAATTAATTCAATTAATTAAAAACACTTTAATATATCATATATATCGGATTTAGAAGATCAAAAGTCGTTCTAACCAAGAACACATCAAGAACACACGAAGAACACCAATTTATCGTACTTTTCGACAAAACTAATTTTCAAGCAAAACTTGTTCGATTTTAATTCCATTCGATCCTACGGCTTAATATCACATATTAAACACATAAAATATCATCTAAATGATTTTTAAATGGATCCATAAGAAATTAAATTAGAAAAGCTCCTACATCACCTAGGGTTTCACGCCAAATCCTAATGGGTTTCATGCCAAACCCTAATCACAATCCTTTAAAAGTTTCGTTTTTGTTTCCACCAAATTTATTTGATCACACATACAACCAGAAATCAATATTTTTCATTCATGAACAATCAAATCTAATATTTTAAAGTTCATGAAATAAATAACTCAAAACAAAATAAAACTTATTCCACAGAAAAATATAGAATTGTATATCCCTGGCAAAACCTGGCACTGATACCATATTAGATTTTAACGGTTACATGCATCACATACATGAGCGGAATTTTAAAATTTTTTTAACTATTAGATCTGATCTTGCCATGAATACATAATATAACTATATGAGAATAAGAAAAATTACCTTTGATTTTTGTTGAACAGTTGATTTTACTTCACACCGAGTTGTCACAAACCACAATGTCCAAAATCGAATACCTCCAATGAGTAATCCACACTAGAGATGGGTAAATTAAACCAACAAATTGGTGTTTAACTAGGGCTGGCCAAAATTCCCAAGAGCTAGCTTAGGAGTTGGCGCAAAAGGGAGAGAGAGATTAAGAGAAAATACTTTCTTTTTGTTTTAATCACTTAACCCTAATTCTCATTAGTTGGCCTTTTATAGTTAGGTTAAAATTCCAACTCCTTAATGAGATTGGGTTCTTTAAAATTGCTGGAGAATTATTAATTGGGCCCCTAGAATTAATTATAATCATTTGGGCTTAATTAAATCCAAATTAAATCTTTTCATAAAAGACCATGCACAAAAATCCACAAACTAGGCCCTTTGTGCATCTAATTGGATTTAGATACCCAAATGGATTCCAAATCCAACCAAATTAAATATTTAAATTCCATAACACTTATGTAACATATATAAATTAATTTGGTCCAAGAAAAATCCCTCTAAGCCCTTCTGTATGGAGTTGGCGTGTGGCCCTAACAGAATGGCTTCCGCCAACTTTCTTTATTCCTTTGGCCCTTAATAATTCCTCCAATGGATCTATTAATTATTATATCAGTCCTATAACACTTATAGTAGTCTTATAACACTTTTAATAAATTAATAATTAATCATGAAATACATTATTTCATTTAGGTCCAATTTACAGAGCATTTCTCAAAAGTTCCGCGGATAATTTTACTTGATCATAATTAATTAAACTCTTTAATTAATTATTATCATATTCACTTCTCTTCCTTCATAATAATATCAAATATTATTATCCTTGTCGTTTTACCATTTTATCCTTTCTCTATATGTGTGTGACCTATTGGGTTCCTGTCCATGTTGACAGTATAATATGTAATTGTAAGTTTTTCTCAAAACTCACATGATTCAAACTCCTTTAAATCATTTTATCAATCTCTATTGATATTTTGATACATCATTATACAAGTCATTATTAGCCTCTAGCTAGGCATCATGACTACCCAAATGTCAAGAAAGTCATGTGGTTTGACTGTACCTTTCCATAGAAACAGTTACCGTGCAATTACTCCTTTCACCACTCTTATCTCAATTAGATTCTGAGTATGGATTTTTGTCAACTCATATAAATCTAATTATGTATGTTCTATTAATTTAACCATTGTTCCCAAAATGCCCTCCATGGATCTCTATCCATCTTGGCATATTACTCTGGCCAGAGATTCTCGGAGCAAGGCAATCATAGAAACATGCGAGATAACTTTCCTTATTAAATCTGGGATGGTGAATCCTTTGTCAATCACTCAACTATCTTCAAGTAGGTCATGATATACCCAATCTCCTAACTATGTTCACTCCCAGTTGGAAGTAATCAGTTATGGAGTCAAAGTGTACCACTTGCTGCTTAAGATAACTTTGGTGATCTAAAGTCTAAGGGTACTTGAACAACCGCTATGAAGAGATTCCTCACTGAAATAGTTTTAATATCCATGTGAGGATTCTCTTTGCAGGTCTCCAATGAACTTGTTCTTCTAACAATCCACATGTTACCTTTGATTATCTTCCATAATCACAGTTATGAGAACCACTGCTTGAACCATTCAAGAAGCATAACATGTGCTAGTCTGTCCAAATTAACAATGTCCTATCTTGTTAATTCTATGACTAGGGATATTTAGATATTAAGACATTTGCATGCAATAGACATCTCACATCATGAACACCTTTATGATTACCCTTGCACTGTGTTTATAATATCTAGGACTTCATTTATTAATTTAAGATTTACAAACTCATGTATTTAAACATAGCATTAATAAATGAATGATGCCTTTTATTAAGAATATAATTTTTTTATACATATGAAAAACATCCCTATTACATGGGCTCTAGGGCATACTCTCTAACATTTTATTTTTTGTTGCTAAAATAGCAACAAAATTTATATTCCATTGCAAAAATAGCAACGAAAAAAATTTCGTTGTTATTTAACAATGAAAAATATCTTCTGTTGCTATTTAGCAACGAAAATCGAATTCCATTGCTATTTAGGTCCAGAAGAGGTGAAATAAATTGGGTCCAAATATAGCAACGAAAATTAAATTTCATTGCTAAATTAGCAATGGAAAATTTTTTCCAATGCTATTTAGCAACTGGAAATAATTTTGTTGCTAATTATGTTGGTATTTTACCTAACCCTTGGTATAAGTTACCCCTCTTTTTGCATTTTTTTCTTTTTGCACCTCTACCATTCCCCTCTCTATCGCACGCTCTCTACCCTATTTTCTCCCAACCATCTCCTTGCCCTCTCCCTCCAATCTTCATCAATTTTGAAGAATAACTATTTTTGGGAGGAAAATCAAAGACTACTGAGTTCTTTGCTGTCGTCATTCTTTTAGATTTGATCCTTTTGCAGGTCAGTGATCTATGCTTTCTGTGTTTCATATCTCGACAAAATATGTCTCTACTTCGTTTGATTTTCTATTCTTTGATTCTATTCTTCATTTATTTTCTCTTCTTCTACATGTACATCACATGCATCCTTGTGATTTCTCACAGTTGGGTTTTTGTGTTTGTGATTTTTATTACATTTTGCATGTAGCTGGTTTTATCTGAGTGATTTTAAATTTGGATATTGAGTGTTTGTGGCATCTCCTTTAATCTGGTCTATTAGAAATTTATTTTATTGTTGTGGGTTTCTTTTTGGTTTATGAGTTTGTTCAGTTTATTGGTTACTTCCAAGTATGTGAATCATAGCTTCGATTTTGAAATTCATAGTGTCTGCGATTTAGAATGAGGTCTTAGTGGTTTGTAGATTTTGTGAGTTTAAACTATGACTGTGGGATTATTTAAACTTCAAGACGGATTTGTAGTTTGTAGATTTTAATATGGCTTGGTTCTGTTTTCAATCAACTAAGCTATAGCTTTTGAAATGTGCTCCAATTTGAAATTTAATGGTGTGCTTTGGTCTGTCTTGGTATTTGGGATGGTTGGCCTTAACCCTTCTTGTATTTTGGTAGCATAGAGATTGGTTGTGCTATTGTTGTGATGGGACGGGCATTACAGGAGCTTAGTTTCATCTTTGTATAGCCACATTTGTGAGTGAATTTCAGTATTTCTTTGATTACTTTTAACTGCACAAGGAACCATTTATTAGACTTTTGAATTAATTTCTAACAGTAATGTGATTTTTTGGTGCTTTTATGATCTTGTTTGCATGATGTGCTTAAAGGGAACACACTAATTAACCATATTTTATGTTATTTTAAACTTGAACCCAAATAATGATGATCCTTGCTTATCTACCCAAAAGAAACTGAACCTTTAGTTTTCACAAATTAGCAATTCAAGCAATGATGAGAGCACAAATTTCTTATCGAATTTCAAGTAACGTCTCTTTGTATTCCCCATGACCTTAACCTTTTTTAGTTGCTTGTTTTCGGTGAAGTTTGTAATCCAATTTATGCGAAAGACTATCCAAAAGAAGGCAAAGTTTGTCATAATAGACCTGAACACTATTAAGGTTTTTATCTTACTTCTTGTAGCTAGACTTTGTTTCTTGATGACAACCATGTATGCTCACTGTGATGATTTTAAATATCTATTGAAGTTTCTTGTCGGTATTTTTGGGACATATCTTCCAAGGTCATTTCGATAATTGCTAACTTTCTTTCGAGGTTATCAATTTTCATAATTTCCATCTTAGTTTGTGAGAAATAACTTTTCCTTGGAGATTTTCACTTATCATTGTACTGACTTGAATTTAATCAAGTTACTTTAAATTTGAAGCATCTGGCTGACTATATGTGACTTCTTTCCTATGGTAATTTTGATAATATCCAACTATCTTTAGGAATGCTTTTTACATTTCATACTTAAGCCCCAATTCTAACTTGGCTTGCATTGGCTATGTTAGACATTCATGACAAGCTTAAACTATTCATTTTAAAGTTTATTTCCAATAGTATCTTAAATACTAGACCTTAATATGCATATTGAGATTGAGAGTTATTACATTATAATTAAATTCTCAATTTCATAAATAAGCAATATAAAGATTGCAAGGATGCAATATATAAATCCAGCTTAATTTCTAAATATAATGAGCTAAATGAAATTAGGAGCAATACCATGGTATTGCAGTGAAAATAGTATCATTGATCTCTAAATCAATATTGTTCAGTACTATTGTGAAGCTTGTAATCTAGACCACGTGGCTATTTTTAACGGATAAAGTAAGATGCAAACACAGCATGATTATTTTAGATATGACCTGAGATTGATAAAATAAAATTAAATAAAAAAAAAACAATAGAGGGTGTTGACATTTAGAACCATTGTATGATATACGAATCTGAATATGAGATTAACACTAAACAATATGTATTAGTGGGAGAAAATGGTGCTATAGCAAACAATGCACATTCTAAAATCACATTGAACATGCTGCAGTAACAATCCTAGATCAATGGAAGGTAGCTATTATTGACCATCACTGTAACCAACTACAGTCACCAAAATTTATGAACAATTATTGTAGCACCCTTATCCTATTATCTATACATATCACTTTATCTATCTCATTACACATATTTTACTATGAAACATAAACATATACCAACTATATAGAGAACTGATATTCATACTTAATCCATAAAGAGTGCTAAACTATTAAGACTTTATAATATACACTAGAATCTCTTTACAAAATATTACAACTGATTAACATCTTACAAAACAGCTGTACTTTTGCAAGATTTCCAACACAACATAAAACCTTAGAAATACAAAAAAAAAGAACTAAAAAGAAGACTATATACTTTATAATCTTCAAAGACTTGTGTTGGCCAACCTGCTACAGATATCAGTCCTGCGAGAAAGTCCTAGCCTTGCAACCTAAACGGATGAAACACCCGTGCTAAACTATAAAGCTCAGTGGAGAACTAAAATCATGATAAACGACCACTCATAGAGATCATCAACAATGCACATATCATGCCTCTGTCATAACAAAGCTTTGTTTCAAGAAATCAACAAAAATACAGCAGTTAAATCATATTACGGAAATCATAAAGTTCAACAATAAAAATTTCATTGATGCTTTAATCAACATATAT
Organism: Excoecaria agallocha; assembly: GCA_037975025.1. Classification (NCBI taxonomy): domain Eukaryota; kingdom Viridiplantae; phylum Streptophyta; class Magnoliopsida; order Malpighiales; family Euphorbiaceae; genus Excoecaria; species Excoecaria agallocha. Next base: position 23,573,994 of record CM075819.1, read on the forward strand.
AGCCATGTAAGCTCTAATGTTCTATGGCTTTAAATTCAACTAATTATCATATGACTAGTTTCTAAATTGATACTAAACCATAAAAGCATAAATATATATTATCTTTTCATCTATTTAGCATGTCTTTGATATATACACATTTGAATTAAATAGCAAATCCACACTTCCAAATACCATAAGATCTTTATATTACTACAAGTTTACTTTATATTGCATACGTTACAATAACAAGCCTATCAATTAAGCATAACAATTATACATCAATGCCAGCCTATTCTTATATACCAAGGTTATAGGTTTTAGATTTGTATACATCGCACCATAAATAAAAAACACACATTCATTAAATGTATACATACAAACAATGTGAACACCTAAATATAATCATAAGAAAAATATTTCAAAAACAATGGTTGTTACTGTCTAACTCTTATAATCTTTAATATGAAATATGCTTATGCAATTATAAAATTGTTGCATCCATTAGATATTATAATACACTTTAACCTAATAAAAGTTCTTTCATATATCATGCATTGGAATACATATAAAAAAGGCTTATGATCACAAAGGTCATACATATATATACCATCAATTTAATTCAAGCATTAGTATAATACAATTTCATTATATAACCAACTAGCATGTATTTTGGATACTAGCAATAATGAAATACCCTAACATTTAATTTAGCATAGTTACTATCAATATTGCCTAAAATTCTTTTATAATTTATACGCATAATCTATACACAAAATCTTAGTTCATTTTATTATTCCATATAGTACGATTAACCATTACATTGAAATTGACTGGAAAGCATTTACACTTTAATTTAGCCTGCTTAAGTTCTGAAAAGGTGGAAATGGGTTATACGGTAGTACCTAAAGATACAAAATTGTTAATTTTAATGGTGGCACCCAAAGGTACAAATAAGATACCTAGAGGTATTAAACGTTGATCCCTTGTAGGGATAAAACTGTATGATAAATCGGTGGACCCAAATGAGATCAAACAAATAACATGGACCCAAACGGGTCAATCAAATAACATGGACCGGTCAAACGGACCCAAGCGGGGTCGGCTACAACCCAAACGGGGTTGTTTAAATCAACTCTAACTTTAAACCCATATATTGTCACTCTAACTTTTAATTTCAAGTGGACCTAAACAGGTCAAAACTGTTTAGAAGCAGCTGCAAAGTACCCTTATAGGCATGCCTATCTATCCACATCCTAGACTTAATGTAGGCAACATAATCTCTTTACTTTATCTTTACTCTATCAATCATATATATGTATACACATGTATACTCTTATATAACTATGTACAAGGTAATCATATACATGCTCATGTATAACTTTCTGTAAACATGTGATCATATGCACTATTATGTATTGCTATTCTATACTTTGCTCTTCTCTCATCATATACATATTGATGTTCATATACATATATTCATGTATATATATATGAGCATGGTGTTATAGATATCTACACATATAAATTTTCTATAAACATGTTATCTTGGGCACAATTAAGTATTATTATTTTGTACTTGTAATCCCTATAAATCATGTAACCATTTCACATATGTATTATGATAATCATATCCATGCATACATGTTTTACTATCCCTTTCCGTGTGATATTTTCGCCACTTTAATTATATGGATACAACATGTGTATATATTATTATTATTTCATAAAAATATATGTATCATCCATTGTATAACAATATTATACATCTTATATTTACAACACATCATCATTTATCAAGATTAAATTGGTGTGTTGAACATATATGATCAAATTATTATATTCAATAATGATAATTCAATTATACACATACCTTTTTCCCAAGGTTATCACTTAATCCTTATGTGTTCATATTTTGTTCATATCTACACACATATAGATACATGTATATATACATACATATATAGACATATAGATATATAATCTTAAATACACACATGAATATGCAAATACATGTAAGTACATAGCACTATAATTTTATGTTATCTCATAATAACATAAGAGTATAAGCATACAGTCATAACTATAATATTTCCAAAAAGTAATATTCATTATGATTGTACATGTACTAAATATATATATCTATAAGTTGTTTTAAATTTATAATTATTTTTACATTAAAGTATTTACATTTCTTTATATACTTGTAACATATTGTAAACCAATTATTCAATGTTAAATTAGTCTACATATCTTTAGTTTCTCTTTTAAAGCCTATTAGAATCATAAATATATCTAATTAGATGCCTTTTTTAGACAACATGGTAATTGAGTTCTTAAATAATTTATCAAAGTTATTTAATTACTCTTCTAATTAATTATATGAGATGGCATTTCAAAATTCCATGGACAGATTCTAGTGACTAGTTTGCACACTAAATTAGAAGCAGTAAACGACAATTTTAGAAGAAATGATCTTCTATAAACTTATTCATCTATATTTTTAGTTTTTGAAACATTAAAAATAATCTCATTATCATATCTATAACTCAAGATATTTTGAAATTCCAAAAGGCTATTCTAGTAATAGCTCAAAAGTTAATTTTGATTTTCAAACTAAATTTAGACATATTTAGAGACAGATTTAGGATTTGTTTTCTGCATATTAAATGTATATATGGAACTTTGGATTCAATTCAAATTAGAATTACCATATTTTTATTTTCTAAAACTCAAGTTATAAGCAAAATACTCCTATTAGCTCAAACTAACCCAAAGATAGATTTTTGAATGTCAAATTGAAAATTCGTAGAATAAAATGAGTGTGGAATCAAATATAGATTCCTTCACAATAATTTTGCTCCTATGTGTCTAGTTTATCGGTAATTTTATATCATATAATTTTGACTTCTCTACCATGACTTATGCCCAAATTACTCTAATCTGTTCTTGAACTAAAATCAACAGCTCTCTTAAATGTTCATGTAAATATTTGGATGAGTTATATGCATATTTAGCTTTAGGTTCCTTCTACAAAATTGTTTATAATTTCATCAAATTTACATAGAATCAAACCTCACTCAATTATGACTTAAATACAAGGAGTTATGGTTAAAACATTGGTAACTATTTCAAACTACCTATACACTCAAACAATTCACTTGTACGAGTTTTCTGAGTTCCTTAACAAGAGAATCAAGCCACGATACCTTCTAATGAATTGTATATAATTGAATCTAGTTTACCAAAAATTTTTAATCACCTAAATCTGAGGTCTACAACTCCGGATATGGACAAAACAAGTAGCCTAGTTCACAAAAACTACACCTAATTTTTCCTCAACATTCAAAACCACGATTTTTTTCCTATTTAATCTCTCATTAACCCTAAAAATACTAATAAAATATCATTAAAATTAATTAATCCAAGATTAAACATTTATATCCACACACATAAATGAAGAATAAGTTCCCAAACCTGATCATGCAACTTAAATCTTCTCTTCTACTCTTGTAATCTTCTTCTTCTTCTTAATGATCCCAAATTTCTCCTTCTTTTCCTTTCACAACAACTTCATCCATTAACACAAAATTTCAGAATTTAACTCAATCTAATATTAACCAAAACAAGAAGAAGAAGAAGAATTATCAAATTAAGTTAATTACCTTGTAGACATACAATAACTTGTTCTTCAAACATCCATATGCAAGAATTTCTTCAAGGATTTCTTGGAGAGATTTATCAAAGAATGAATGATTAAGAAGAAAGGAAATTTTGTAAATCCCTCAAGAAATGTTGTCCCCTTCTCCTCTCTTTTCTATCTCTAACTTATGTAATTCACCATTTATAATAGCAATGTAAAATTCCCTTTTTGATCCTTCCACTTTTTGCATGTCTCATTATAACCTCTCACCTTTTTGCATGTTACAGAAATGCCTCTCATCTTCTTACATACTTAACATTTCCACATATATTTTATGCTTCTCTTAAATCAACCTCTCAAATCATTATTTTATTCACATTTGACCTTTAAGATGCCGATTTACAAATTGACCCCTAAACTAATACTTTATACTTCAATTACACCTGTGAATATTATTATACCAACAATAATAATTTAATTATGCCCTTATAAAGTTCATACCATAAAATTCACACATTTATCACATAATTAATGTTAACTTAATAACATTTTTAGCCCAATTAATATCTTAACTCTTAATAATTCATCCAATAATACTCAATTAGATTTTAATAACATGTAATTGCCCTTGAATTCTACTAGGGCCTATTTTGGGTCCTTACAATTATCTTGGTAGGTAAATTCTGATAATTAAAGTTATACATATGAGTTATTTGATTTATATTTGATGATACTAGATGATCACTTTGGTCAATAAATGGATGTATGCCTGGTATAAGTTTTTGAATATACCAGAAGTTGGACCGTTTTAGACATTTGATCTTAGTTCCTGACCAAATATTTTTCTTTGAGTGTCATGTATTATCAAAGGGTTGGCTTATGCATTTTCAATTGGTTGTCCCAAGATTAGTATTTGTAGGATCCTATATTTCATAAAAGAGTTTGTTTTGAGTTTCTATTTCCAGAAATTCTTGAATGTCGTCAGCCAACATGTGGCTATTTGTTCTTCATTATTTTGAAGCAATCCCATAGAAACATGTTTGGATGGATGATGAGTATGTTTTAGCAGCATTCTTCAGTGTCACTCCATTATTTTAATCATAAATTTTCATTTTACAACTTGATTACTGACTATGGCAGGCAACATTTACAGGTGTGGGTTGTGATACAAAGGTTGCACTAGATATCCACAACCTACGGGAGAAAAACCCAGAGAAGTTTTATAACCAGGTAATTGAAACTTTAGGGAATAAATTGTTCTAGTTTCGTATTATTAATTAATGTATGGACTACTGAAATTACTTAAATTTGCATATGATGCCTTAAAGTGCATATTGACATTATGACGTAACGATATCATGAGAATGTATTTGCAATTTTATTTTATTTTATTCATTTATTTTTTGGTTGTGCATAGATTTATGATAGATTTTTCTTTTTAAATTCATTTTTTGTGGACTTTAATAACCTGTGGTGCTAGTTGGGTGTATAATATATAGAATCAATTTTGTTAAATGAAAAAAAGAAAAAGAAAAAGAGACAAAACTGGTAATTTGCAGTTAATGGCAGTTATATTGACGAAGTAACAGATGTAATGGTTAATTAATTGTGTAACTATCACTTGGTTCGAATATATTGAAAGAGCAACTCAATTATTAAGCTTAATGGATTGTAGAAAATTACATGGATTAGTTTTTTGCTTGAGATTGCTTCTTCTAGAGCTGATAATTTGCAGTTAAACTAGTAATTTTTAGGCCAGGAACAAAAAAATGGGCCACCAAATCTTCAGTCATCATCTATTTATGCACTAAAATATTCTGACGACATTTGTTGTTTTTTCATTTAATGTATGAACTTCTACATGTGCAGGGTACTTTGCATGGTCTTTGCGTGCGGTCAAGAGCTACTCTTATTCAGTTTCATGCCCTGGCTCTACTCCATCAGGTGTGATGAATTTTTAATTTGTGCTTAAGTTGTGCTATCAATGCCAAGTACCAGATGTGAGATTTTTAATTTTATTTTCTGCATATTTAACTTCAAGCCCAAAATACAATCATTCTAATGAAAGCTTAAGTGGAATTCTCTTAATGCATACTGTCATTGACTGTTTCCAGTTGTACAATAATTTTGTTTCCTATTTTTTTTCTTTCTCTGAATGTCAGCTCCTGGTGAATTGTTTTTGTACATCATAGTATTTTCCTCTATTTTTTTTCTTATTTTTCTAGACAAAGTTTGTTTAAGGTGACCATCATTTAGGTTTTCTATCATATAGTTAATGGTTTGCTGCTTTTTCTTATTGTGGTGAATGTACTTTATATTCTGTTTGCATGAAGTGGAAACATTATATTCAAAGTGTCAGCTAGTGATGCCATGTAAAATGTCTACTTTTCAGTATGTATTTTCTTTTATTTAAGTTACTAAGTACGTAATATTTTATGTATTTTAGGTGTTTATGTTGAGTTTATGTGATTATTTGTGTTTTAGGTCAAAGTTGGTGCAAATGTGAAGTGATTTGGGATAATGGTGAAGGATTCGGATGAAGTAGTTCACGAGTCGGACATAATGGTACGAGGTGTGAAGGTGTTCTCGAGTGACACAGAGGTGATAGGATACAAGTCATGAATCTGTTCATGAGTCAACAGGCAAGGTGGAATGCATTCACGAGTTGAGAGCAGATCAGGAGTGAGGATAGATTGATGAAGTTCATGACTCATGAAGCTGATCACGAGTCGAACATTATGCCTGTTCCCAAACGATGCCATCTTTGTGCACATGATTTTTCAGCCAAGCATCAAGACTTTTCAGGGCAACTTTTCACAATTGACAACTACTCAGAAGGGACATGTTTGTATAGTTAATCTCTATAAATATGGGAGTAAAGCTCTGAAGTGGGGATCGAAAAAAAAAGAAGAATTTATTAGTTTTTCTTAAGAACATTTTAGTTAGTTTTCGGACAACTCTTTTTACTTACTTTGTGGATGATGACAAAAGAGCAAAGCCGAAGAAATAAGAGATATCTCAGAAGGTTTTATTAGAAAGTAAACCTTGGGGGAGTTATGATGTTTTCTTTCTCTTATTCATTTTCATTTCAATTATGTATTTGGCTAAGTTCTTTTGTACATTATAACTATGCAATATAATTTTTTTTATACATGTTTATTTTCTTATGTACGAAGTATGATTTAAATTTATTTGGGTGTATTGAATTGCTTTTTATGCTTGATCACCATAATTATCATGTTAGTCAATTCATTCGCAATGAGAATTGGAATTCTTTGATGGAAAGACAAATAAATTTACTTGAAGCATTGAATTCACTTAGAGATAAGGAATTCACTTTAAGGGGTTAAAGAATTAGCATAAAACTTCATAATTTGAAGCATTGAATTCACTTAGAGATAAGGAATTCACTTTAAGGGGTTAAAGAATTAGCATAGAACTTCATAATTTTTATTTATCTCTATAATGTCATGAGAATGCTTATAGACTCTAAATAAAAACATCTTTAATGACAATGAGAATTGATTTAAAGAAATTAGGCTAAATTCACCAATCATATCATTCATGCAATTGTTTTATTGGTTCTTAAAAGAAATTATTTCTCTTAGTTAATATATATGCTCAAAATATCAGTTAAGTCATCTATTGTCCAAAATTAACTTAATATATTTAAAATTGTTTAGTCTTTAGTTTAAATGCATGATTCTTATATATTTGGTTACCTATTCATCCACATCTTGTTATTTTAATATAAAATTACTCCGTTCCCTTTGGAACGACACCCTACTCACTCTATACACTGTCTAGTTAGACTAAGGGTTCAATTAAATCCCCATGAGCTAGGGAATATTTCATGTGCCATTTTGGAAGTTTTGAAGGAATAATGGGTAAATTTTTGTCTTGCTATTCATCTTAAGGTGAGAAAGCAATTGTAACAAAGTTTTAGGTACTTATTTGCATAACACTTGAGGCTTGTGAAGAAAGTAGATTTCATGATAATCTTATTACTTTGCATGTTGGTGGAGTGCTTGTTAGTGAAGCTATTTTCATAGCTTATATTTGGAATTAAATGGATTAATTGATTAAGTCATTTGAAAACTATATTTTAAGAAGTTTATAAAAAAAAAACTTAAGGAAGTTGCTGCATTTTCAAATTCTTTATACTTTCGACCATTTAATTGTTATCAGTAGATGATGAGATAATTATTTTCCCCTTTCTAATTTTTATTCTTTGGTATTTTTATAAATTCTATTCCAACTTCATGAACAACACATACTGAGTTTGCCAGTAGAAGATATAATAGTAGTTCAAGAGGTACTAATCTATTATAATTCTAATTCTTTTTCTTCTTAGTATGGTAGTTGTCAGATTTGAGGTTTTGCTTGTCTAGGAACAGCTGCTACTGCTGCCATTAGTATCATTAAGAAGCCTAAAATTGGTAGAAAGCTCATTCCATTAAGGCAATTCAAGTAAATAGAAGTAAGTGAAACTATTTGGTGAGAGGTATGTACCTAGTGTTCATTTTCATTTCATTTAATTTCTCTTGATGTGTTCATTTTATATGGACTTTAATTTCTTATTTTAAATAAAGTCATTAAATTTTAATTTTATTTAATAAAGTCCTTTATGAACTTTTTATTTAATTTCTTCTTTTTTCCTACAAATCAACATTTATATTTCCATGACTAACCTCTTATACTCTTTTGAACACCTATGATTTTTAGGATGTTACAATGACTAGGGATATTTTTTGTATAAATAAACTTACATGCAATAGGAATATCACATTTTGAACTCTTCATATCTCTCTTTGCACTATGAACATATAACAAGGACCTCATTAATTAGTTTAAGATTATAATGTTTTGGATATAATGTTTTTAATTTTCTAAAACTTATTTTGTGTCACTGTTGTATCAACGTATATAGGCTGAAATGATTCGATATGTGGGCTACTAGTTTCCAAAGGATAACCCGGTTATCATGGTTAAGTGCCACGTACCTTGATGCAACTTAATTTTATGCCATGATGTTTTTAACCGATAAGTCTAATTACGAAATTATCTTATTTGAAAAACAGTTATGCAAGTATGAGTAATGTTGATAGATCTTTGATGTATAGGCGATTAATGCCAGATGGGTGCATTAATATTGAGTTTGGCAAGGGCGTTCAATCATTCATTGAATATACAAGTTTGTAGCCTGCATATATGGATGGTCCAAAAATCAAATGTCCATGTGAAAAGTGTAAACATATTCGTTTTCTCCCTGCTGATGAAGTACATCTACATTTGTGAAAAAAAAGGTTTGTTCCAAATTATATTGAATGGACACGACATAGAGAGCCAATAATTTTTAGCACCTCTACGGGTAATCAAGTATATTAACCAGTAAATATAGATTGATCTGCAAAGGGAGCTGGTAATCGACCAAATAATGTATATGTAAATGAAAATCTTTACACACAAATGGTTTATGATGCAGCTAGTTATTCCTTTCAAAAAAATATGTAAAATATTGAAGAGGAAGCAAACCCAAATGCAAAAAGATTTTTTGAATTACTAGAGTCAGTTGACTAAGAATTATGGCCAAACTGTGAGAAAATGACTCTACTGTCTGCCATTGCCCGAATATTGAACATAAAGTTTAAAGGTCAAATTTCTGAACGAAGTTTAGATAATATTCTTACATTGTACAATGATTCATTGCCTCCTGAGCATAAAATGGTTGAGAATTTTTATGAAATTAAGAAGCTTATTCGGGGTCTTAGTTTGCCCGTTGAATGAATAGATTGTTGCAGGTCGGGATTTATGTTGTTTTGGGGAAAAGATGTGGAATTAGAAGAGTGCAAATACTATAGCCAACCTAGGTTCAAACCAAGAACGTGTACTAGGAAGCAAAAATTAGTTCCTTGGAAGCGAATGTATTATTTTTCATTAACTCTGAGACTTCAAAGACTGTATGCCTCTTATGTTACTACAGCCCACATGAGATGGCATAATGAACATGACCAGAATGATGGAAGTATGACCCATCCATCGGATGCGCTCGCATGGAAACATTTCAATGACACACATACTAAGTTTGCAGCAAAAAGTCAAAATGTCAGTTTAGGATTATCCACAGATGGGTTTCAACCTTTTGGTCAATCGGGGCAACAATATTCCTTATGGCCAATCATAATTACTCCTTATAATTTACCTCCATGGATGTGTATGGACCAGACATACATGTTATTGACAGTGATTGTGCCAGAACCTAAAAATCCAAAGCATAAAATTAATGTATTCTTACAACCATTGATATCTGAATTGAATCATCTATAGGAATTTAGTGTTGAAATATACGATGTGTCCCTTAAACAAAATTTTTAGATGAAAGCAGCATTGATGTGGACTATTAGTGATTTTCTTGCCTATGTTATGTTGTCTGGATAGACCACAGCAGGCAAATTAGCTTGTCCTTACTATGGCAATACATTTAGTACACGTGGATAAACTTGCAGGTCCAGTTTAATACCGATGGATGTATCCATTTGAGAGATAATTAACTACACTTTTGAGCTAAAACTGACATAGATTTATATCAAATGAGTAAATTAATTAATTATCCTATTTGTGATGTAGGAATTTGCATCACTTGAAGTAAAATGTTAAAAACAAGGCTAGAGTTAAAGGCTCTATATGCAATGCATATTTAGTAGAGGAAGCAAGTACATTTTGTTCACATTATTTTAAGCCGCAAGTGATAACTTGAGAAAGAAAAGTTCCTTGTAATGATGATGCGGGTGCACGAATTGATGATAACTTATCTATTTTTACATATCCTGGCCGATCACATAGACGATCAACAAAAAGAATGTTGATAGACAAAGAAATGGAGGCTGCCCATGGTTACATTTTATTGAATTGCCAATAAATTCAACATTTTCTGTAGTAAGTTTGGGTTATAATTGAAATTGGTTAAGTTCTTATTCTTGGTGATTAGAGTTTATAGTTAAGATAATTTTTAATATTTTTAGTGAATACGAGGAATTGTTAAGTGAGCTAATGCCGGGAAAGTCACAGGATGACATCAAGAAAGAAGTGGAAAGAAACTTTCTACTTTGGTTTGCAAATTATGTAAGTTTTTAACTTCTAATACGAGAAATATTTTAATAAAGTACTCTTAAACTTACAAATAATTATATTTATTGATTAGTATTCCTTTTTTAAATTATGTAGGCTTCTAAAAATAGAATAGAAAATAGGCTCATATGTGATATTGCAAAAGGACCTTTGTAAACTACTAAATCATATCAAGTCTATTTCGTTAATAGATACAAATTCCATACAGAAAATTATGGGCATAGCATGGCAACAGCAAATAGCAGGGTTTGCATACAAGGGAAACTGATGGATTATTTTGGCAAAATTATTGCCATACTTAAAATTGAATAACCTGCATTGTCGATAAAACTCTATGTACTTTTTATGTGTGAATGGTTTGATCCTACTCCTAATGTGTGAACAAAAGTACATAACTGATATAAACTCATTGAAATCAACCAACAGAGAAGATTTAAACAATTTGAATCGTTCATGTTGGCAATGCAATTGATGAAGGTGTATTATATCCCTTATCCTAGTTTAAGACAGGATAAGTCAGATTGATTGGCAGTCTGCAAAGTAAAACCAAGAAGTATTTTTGAAGGACAATCAAAAAGAGAAAGCAAGACAAATGAAAGTGAAGCATTTCAAGAAGAAGAACCAGGTGCTTATGAAATAAATGCATGTTTTTAGAATGAACCTTTAAATGATCAAAATAATGAATTTGTGGAAATTTTATCTGGAGATGATGACGAATCCCTAGATGGACCAAATTTTGAAGATGAGCAAAACTATAATTCCAAATATTCTAAAACAGATAATGATTTTGATGTGCAATTAAGTGATGAAAGCGATTAATTTGAGTATGTTTTATTTTATTATATCATAATCTAAATATGTTATTATTACATCAATTAATTATTATTATATATGATGTAATTATATTGTTCTATTACAAGAAGAATGATATATTTATTTGAGTTTCAGGTCTGAAAAATGCCACCCAAAAGAAAGAATAACATGTTGCCGCCTAGGCTCAGATTAACATCAGATAAAGATGATGGTACACAAGTGTACCCATCTCAATTTGTAAGGTCTACAGGTTTAGGTTTATATTTAGATTCTCAACAGCCATATCATGCATCACCTTCACCTACTACAAACCCCAATGGCTCTCCTAATCTACCAAGTGATTCAGCATCCAACAATCCAAATATATCATAACATTCTACTCCCGCACCAGACTTTGGATCTATACCGATAAATGACCTGACGGTAGATGCTGAGGATGAAGAAGAAGGCTTTCAACCTAGTACAAAGGGAGTTGATGGAAGAATTTACATTAAAATTATCAATGATATGTGAGTATTGATCTAATTTTGTATTAGAAGATAACATTAGTTTATATATGTTGCTATGGATATCTAATTTAAAATTGATCTAATTTTGTTCATATTAACAGGTTTATTCCATTAGGTATTTGCTCAAGAAAAATTAGATCCAATTTTAAAGAAAGGATAGAAATTGAGGATTATGTATGGAAGAATCTCTCTCGGCAGACAAGAGATTTTTACTATCAAGAGTTTGAGGTAAAAAAAACAAATAGCATTATTTGTGATGAAATAGTTGATTTCATAGATTAATGGCATATCTATTGTATTTTACATTAATTAATTTATGTTCTTTTTTAGAAAGCATTTTTTTGGGATTCAAAATTTAATGGTGTCATTTATCAATTTTGTGAAAAGCATGCTCATCAACAATATAAAGAATTTGTTGCTAACTTACACAAGAGTGGTGAACGACCTTCTTTTATTTCTGAAGAAACATGGGGTCGTTGGCAGGAATATTGGGCATCACCTGAAGTAATTGCCATTTTATAAAGAAATTCTTCAAATAGAAGGGGATGTTCAGATGGAGAGAGTTTAGCGGTGCACATTGGAGGAACTTTGAACCATCATGAGCATGCAGTTAAACTAGTAAGTATTTGAATTTTAGGAAATTTAGAATAATGTTTCAATGTATGAATTTAGAATAATGTTTGATACTGTTGGATAATGATGGTTTAATATATATAAATTTCTATGTCATAGGAGGTAATGATAATGTTTGATAATGTTGGACAATGATAATGTTTCATAATATTGGACAATGATAATGTTAGATAATGATGATGTTTGATAATGATAATGTTTGATAACTATTGGATAATGATAATGTTTGATAATGATGCATTTCTGATATGAGTTTTTAATTTCACAAGAGGTAAATGTCATAAATTTAAACAAAATTCTGCTAAATTTTTTATAAACTTTAGTTTATTTGGTTATGCAGGAAAAGTCCTTGCGTAAGAGGCCAACATATCCTGAAGTTTTTATGTACACCCATACAAAATAGCATGATAATAAGACATTTGTTAATGGATGATGCAGACAACTCAATGTACGTTAAATTTATATTTGCATATTAATTATTTAATGAAATATAGTTAATTCATTGTAACTATTGTAATTATAGGAGAAATTACATGAGAATCTCACTCAACAACGACAAAACTCTGAAAATGTGGATGAGAGTTGGATATTTCTTGATGTAGTTGGTGGTAAGAATAACCGAGCAAGGATTTTTGGCTTAGGATCTATTGTAAATACATCCCATTTACATTCCTCTGCATCATCCACAACTTCTTGTAGTAGGCATTTTGAACCTTCTGAAAGAGTCGTTTAGCTTGAGAATACTGTCAGCATATTGCTCGATACTGTAATCCAACTAAAGAATGAGTTGAAAGCGTTGCAAAATAAGGACACCTCTCAACAGCCAGATCATCTGCCTTCACCAACTACATAGTTTATATTTGTAATATTTAGGTATTGGTACTGATTTTGAGTTGTATTTCTATATATTGGTTTTTATAGATTATACTATATTATTTAGGTATCGATACTGAGTTAATGTTATGTTTCTATTGATTCTTATTCAAACTATGGATTATACTATGTTATAATTAAGTTAATTGCATTATATTTTTTTAATGACTAATCAATTTAGATTGAAATTAAAATTTTATTCAGATCCTCAAAATTTTGATGATTTCGTAACGACAATTATCGATGGAAATTTATGTATCATTGCGAATTTTGATTGCTAAAATTAGCTATGAAACTAAAAATGTAATATTTTCGTTGCTAAAATTAGCAATGAAATTTATTTTCCGTTGCTAAAATTAGTAACGGAATTGCATTTTTAGCAATGGCATTTAATTTTTCGTTGCTAAAATTTACCTATTCATCAAAAATGAGTTAGTTGAATTTAGCAACGAAATATTATCTTCGTTGCTAAATTTAGCAATGAAATTTTAATTCCATTGCTAAAAATAGCAACTGCCGGATTAGCAACGAAATTTTTCAGTACTATTTGTTTTTAGCAACGGAAAATACCAATTTTTCATTGCTATTTTTTGTTGCTAAATTGCATTTTTCTCGTAGTGTACCCTATGTCTCTAGTTTCTACCAAATTAAAAATCACGCCATTTGGACCCTTAAATCTTCAGATATTCACAAAACAAAGCAAACTACTTGCAATGATAGGGTAGCATACATAGTCAATGTTCAAGCTCAAAGTTCACCATATAAAAAGGGGATTTAGTTTACAACTTCTTGATATAAAATCAAGGTTTGGAGTCTAGTATCTATTCCAACTATAATTACTCAATTTGGGATTCTATAGCTCGAGTTATAACAAAAACGGTCTGGATTGGTTAGTTGAGTCCTAAGATAGATTTTTGTGATTTCAACAACTTGTCTATTTCTGTTCTCAAGCATCCTTTCACTTAATTTTCATATTAATACCTTGTTATAGCATCTAATAACCCATTCCTTATGTCACAAATTCAAGCATACACAATCAAGATTATGGAAAGTTCCCATACCTTTTTCAAGCTAAAATAACACTCCCTTCACTCTTTTTGCACTTCCTTCTCCTTTCTCCTACTTGATTCTCTTTCTACACAAAAAAATTACATATATATCTTCCCATCATAATAAGCAAAGGTAGAAGAGGAGCATAAAGTTTATACCTTGGAACACTAACCCTAAATTCTATCTCCTCTCAAGAATCAAGTTGAATTCTCTTTTAGGGTTATTTTATGGATTATTTAGGGGTTGTTTAGGGAGAGAAGTGGCTATCTTTCTGCCTTTGAATGGCCAGCCACTCTCCCCTTAAATCTATAGGGTTTTCTCTATGTTTCATAAAGAATTTAGAGTGCCTAAATGTAACTATCCCATTGGTCCACTTTGTTGGCTTTAGTTAATTACATTTGGGCCCCTTACTTCTCCTTAATTCTTATTCTTACCACAAAACTTACACTTCTTTATTTCAATTGAGTCCCCAATACTATATTGTCTTTTAATTATGTACATGCAGGACTTCGTATGAATTGACCATTTTGCCCCTCTTTTAGCAAACAATTTCCTCTAAGTCCTGACTTACAATAGCATGAATTAGGTATGTATATATGACTCATTTCATCAATTAAACACATGCATCACACATTATATAGTAAATCTCCTAGGGTCTAATTAGTGGCCTCACACCCTCTCTTGTGGCAGATTTGATCATCATATCTTTCATATACAGCCCAACATTCTTATGGATTAAGTCATTAAGGATTTGAATAGCCATTATCTAATATGTCACTTGAGCAATTTTCAGTCAAAATGGCATTACCTTGTATGCATATGTACTTTAATCTATGGTGAAGGTTATTTTGATCCTATCCATAATTTTGTTTAAGATTTAATTATAACCTGTGTACCTAACTGTAGACATTGGATCTTAAGGCAGCTTATGTCAGAGTTACTTGATAAGGATGATGTTGCTCATGTACAGTCATGGAACGAAAGTGCAAGGCTCTCCTCTATGTTTTGTGTTTTTAAAAAATTTTTTATTAGACTCTGCCTCTTTGCCTTTTCTAGCAAGGCTAAAAGCGGGATTTAAAGGTTTAAAAATGACTAAAAAATAAGTCATGCCTATGACTCAATGAGTCATGACTGTGACTCACCTCAAGTCATATTGAGGATGCCACAGGTATAATTTGTGTACCTACTAAGTTTTTGGTGTAACTCGATTTGAGTTAAGCCTATAACTCGATGAGTCAAAGCTGTAACTCGCTCTAAGTCATGATCAAACAACCTTTTTTATCTAGTTTTTTTTTTACTTTTCCAATCCCATCCATGATATTTTTGGGAAAATTTTACAATTGGTAGGGATTAAAAAGTTAGATTATTTTCCACTCTTATCTAGAGCATTTAATGCTCCCATTATGAGTTTTTCTTTTGGCTTATTTTAAGAATGTACTAAAATGGTTTTTTAAAAAGGTTATTTACTAGGTTTTAAAAGCAAATAACAAAAAAACACAAGAACAACAAAAATGGTATTTTCTATATTAACTTAAAAAGATGAAAGAAATATGGAAGGAAAAAAGGAGAGGAAAGGCCTAAGCATTTAACTCTCTAGGGTTGTGAGACAACAACACTGAAGGTAATATTGAGAAGCTTAATTCCTATTAGTCTAGTGTATAATATATGTGTTTTACTATGAATAATCATCTATTTTAGTTTGATCTTTCTTTTTCTTGCTCTTTGTTTCCTTATTTTGATTCCACAGCATACATTTGTTTGATTTGTGCTTTCATTTGTGGATTAAAGTTCTTAAATACTAGTTGAATTCATGAAAAATATGATGTATATTTGAAACACTAATCACTTTCAATTCTAATGCCATATTTTTAGATTTCTTGGGTTAAATTTACATTTTTGATGATTTTATCATCCTTAAAACTAGTTTTTGTCATTCAAAGGTGAGTCCGTACAAGTTTCTTGGTCACTTTTATGCTTAGATTACTATCTATTGGCTGGTAATTTGATTAGAGAGACTCTGTAATCCCTTAGTTGTAACAAGGATAAATAGGTTATAAGAAAAGAGAAAAAATAGGAGAAGTGTGTGTCTGATTTTTTTTAATTGTAATTCCCCTTTGGTTGCACTACCATATTATAGGTAATTTAATTTGGTTAAGTTATTTGATTTTACCTCTTATAATGGTGATTGTTTGCATTACCATGAGTAGGTTTGTTGAGCTAACTTAGATTTATTGTCCTTTTATTGTTTACCACGTGAAGTTGTTAGATTTGTCAAGATTTTCTAATCCATTGATTACATGTTAAATAAATGTATATATATAAAGTGTTCTAAGTGTGATTACTGATGAAGCAATGGTAATATCGAAATGCTTTAAAAGTTGAAAAATTTACAAGGTTAAGGTATAATAGTTTAATGAAAATAGCAACTATTCAAATGAATGAGAATGCATCTTATACATGGAATATATTATACATATGTATAAGGAATATAATTTATATGGATACAGTACCATGTTTCTAAGATAGTTAAGTATATCAAAGTGATCACTTAAATCAAAATGTGGGAACTCATAAAGTATAAATGAAGTATATATATAAATATTTGTAAATAAGTGATAGAAATATGACATAGTTATTAAAATGTTTGGCAATTGATATTAATACATGAATAATATAGTCATCAATGTTTGACAACTAATAATTTAAAGTAGTTGGTCAAGAGTAACATATAGAAATCCATAAAGTAAGCTTGATGTATAGGATTCAAAGTAATGAATGAATAATGATAGAGGTAATAAATTGATAAGCAAAGGAAATATCAATAGGTATTGATATTGGTTATAAGTATAGCAAAAGAGAATATAATTATGGAAGATTATTGTGAATATTGTTTATAATGATTGGTTTATTTGCTTTAAGATGTGTATATATATCGATTTTCATCATAACGACCTTTAAAAGGGGTCATCCACATGGTTTTGTTCCCCACTAAGCTTTATAACTTAGCATGGGTGTTTCATCTGTGTAAGTTGCAAGTAAGGATTTTTCCCTGGGATGATATCGGCAGCAGGATGGCCAACACAAGAGAGAGATTGAAGGTATAGTCTATTGTTGAATGCATTTTGATTACAAGATTCTTATTTACTTTGACAAGGATGTGATGTATAGATGATTAATAGATGTAAATATTGTATTGTTTAAAAATACTCTTAAGTATGCAGTAAAGTGTTAATAGTATAGTTTATATGTCGGATTTATGTTTGAAGTTTGACAAAAAAATTATTGCGAGCATTAAACCTGGCAAGCATGCTTAATAATCCAGGATATAGTGTTTACAACTATATAGGGGATAAGAGTGTTACAAAAGAACCCTAAGCATCTCAAGGACATCAGCTAGAGAAGCATCCACGGGAAAAATTGCATGAGCCTCAGGGGACAGGTATGGATATAGACTTTGAGATGGATGTACAGGTGGATTTGAATAACCTACTTAGTAGTTTGCCTCCTCTACCAGTATCTCTACAAGCACAGTCTCCTATAAAATCATAGCCCTCGCCATCCAGAGCATCCACGAGGTATTTACCTTACAGGGATCCTGGTGTATCTACCTTGAGAGCACCATTACCACTTTAGCCTACACCAACTCTTGTAGGCCCCACTTATGGTGAGATAGTTCAAAGATTAGACAAGTTAGAGGCTACTATAAAGACTCTTATCCAGTGACACTAGTAAGATTTAGACAAGATTCTAGGGGTACTTGCAGCTACTGGGGGTGGGTTCAATGCTGCATTATAGGTGATAGATGCTTTAGTCTCTAAGTTGAGACAATAAATTGATAGGATAGAGGGAGTTGGTCAGAGCACTTTGGCTAATGTGAGACAAGTCAGAGAGGCATTGTATACTCGCATCAAGAAGACAAGGAGTGATTTGAGGGGTTATACGAGCCAATAGACATCAGCCATTGGGGAGCTAGGTACAGGGGTTAGTAGACTAGCTAGGATGATTTGATAGATTCTATAACCGTTGGCTAAGTATATACCACGATTTTAGTTAAGAGCACCATCTTTGCCCCTAAAGCCTCTTATGATCGCCATTCAATAGTATCACCTGCATTGTCCATCATTGTCATGACCTTCATCTTTATGCCTCTCATTGTCACGACCATTATCTTCATGCCTATCATCATCATGGTCTTTTACACCTTTCCGACAATAATCTGAGTCAACATGTTGTAGAGCACTTGACCTACCTCAGTAGTTGCAGTTTTTATATTCAGGGAGTTTGAAACTTTTTGGACTTTTTGATGTATATAACAAAACTAATGATTTGTATTTATGTTTATGTTTAATTTTGTTTTTTATTATTCTTGCATTCTATTTTTATTGTTATGTAATTCCAAACTAAGATAAATAACAAGGCAATAAAAATAACAAATATGAAAATGACAAAAATAATAAGGTAAATAAATAAAGAATAAAAATGTCAAAGAAAGTGACAAAAAAATAAATTGACCAAAAAATGACAAAAAAATAAAATGACAAGTCTTCCAAATTCAGCAAGCAGTGCATTAAATCTAAACCTTTTTCACAAGTACCAAAGCCATCTTAAGAGGCATATATTCCACATACTACACAGATAGTTATCATACATATAGCCTTGATGATAATGGTTTTCCTTATATTTGAGACATAGACATTGGGAAGTGTCAAAACCCATAGTAGACATATTGTTTGCTTATGGAATGGAGAAAATGGTTAATGACACATATAGTAAACTAGATCAGAAGGATAAAGTGTTTGTGAATGGAGAGAATAGCTAGAAATCTTTGAAGATTGTTGTTCCTTTGTTTGTGAATGGAGAATAGCTCTAAAGCATTTGCAAGGCCACAGGAAGTCACCTAAAAAGATTGAAATAAAAAGAAATGCACAGTAAAGAGAAGTACAAATATTTTATAACTTTAGAAGAGCTTACACATGATAAAGTGATTTAAAATGGGGTCATATTCCTTCCCATATCTTTTAAACAAGGGAATTATTAAATTGATGAGAAAGTTTATGCTGACAAACACTTCACCAATGATTAATCCACATGGCTGATGACAAAGTGAAACTCTTTAACAAAGATTGACCTAGATGGACAAAGGGAAACACCTAACCAAAGATTAATCCACATGGCTAAAGACAAAGTGAAACTCTCCACAAGTGATTGATTGACATGGCTAAAGACAAAGTGGAACCTTTCACTAATGATTGATCCATAAGGCTGAAGACAAAGTGGAACTCTCCACCAATGATTAATTCACATGGTTGGGACTAAAATCATTGTATAAAATTAAAGCACACTAAAAGCCAAGATCACAATATAAAATTGAAGCACACTAAAAGAGGAATAGTCTAGAAGGTTGTTTGAACTTTCATTGATAAGGGAAAAAATTATGTTATAGTGTCTCTAAGATAGATCCACAGATGAGAAGTAAGCATATTTGCAAGAAATTTTCCAACAAGAATATTGGGTGAAGAGGGTGTAGACATGCCTATAAATGGCATCAACCACCATGACAAGGTTAGTTATGCCGAAAGAAGGATTGAGAGATCAAACAATCAACAACCTTGTCTGATTCTATATGTCGACAAGCTGGCACTAATCGAACAATTAACCAAGGTTTAACACATTGACAAGTTGATGGTAACTACCCAACTAAAAGAGGGTTAACACAACGACAAGTTGATGGTAACTATCTAACCAAGGTTAACATATCGATGGGCTAACAATAACTACCCAACTAGAGATTCACTGCCTCAGATGGTACATATCTTATTCAAATAAAGACTAACTGTCTGAAATGGTATATGTTTTAAAACAATCAGCTAGAGATTCCCTGCCTCAGATATGTATATTTTATTCTTTTCACTTTGAATTTCGACTCAATTAGGCACTAATACATAAGTTTCCCAAAATTAGAAGCAACTGTAGACACTGTGACCTGGGGTAGCCTAGATTAGAGTTATCTAATGATAAAAAACCACTAATATTTTAGAATAAAAGCACCCGTCTTGAGTTTTAACGCTCATTTATAGATTTTTATAGAGTATTTTATAGGTTTAAACATCATTTCCTTATAGATATTTGAAAATGAGTTAAAAAAAACCTTGAATTATTGTATTTGCCTGTGATAGACAGCTATTTATCATTAGAGGGACAACCATCAATGGATACTTTCTTTAGGGCGTCTCCTAGTAGATGCCCATATCGACACCGTTTAGGGTGGCCTGTGACTATATGACTGTGGTCGTCAGTCACTAAGTCATGGTCTCAAGTGACTAGTAAGATTTAAGGGCATTTTTATAATTTTCCAAAGCTCATGTGAGTGACAGCCATTTATCAGTGACAGATGCCCATCCATAGGGTTTTTTCTAGTTTGTACACAATTTTCAACGTTTATATATTTACAGGTAGGATCAAATCTTAAACAAATATGATCTTATATGGATTGCCTAGATTTAATCTTCCATTTTTAGAGGGAATTAGAGTTAGAATCATACTCTAACTCCTCTCTAGGTATTTAAAAACATTTTTAGGGTTTTCAAAGAAGGATGACCTTTTTTTGGAAAAAGGAGCAGACTTTTTTGATGGAGAGAAAACAATTCTCAGTTTTTAGAAGGCAGGTTCTAAATAGTTTTTTTTGACATAAAAATTTATACACCTTTTTGCTTAAACATGGGAATCAAGGGTGGAAGCTTAGAGTGTGCTTTCCAGAGTTTCAGATTATCGATTCCTAAGGGTAATATTCTAGGCTTCAAACTCTTTTTCTCTAAATTCACATCCTATTCACATAGTTAACTAGGTTTTTTCTTTATTTATAATGCTATGTTTTCATGTTTCTACTTGAGTTGTTAAATTTATTCTTTGCTTTGTTGTGCCATGATAATTTAAAATTGCTTAGGATATTAGAATGACATGCTAGGACCTTTACATTCTTTTATTGATAAATGAAAATAGCATGGCTTGATTCTTTTAATTGTATGATCTTTGCTAGGTTGGTATGATTTAGATTGTGTTTTTTTGCTTTTCATTGACTTGGTATGTTTTAAGGCCATAGAATAACATGTTTAGGAGTTTAAGTTGAATTTCACTATTTTGACTTGAATTTTATGCATTTTGCCCATTTCTGGAGTGATAGACAGGAAGAAGGCCCGTCAAACGGTCATCAGTCAAAGAAACTGATGGTACGTCTCAGTGCCTTCTCCTCGTCCCATGTCTATCCCTCCTTCAGGCCATTTATCTTGATTTAGGGTTTTTGTGGCTTCTGTTTAGGCCCCTTTAGTCATATTTTGTTATATTTTGCATATTTAGATTTATTTAGATTTCATTTTTGCTTATATTCTAGCATGTTTAACATTATGTAATTTAATGTTCTATTCCAGTATGCATATTTTTCATATTATTTTATTTAATTATTTGATTTATTATGGTTTTGCATGTTAATTATTTTATTTTTATTGTCTTCCTTTGAGCAATTTTGTTTCTTGCATCTTGGAATTTATTTTCGGAGATTATCACATTTTGGAGGCTATTCTTCAAGTTTTTCATCTTTCTTTCAATTTATATTATTTTATTACATTGATTTTTTTGAATTATTTAACTATGCTTTGTCGTTAATTTACTTTATTCCTTTAATCATTTTTTGTATTTTCCTTTATTATTTATTTTTGATGTATTTTTATTTTTGGGATGTAATAATTTAGTAGAAAATGATTTTTTGGCACAATAATTGAAAAAGGCACATAAAATGATATTTACCTGATTAATCCAGATTTTTCCTTAATAAATTGGACCAATGTCCAAGTTTCCATCCCAAAATCTCATATAAAATAAAAAAAATTTTATATTAAAATTGGGATCACTCATTCCATGTTTTCCAAAATCATAAAGACTCTTTACCTTTTGTTAATATGTACGAAATAACCAATGTTCCTAATCTAATAAATAACCCGATTTATGTATGTAACTTTATTTTCATGTTAGGCGATTTGCTTTTGTAATAATTTAAGTAGAATTTATTTATTTATTTACCGCTTTCTTTAAATTGCTTATTGCGTTTATTTAATTTAAATTGTATTTCATCATATGGTGCCAAGAAATGTCTTGAACACTTATCTCTATTATAGCATAAAAAAGTTGAGATTCTTTTCCTAACATCTTATTGTGTCGTGACTCAATGATACATGCCTTTTAAGCCCATATTAGATGCCTTCATAGGTTAACCATTAATAATAAATTGGCCAAAATCCCTTTTTGTTGTGAAGTGACCAATTAATGAGTTTTGGTGAGTCTTATCTGGCCCTAGACCCTAAAAGCAGGCCTCCGAGAACCTAACCTAAATCGAGTGGGCTCCGAGCATCTCTTGGTAGATTCCCTTATTAAGACTGTCTAGGGTAGCCTATGACTCATCGACTGACATCCGTCAATCACTGAATCACGTTCTTCTGTGACAGGTTAGTTTTAAGGGCTTTTTTGTAATTTTCTAAAGCTCGTGCAAGTGACAGCCGTCTATTAGTGATAGATACACATTTTTAGGGTTTTTTCCAGTTTTCCCATATTTTCCAGCATTTAAATTTGGCATTTAGGATTAAATCTTTAATAGATCTAATCTTACATGGATTTCTTGGATTTAATCTTCCATTTTCAAAGGGAATTAGAGTTGGAATCAAATTCTAACTCTTTTTGTAACACCCTAAAATTTCATCTGACATGAATAATACATTCTAGAGCATGAACAATAAACCTATGATCGTTATTGTTGTAATTACAGTAGTATTGTAAGGACCCAATCATAACCCTAATCGGATTATTGATAATTAATGAGGACCATCGTTAATTAAGGAAAAATTGGATTATTTTACAATTATCCAGGTTAAGTCCCAAGAGGTATATTTTGGTAATTTTTGTATGTAAGTAGATGACTTAAGTTAAATTATAATTAAAGGAGAGGATATAATTTAAGTAAATTAGAATTTTATGGGTTAAATGTTAAGAAATATAAGTTGATGGGGTTTAATTAAATAAGGGTAATTTTGGAAATTCACCTAAGGAGATATTTACCCCACTAACTCCCTTTTATAGCATTTTGGAGAAGAAAATCAGGGGTATTTGAGAGGTGGCAATCGACTAAGACAAAGGAGGAGATCTCTCTCTCATTCTCTCTCTCTTCTCTCTCCATGGTTACGGGTTGAAGAAGAGAAACCTAGGGTTTTGGTGTTTCAACCTTATGAAGGTAATGTATTCCTCTCATGGATTTCTTCTCTATGTTTGCTTTAATGGAATTAAGGATGTAGAGAGATGGTATATCATGCATGTTGTCTCCATGTATAAGGAGAAGAAAGGAATCAAGAGTAAAGGGGATGAATCAAAAGGAGTGAAGGAGGTTTGAAGCTTCAAAGGCTAGGTATGGGAATACTATGATTTTGTTATCGGTAGATGGATTCATAGAAATTAGGATTGTGTTGTCTTGATTCTTAAATGAGTAATGAAAGATTAATTATTTTAAGAATTTTTTTAAGATGAGTAAGGAAGGATTGGTAATTTTAAAATGAGTATTTGAAGATCATTTGGCTTATGGAATTATTTCTATTTACGTTCGAGCTAAGAATCGATATGTTTCTAATAGTGTTCTTCATTAGGGTGCCGAGTCTTGAATTTCTTCAGGAGTCGTGAACTTCTTCACGAGTCATTCACCATTTGCCCTTGGGTCACTCATGAATGTGTTATGCTTCTTTGGTTACTGACTCGTGAATCCCTTCACGAGTCGTGCATTCTTGTTTAAGTCATGAGCCCTTTCACGAGTCATAAAAGTTAGCCCTCTTGCTTCACTCGTGAGCCCCTTCATGAGTTATAAATGTTAGCCTTCTTGATTCACTTATGAGCCCCTTCACGAGTCATGAAGTTTATAGAACATAAAATTGAAAGATTAGTTTTTTTTGTTTGAAAATATACTTCCATACCTATATTTCATATGAAGAAACTAAGTCCTTAATCTGTTTCTAACTAGGCCATATTTTTGCTTGAATTCTGGAACAATTTGCTGTCTAGTCACTAGGAGCAGACCTCAGTGTTTTGTAAATATCTCAAAAAATATAACCGATATCAAGATTATTTTTGATGTTTTAGAAACTAGAAACATAGTGGAACAAGTCTTAAGAGATTTTTTTTTAGTTAAAAATGCCTTTTGATAGGTGAAAAATAGCTTACAATTTGAAATCAGAAAATTGCCTATGAATGTTCATGACTCGTGACTCCTGTCGCGACTCGTGACATATGCTACTCGTGAACAAGTGCACGAGTCATGAAGTTTACTCCCTGTTATAAGTAGTGACACCCCTTATGACTCATAACACTTCCCTGCTTAACCCAAACATGATTTTTAACCCCTATAGTGTCACCAAAGCTGGTCTAAAAACTTTTTTAAGTAATTTTAAAGCATTTTAAGCATAAAATAAAGATAAGTAATGATACAAAGCATGATTAAAGAAAATGATATATTAGAATAAAGGTAGTAAATGAACACAAACATTAGAATACCTGAAAGTTTTTACTTGTAATTGATTATATTATAATGATTATACACATGTGATTTGGCTTTGCTTAAAAATATTGCACATTGATATTCCTCTACAATGATATGAGAATACTAGGACATAGCCTAGTGATAATAAGAGAATAGGCACAAGGTTACATATCCAAGTCAAAAGAAATTAGCCATCATAATTTATGTTAAATTATGAAACTATAAGAGCTTGACTTTACTCAAGGTCATAAGAAGAATTAATGATCAGCATTTATATATAATAACCTACTTACCTGTTTGCTCATGCCTATACTATATTATGGTTAGCATATGCCCATTAGTAGTGTGCTAACGACTAAGATGAAATAATCACACCTAACCTACCAAAATATAAAATGTTACAAGATAAAAAATACAAGTAAAGATGATTAAAGTATATGTGATTATGTTAAGGTGTATAATTTATTGTCCATATTCTGATGGGCCATTGAAGTGAATGAAGGGACTAATTATGAAGTGTGACACCCTAATCCATAGGATATGCAAAACCATAATTTATGATATAGTCATACTAAGCTTTGCTAACTTCACTATTCATTTGATAAAAATTTTGGTAGCATAACATCTTAAAAATCATGCTACCTAACCCTGAAATTATTCAAATTCAAACTCCTAATAAATTTCTCCACCTCCAATACTACTTCCACAAGCATAGCACTTCTAATTTCAAATTTTCATCACAATTTCATGTCAACACATGCAACAACCTAATCCAAAGACATAAGCCTCGCACAAATTAGATAGTAACATAAAAATAATACAGGCTATAATTACATGCCATAACTTAAACCAATAAATAACTCCATAATAATAACACATAACATATATGCCTTTCTATGCATCTAACTGTAAAACCCTTTCTAGAGCCCCCTTTTGTCGTCGGTCAAACGAAGGCAAGCTAACAATCCCAAGCTGAAGCTTATCACACCACACGAAATCATCGAATCAAGGAAACTCTCACAATTAATGAAAACATAAAAGTTTGCAATGTTAGCAATAAATATCATGCTTGCAATAATCTAGAACTAGGTAAACTCGTCTAGTCCTTATAAACTATAAAATTTCCTTTAAGATCAAACCTTGTTACATCTTATCCAGTAGCTCATATCCATCATATTCCACTTATTAGGAATCTAAATATCATGATTGTCAATAGCATAAAATTCTACTTTACTACGGTTAAACTCATGAAATACATGAAATATGCATTCAATATTCAATCACAACATGAGAGAGAGTGAATACGTCAAATAACATCGGCATCCATGAACTAAATAACCTTACTAGCAGTCCAACAATGATAATGACCACAGAAGATATTAGCAGGCATAATTCCTACACATATTCACATAATTTTAATTATGGAACACATTCCCATTTTTTTTACATCCTTGTTCATGATCATGCATTGCTTAATATTGTCTTAACATGGCGTCTAACGTCATACAACATCATATTGTGTACTTTACTTTACATCAATTCATATCAAAGTCATGGTATGCCCATCTATAGGTAAACATATATATATATATATATATATATATATAACAAATACAACACTTGTATATGATTACAGAGAATAAGCATTAAGCAACATAATTATTCAATAATGTCACTAAAAGGCACAATGTCATATGCATACATTTTATAGATTTCAAAGCACATAAGACTCAGCATCTAACTTGATAACTTTTGGTGCACTTTACAATTATATAATAATGAAAGTATCCTGCCTAAGTACTAGTTCAAATAGTGGATAACGGGAGCAATGGATACCCGAAGTTATCAAACAATGGATATCCAAAGATATCAAACAATGGACCCACAAGGGCTGAGCAAAGGTTCCAGCAAGGTGATGGAATATGACATGGTATGAATGTGATGATAACGTAGCAGAAAAACAAAAATTTTTCATCATACATACCATACAAATCCGAAGCAAGAAACGAAAACATGCAATTTTAGGGTTTTGAAACTTACAACTTTTGATGCCTTTTAATTTTTAATTCGGTGATGACCAGCACCTAAGATGACTTTGTCCACCTTAGATCTCGATCACCAATGCCTAGGAACAGCCTTTTACGCCACTCCCTCTATTCTCACACACACAATTGCACCGTCGGCTTAAAATCGAGGTTGCTAGCTCTCTTTTAATGTATTGTGTAATGGCTATGGTTTGAAGCTACAAAATTTGATTTTGTACTTCTCTTAGGTTGCTATTACTACCCAAGATCACAAGAGAATGAGGAACTATCCTTTCTCCTTATGAAAATTGGCTAAAAGAAATTCTTGAGAGAGAGAGAGAGAGTTTCAAGCAAAAACCATATAAGAATTAGGGTTTTTTGTTTTCTCTCTCATTCAATATATATCCTTTTATTTTTAAGTGATAAATCTAAAATCAAATACTTAAAGATAATTAATTTTAGCCTTTATCACTTCTTTAAAATAAGAGATATATATTGATTTAAATTCTTTTGAATTAATCCAAGATTAAAACATAAGACATATTAACCAAATAAATCACTTAATAAATAAAAGCATGTGCCGAAATTCCTTTTATTTTTCTTTAGGAATTTCGGCCACTAATATTCATAATTAAGAGATTTAATTTGATCATAAGTCTTTTAGGCTTTAATACTCAATTAATTAAATTAATACAAGACATTTAATTAATTGAAATTAAACCTTATGGGCTGAATTTTTCTCTCTCATGGACCAAGGTCCAATAGCAATTTTATAACCCATTACACACATTAATTTGACTTTAATTAAAAGCCCAAATTAATGGCCAATAATTATTTAAATATTTTAAGCCCAATACTTTGTGTGCGATCCTATAGGTCCATTTAATGTTGGCAATGAATTAATAAATTAATTCAAAGGCTATATATATTCTCTAGCAAGATATTATAGCATTCAAAATTAAATGAATATGCATATGGCATTTAGTGACCTAATGCAATTTTGTATAGTCCCTTACCCATAAATATCATAATTAATATAAGGCATGGAACTAGTCATCCTTATATATATTAATTTCTTTCTTGATATCACAGTGACACTGCACTCTCAGATAAATAATGATTACTCATTATTTCATCTCGGTATGGCCATACACTTCTCAGTTCACTGATCAAGTGGCCGATGATATTTTATCTCTTATTGAGAGGGGTAATCCCTTCACTTCTCTCATGCTCTCTAACATAAATCAATGCATACCCAATCATACCCGTACTTGTCACTCTGTTACGAGCACGTTAGGTGTATGTCAAAGTACACAGTAATTTATAAACAGTTTCATAGAGATTTTAGGTCTAAGAACTCCGATACAAAACTTGCATATGAGAAACACTTATGACTTGTACCATGTAGTGTTCTCATGAGCGGATCGTATCCAGATACCATGTTCTTTAACATGTATCTATGATCTCTGATTGACACTCTTTTCCTAATGATCAGTAAGACAGAACTCATAATATCAAAGAGAGCATACTAGTCTTAATTAATTGTTATTCCCATAACAATGACTGACTAGGGATGTTTAGAATGAAGTCTCATTTTTTTCAAGGTCATACAACCATGTGCCTCACACTTGATAACTTAAATCGAAACGACATTCTTGGATAGTTTTATCAATTGATATGCACAGGAATACAAAAGATAAAACATATGCCTCATTTTATTAATTTCAACTGTTTTATTACAATGCATTGGGGCTAGGGCTTACATTAACAATCTCCCACTAGCACTAGTCCCAATTGGGCATAGCCCTAAGACCAAACACTCTCAAATGAGCTTCGTGCAGATTTGGACGCAACTCTTTCGTCAATGGATCTGCTACATTGTCTTCACTTGCTATCTTGCTAACCTTGACGTCCCCACGATCAATAATTTCTTTAATCGGTGGTACCTCCTGAGTATGTGTTTGGATTTCTGGTGTGACTGGGGCTCTTTTGTCTGTGCGATGGCCCCGTTGTTGTCACAGAAAATTTCTAATGGATCTAGGATGCTTGTGACCACTCCTAATCCAGAAATGAAATTTTTAATCCAAACAACCTCTTTTGCAGCCTCACTTGCTGTAATATACTCAGATTCTGTAGTTGAGTCGACAACGGTCTCTTACTTTAAGCTTCTCCAGCTGACAGCACCACCGTTCAAAACAAAAACGAATCCAGATTGTGATCTAGAATCCTGAGTGCTGGTCTGAAAAGCAGCATCAGCATAAACTTGTATGACGTGCTCTTCTTGACCACCATACACCAATAAGTGATCCTTAGTCCTTCGCAGGTACTTCAAAATCCCTTTTATAGCAGACCAGTGCTTCTCACCAGGGTCTTACTAAAACCTACTGGTTATACTCAGTGCATGAGCAACATCCAACCTAGTACATAACATAGCGTACATGATAGATCCAATAGCAGATGCATATGGGATTATACTCATGTTATCCCTTTCCTCTTTAGTTTTAGGGCACTGTTCTTTAGTCAAAGGAACTCCCAAAGCCAAAGGTATGTACCCTTTCTTTGAGTCTCCCATACTAAAATGCCTTAGTACTTTATCTATGTACTTTTCTTGACTTAGTCCCAAGAGCCGATTCGATTTATCTCTATAGATTCGAATACCAAGTATTGTCTCGGCTTCACCTAAGTCTTTCATTGAGAAACATTTTCCCAACCATTGCTTAACCTTTT
The DNA here is from genome assembly GCA_037975025.1 of Excoecaria agallocha. Classification (NCBI taxonomy): domain Eukaryota; kingdom Viridiplantae; phylum Streptophyta; class Magnoliopsida; order Malpighiales; family Euphorbiaceae; genus Excoecaria; species Excoecaria agallocha. The sequence continues at coordinate 23,603,937 of CM075819.1, forward strand.
ACAATGTTGGTATGTCATTCCCAATGAGAAGGATGTCGTCTACATATAGGACCAAAAATACTACTATGCTCCCACTAACCTTCTTGTACACATAAGGCTCATCTTCATTCTTGATGAAGTCAAATTCTTTGACTGCCTCATCAAAACAAAGATTCCAACTTCGGGATGCTTGCTTTAATCCATAAATGGATTTTTGAAGCTTGCAAACCTTCTTAAGATGCTTTGGATTGACAAAACCCTCAGGCTGTGTCATATACACATCCTCAAGTAAATTTCCATTGAGGAAAGCAATTTTGACATCCATTTGCCATATCTCATAATCATGATATGCAGCTATGGCAAGCAAGATCCTAATGGTTTTGAGCATGACTACAGGCGAAAAGGTCTCGTCATAGTCTACACCATGAGTTTGTCGAAAACCTTTTGCTACTAGTTTACCTTTGTAGGTCTTATCAGCTTTGAGTTTGAATAGCCACTTGCATTCAATTACCTTAGCACCTTTCGGTGGATCAACCAAGGTCCAAACCTGGTTATCGTAAATTCATTGCATCTCGAATTTCATGGCTTCAAGCCAATTTTCCGAGTCTGGGCTCTCAATAGCTTCTCGATAGGTTGTAGGATCCTCACGATCTACTAACTCAATAGTGTCACTGTCAGTGATTAGAAATCCATATCTCTCAATCTCCTGACGTACCCTACCGGACCTTCTAGGTTCTTGTGTAATGGGTTTTTGTTCCACAACTGGTTCTGAACTTGATCCCATTTCTAACTCATCCTCTATAGGAGTTTGTGGCGCTTGAATTTCTCCAAGTTCTACTTTACTCCCACTGTCTTTCTTGAGAAGGAACTCCTTTTCCAAGAAAACAGCCTTGCGAGCAACAAATAATTTGTTCTCGGCTTGTGAGTAAAAGTAGCATCCCTTTGTTTCTTTAGGATAACCCATAAACAAGCAGACACTGGATTTGGACTTTAGTTTGTCAGATGTTAATTTCTTAACATATGCTTCACAGCCCCAAATCCTGAGAAAAGACATATTGGGTTCTTTCCCAGTCCATACCTCGTATGGTGTCTTCTCAACTGCTTTAGTTAGAGTATGGCTCAATAGAAATGCAGCAGTTTCTAATGCATAACCCCAAAAAGAGATAGGAATATTAGCTTGACTCATCATAGATCGAACCATGTCCAACAGAGTTCGATTTCTCCTTTCGGACACACCATTCCATTGAGGTGTTCTAGGAGGAGTGAGCTGTGAAATAATACCACACTCTTTTTGATGATTGTCAAACTCTTGGCTTAAGTATTCGCCACCTCGATCTGATCGAATGGCTTTTATACTTTTGCCAAGTTAGTTTTCTACTTCGTTCTTAAAGTCTTTGAATTTCTCAAAAGTTTCAGACTTGTACTTCATTAGATAGACATAGCCATATCTACTGAAGTCATCTGTGAATGTCACGAAGTAGCTAAAATCACCTCTAGCTTGTGTACTTAAAGGTCCACATACATCAATATGTATTAGTTCTAATAAGCCATTAGTCATTTCACCTTTCTTGTTAAAAGGACTTTTTGTCATTTTTCCATGCAAACATAGCTCGCATGTGTTATAATACTCTAAGTCGAATGACCCAAGCACTCCAGTTTTGTGGAGTCTTGAAATGCGTTTTTCGTTTGCATGTCCTAATCGACAGTGCCAGAAGTAATTAGGGTTCAATTCGCTTTATTTAACCCTCTTTGTATTAATGTTGTATATGGACTCTTTGTTTTGTAAATCAAGGATATAAAGGCCATTTTGCAACATGGCATTGCCATAAGAAATGCCTTGGCGACGAATATGAGCATTGCCATTTTTAATAACAAAATCAAATTCATCATTATCCAAACATGAAACTGAAATAATATTTCTGCTCATAGCAGGCACATAATAACAATTATTCAAAACAATACAAAGTCCGGAAGGTAAAGTGAGGTGATAGTCGCCTATCTCTATGGCAGTAACTCGTGCTCCATTCCCCACAAGCAGGTCCACTTCATTCTTCCCAAGTAACCGCCTATTTCTTAGACCCTGCACATTTGAACAAATGTGAGAACCACAACCAGTATCCAATACCCAAGTGGTAGAAATATAAAGGTTAATCTCAATAACAAAAATACCAGAACTGGACGCGTTGGCTCCATTCTTCTTTTGTTCTTCCTTGAAGAGAGCGTAATTCTTCCTCCAATGCCCTATCTTGTTGTAATGGAAGCAAGTGCTCTCACTCTCTTTGAGTTTATGCGCCTTGGGCTTGGATTGGGTCTGAGGTGCACTCCCACTTGACTTGAATCGAGTCAGGTCATTTTTGGGTTTTTCCTTTCCCTTTCCCTTTCCCTTAGCGGGTCCCTTCTTAATGCCCCCTTGAAGCATCAATACGGGATTAGTCTTTCGAATGTTCTCTTCAGCATTCTTAAGCATCCCATGAAGCTCAGTGACTGACTTGTTCATTGTATGCATGTTATAATTCATCACGAATGGATCATAATCATCAATCAATAAACCTAAGATCAAGTCAGTAGCCAATTCCTTTGGCACTAGTACCTCAAGCTTCTCAAGAGTATCAAGATACCCTTTCATCTTGAGTACATGGGTACTAACAAGAGTCCCCACTGCCATCTTACAAGAAATTAAGGCCTTTGTTGTCATGAACCTCTCGTGACGAGCTTGCTCTTAAAACATCTCCTTGAGGTGCACCATGATCGCATAAGCCTCTTGGTCCATAAATTGCTTTCACAAGTCAGGCACCATAGTGGCCAGCATCAGACAGGTCACATCATTGGAGTCGCTCTTCTTGGTCTCAAAAGTTTCCTTTTGAACCGCAGAGGCGTTCCTGCCAGGTTCTTCAGGCAAGGGTACATCCAAAACATACGACTTTTTCTCTTGCTTAAGAACTATTCTTAAGTTTCGAGACCAGTCTATGAATTTGGAGCCATTCAATTTGTCCTTTTCAAGGACCGATCGCAATGAGAAATTTTTGTTTGAAGATGCCATTTTCATTCTAAAAATAAAATTTAGCAAGATTAAATGAGGTCTTATTTATGATCCCACAAACCAAATTAATATCCCTTTAAATAATTCGTGTTAGTGATTTAGTGTGTGCCAAGATCCACTTTTCACAACAACTTATTAGTTAAGCTGAGCATGTACACCTAATAAGTTATGTTACTTAGGTAGGAAAACTCAAATCATGTCTCATACATGACTCTTGGATCAAATGGGCTAACATCTTAAGATGTCATAGCACAACCCATTTATTAGTTGCCTAGGTCCGGGCATCCCTTTCCATGTTAAATACAACCTACATCCACAACCCATACCTCACAAAGATAATCGGGCGCATCTAGGACTCCCAGTCTACCTGACCGATGATCGATGCCTTGACATGTTTCGAATTAGGAAGGCAACTTTGTGACTTACTATTTTAGGGATTCATTTTATTACGGCTTACATGGCATACGCTTTGTCATCCATACATAGCATGCATATATAAATAATTGCATAAAGTAAAGCGTGACAAACATGGGCCCAAAAACCTACAACTAAGATTCTATACTATTACATAAGAATCTTCAAGTTGGGCTTCTCCACTCCGATGGGGTTCGTCTTGATTTACAAAGTCTTCAAGTATATTATATTATAAGAAATAAATGAAAATTTTACAATAAAATATAATGGCTCGGAGGCCATATTTAATTACAAAAACCCAGGGCCCATGAATGCACCATGCATATCCATTCATCACACCAAACTAGCAAATAAATATACATAAATTCATGGATAAAACAAAGTCCAATTTTATTTAATTTAGCCAAGCCCATTAATGGAAATTGTGTACTTGAACCTTTAAGAGAAGTCCCCGTGATGGGCCTGGACCAAAGCCCAATGGACTAAATCCTCTTATTGAATAAGTTCTCTTAAAAGCCCAAAACACAAACTAGTTATGTCATTAAGCCCATAAACATTAAAAATACATATAATATGTACCAACATGAATTAAAATACAAAATCATGAAGAACATATATATATATGGTACACGGCATACAAATAAAACAAACAAACAAACAACAAAACTAGTTGTTTAATGCTTATGTGATGCCACAAAAATGCACAAATACTTAAAACAATTTTATGAGTCATTTAATAAATTAAATAAGGTCATAAATATTGATTTAATATTATGTACCATTTTAATCTAAATGTGTTTTTACCATTTTAATCAAAACAAAACAAACAATGTTGATTAAACATCTAACAAACACAAACTAGACATAGTTTTAAGTGATTTTAAAATTAATCAATTAAATTGTCATGGACCAGAATTAAAACCAAATTTAAAATATGTCAAAACCTGATATTTAATCTTTAAAAATCACTTACAAACATTTCAAAATCATTTTTACATTTAATATTTAAAACTAGTTGTTAAACTTACAATTAACATGCCAAAATGCACCTAGTTTTAATATTAACATGTACCATCAGGTATTAGCAATTAAATCTGACCATTAATAGCTCCTAGAACATATTAGGACAGTATATTAACATGTAATATTAATTATAATACCTATCTAATCATTTAAAATCGTTTTTACACCAAAACAATGCAAAAAACTCAAAACAGAAAATTTTAGATTTGCATCTTTTCATAATGAAGATTTTTAATTAATTTTTTCATGCATCTAAAGCACTAAAATAAGCATGTTTAGGCTCTGATACCACTTATGGAATATGACATGGTATGAATGTGATGATAACGCAGTGGAAAAAAAAAGTTTTCATCATACATACCATACAAATCCGAAGCAAGAAACGAAAACATGCAATTTTAGGGTTTTGAAACTTACAACTTTTGATGCCTTTTAATTTTTAATTTGGTGATGACCAGCAACTAAGATGACTTTGTCCGCCTTAGATCTCGATCACCAATGCCAAGGAATAGCCTTTTACGCCACTCCCTCTATTCTCACACACACAATTACACCGTCGGCTTAAAATTGAGGTTGCTAGCTCTCTTTTAATGTATTGTGTAATGGCTATGGTTTGAAGCTACAAAATTTGATTTTATACTTCTCTTAGGTTGCTATTACTACCCAAGATCACAAGAGAATGAGGAACTATCCTTTCTCCTTGTGAAAATTGGGTAAAAGAAATTCTTGAGAGAGAGAGAAAGTTTCATGCAAAAACCATAGAAGAATTAGGGTTTTTTTGTTTTCTCTCTCATTCAATATATATCCTTTTATTTTTAAGTGATAAATCTAAAATCAAATACTTAAAGATAATTAATTTCAGCCTTTATCACTTCTTTAAAATAAGAGATATATATTGATTTAAATGTTTTTGAATTAATCCAAGATTAAAACATAAGACATATTAACCAAATAAATCACTTAATAAATAAAAGCATGTGCCGAAATTCCTTTTATTTTTCTTTAGGAATTTCGGCCACTAATATTCATAATTAAGAGATTTAATTTGATCATAAGTCTTTTAGGCTTTAATACTCAATTAATTAAATTAATACAAGACATTTAATTAATTGAAATTAAACCTTATGGGCTGAATTTTTCTCTCTCATGGACAAAGGTCCAATAGCAATTTTATAACCCATCACACACATTAATTTGACTTTAATTAAAAGCCCAAATTAATGCCCAATACATTATTTAAATATTTTAAGCCCAATGCTTTGTGTGCGATCCTATAGGTCCATTTAATGTTGGCAATGAATTAATAAATTAATTCAAAGGCTATATATATTCTCTAGCAAGATATTATAGCATTCCAAATTAAATGAAAATGCATATGGCATTTAGTGACCTAATGAAATTTTGTATAATCTCTTACCCATAAATATCAGAATTAATATAAGGCATGGAACTAGTCATCCTTATATATATTAATTCCTTTCTTGATATCACAGTGACACTGAACTCTCGGATAAATAATGATTACTCATTATTTCATCTCGATATGGCCATACACTTCTCAGTTCACTGATCAAGTGGCCGATGATATTTTCTCTCTTATTGAGAGGGGTAATCCCTTCACTTCTCTCATGCTCTCTAACATGAATCAATGCATACCCAATCATACCCGTACTTGTCACTCTGTTATGAGCACGTTAGGTGTATGTCAAAGTACACAGTAATTCATAAAGAGTTTTATAGAGATTTTAGGTCTAAGAACTCCGATACAAAACTTGCATATGAGAAACACTTATGACTTGTACCATGTAGTGTTCTCATGAGCGGATCGTATCCAGATACCATGTTCTTTAACATGTATCTATGATCTCTAATTGACACTCTTGTCCTAATGATCCGTAAGATGGAACTCATAATATCAGAGAGAGCATACTAGTCTTAATTCATTGTTATTCCCATAACAGTGACTGACTAGGGATGTTTAGAATGAATTCTCATTTGTTTCAAGGTCCTACAACCATGTGCCTCACACATGATAACTTAAACGGAAACGACATTCTTGGATAGTTTTATCAATTGATATGCACAGGAATACAAAAGATAAAACAAATGCCTCATTTTATTAATTTCAAGTGTTTTATTACAATGCATTGGGGTTAGGGCTTACACTAACACAAGGAACAAACAATAGACCCAAAAGGCTGAACAATGGTTCCATTAAAAAACAAGACCCAATCGGGGTCAACCATTGTAGCTGTAACTATATCCCTCTAGGCATGCCTATGTAATCAATGATTGAACTAAGACCCGTAGGCTAAACAATGTCCATGAACATTTTAGGTACTCACCATTATTCTTTCATGGAGTGATATTGGCTTAGAGCCATAATAAATAAGGATGCACATCATATGGTCATATAGGTTCTTCAATATTCAGTAAACCATATTACAATGTTTGCATAACTATGAGAGATGATAATGAAATATAACATTTAAGACAATTGATTCATTTCATCAAGAACAACACGTGTGATGATTATATGATAACATGAGTGTAATATTCAAGTAATGTAGCCCCCCTTTTGTCCAAAGATCAGTAAACATGTTTCAATAATGCTTGCACATACATCACTACTCTATAAACTTGATAACTCGCATACCATAAAATGGTAAGCACTCAATAATTGTAATCTTTCGAGAGTTATTTATAGGTCTATATATATACATAAACATAACCCTTGACATGGCAATATAGGCTTACACTACTAACACTTGTCTACAAAATGAGTCAGACCACTAATCAAAGCATAGACACATTAACTATAAGGTATAAAACTTTACACAGCTCATTGATAGTTCATAGTGACGTACCTTTGCATTTTACCATGAATAGCTTCCCTACTATTTTGTAGTTAATCATATTGGCACATAATCATTTGGAATGATATCGAGACATATCTGATCAATATATTAGAATAAAAGGTTAGCCCCATCTTTAGGATGATCGCTTGTCATGTTTTGACGTCTTAATTTACTTTTATAGTCTATTAGATTGTAGATAATCAGTTACATACTCTAACATGATCAAACATTTATCCATTATCTTACTTGTGTCTTTATTATAACATTTAATATCTATGTGAGCATATGTAGGATCATTCCATCTTAAACATCAGTACAATACTTGCAAGCATTGGTTATTCGAAATAAAATACAGAGCATGAACAAACAGGCAAACATGTTCCTTTATATAAAGACTACTCACTAGATTCTATCATATCTTGAAGCATAATCTAACTCCTATAGTTTCATCACATGTATTAATACTCTTAATTCTTGTTATCATCAACACACCATTTCTTTCTTAGTATTGTATACAAGTTTGATTCACTAATACATAGAAATATCTATTTGTTACCAATCCATACACCAAATCAAGTTATGCACCTTAGCTATGAGATACCAGACAAGTAACATATAACTATAGGAAACTTACATTCACTATAATGATTATTGACCAGACATCAATGATGCATAAGTTCATTATGCATATAGCTTATAATTCTCGTATGTACTTGTGATATTAAATGTTGTATATATATATACATATATAAAATGCAACCTCCTTTAATCTCTTAGTTTCTATATTCTAGGTCTATTCAGGGTAATTAATACATTAAAGATGAATTCCCATTCGACTCCAAGCTTGCAGGCATTAATCGCCTTACACTAAAATTGGAAGTCTTACCAACTCTCTTTAATCACAAACATATTTGGAACTGTGCAGGAGTTAAATTCATACATGCGCAAAACTTCATACCGAATATTGTTATACAACTCTATCATAAATTAAATCCAACATTGATAGTAAAATCTATCAATATACCCAAAAGGACAATTCTATGATTCATACCAGTTAATAATCGATTCTATCTTCATTCCATAAATCTATTTAATTTATGAGTCTTTTAACCTTAATTCATGCCATATTGTAGCACCCCCTATGTAAATACCCCATTAAACATGTATCATGAATACTATTAATCATGCTTATACTATATGTTCATTTAATCATCATTTAGCCATTAATCATGCCATATGATTTCATACACTTATATTCGTGCTACAAGTCTATTCATGTTTTCCCTTTTCATACCTAGTATCATGCATACTATACTATATGAATATTACTTTATGTATATCACATGCACACATATTCTGTCTTAGCTTTACTACTAGTGAGTTACAATATTCCGCATAGGTTTTATACATATCATAAGATAACTGGCCTATATACAAAACATATGATAATTGTATTACAAAATATCCTACATCAAGGTTATAAGTCGATGGTTGGCCCTTCCTGATGTAGAGAACATCCCTCAACAAAAGTCTTGCTATTTGAACCTACACGGATAAAATAACCCGTGCTAAGCTATAAAGCTTAGTGGGAAATATCTACAAATGGATGACCACACACACAGGTCATCAAACATACATATACAATTAATACAACTAATAACATATGCAACATATCATGTCTTTAATACCAAATACTTTAAAGCATAACATATTCTTCCATGTTCCTAATCATTGTACCCAGAAGAGTAACAATTATGCTCATATTCATAATTCTTATAGACAGCAATTTCCATGTAAACATATTCAAATAAAACATAATTCCTATGGTAAAACAACATTATGATCCACAATATCAATCTTTAGTCAAATCACTTTAACTGTTTAATTTCTTTATCATTACTATGAATAACGTTTAGCCTGCCTTAGCTTTATCGGTGGATAACGGGAACTATGGATACACATCGGTATCAAAGAAGGATATCCAAAGATATCAAATCTATAGACCCAAACGGGGCCAAACTATACTATGGACCGGTCAAGCCTACCCAAACGGGGTAGTCTTTCAACCCAAACGGGGCAGATCATGATCCAAACGGGATCATATATACTATGGACCCAATCGGGCCAACTATGGCAGCTGCAATTTCCCTATAGGCGCGTATCTATCCACATCTAAAACTTTATCGCAGGCATAACTATATTTGTGTTCAATTCACATATTAATACTGTATTCATAGTATAATGTTGTGCACATATACATAGTCTTACATAACTATGAATTCTATGATGCATAATCAGATATATGCACATTTCACATGCCAAGTTATACATTTGGCTTTTTCAAATCTGTATGACTATATAATTTGTATCATAACATATAGACATGACATATAATCATCATATCATATACTTGGTCATGTTCTCATTAAGCATTTCACATGTTCATAGTCATGCTAATTCATCTTCTATCTCATAGGGCAATTACATGCTCATATACTCATATACATAATCATAAATGTACATACCTGTGGGTACATTCGCATATAGTTGATTTATTCTGATGAGCATGTTTCCAACGCATATATATATATCTATATCATCATTCAAGTCATGTGTTATACAGCATATCCACATGTTTCCATATGGGCATATACACATGCCAAAGTCATACTATTATAGTTCCTATTTTATAGCATAGGTACATGTCAATATGTGCACTTTCATGTCATAGGATTTACATGTGTATATATATCAATTTGGCATATGACCATCATGCACAAGACTAATCACATGTATAGATTAGATATTTCATCACTAGTCTTATTCATATACACAATTGAATGCATCTGTATTCATATAAATCCTTCAATGATAGTCATATTACATGCCTTATTCAATTAACTTTACTATCACATAAGCAACTATCTGTCTCAATCAATTTAAAATCATATTATCAAGTATAGCAACAATCTGCACAATATTGTAATTTCTGTTACCTTGAAAAGTCTAGAAAACAAGTCTGGATTCAACCCTAGATTACATGTACTTAGAGACAGATTTAAACTTAGGTTTCTTCATATGAAATATAGGTATGGAAGTCTATTTTTCAATGCAAAAAGAATCACTCAATTTTCTGTTCTATAGCTCAACTTATGAGCAAAACATTCCAGACAGGTCATTCAATCGTGAAGGGGAGTTCGACTCGTGAAGAGCTTCACGAGTGAAGCAAATAAGGCAAATCTCACGACTCGTGAAGGAGTTCACGAGTGGAGAAGAAAAGCTATACATCATGACTCGTGAAGAAGCTCACGAGTCGGTCTATAATTCACGACTCGGACTAAAACTCACGAGTGAAAACCAATGATCCCATAAACAGATGCACGACTCATGAAGAGCTTCACGAGTCGGACAATAGTTCACGACTCGTGAAGGACTTCACGACTCGGCAAGGATACAAACTGTTCACCAAATTCACTTCGCTAAAAACCCGTAAAATTCAATCTTAATTTCTATTAATCATAACAATTTCCAGCAACTATTTTCCACATGCAAAATGATCGGCCTAATTCCCATACCTTGGCTGAAAAAACCTATATCTTCAACCTCTAGGAATATCCTTTCCCTTGCTCCTTCTTCCTTCCTCTTCTCCTTCACAAATACCATCACCATCGTCATATATTTCCAGCCTATTTACATTGTTCTCAGTCAAAATGAAAGAAGAAGAAGATGATGATGAAGGGCTTAATCAAAAGTTTAATTACCTTAAGTTTAATACCTTGTACTCTTGATTAATCAACAAACATCATCCTCAAATTGTTTGAGATAAATCAATGGAAATCAAAAGGAAGAAGAAGATAATTTTCTAGTTTTCTCTCTTCAATTTGCCGACTCCTTCACACACACACAACCACCTCTACATTCCACTAATTCCTTCTATTTATATGAGTAGTAAAATTTCCCTTTACTCCCTCAACATCTTGCATGTCACATAAATACCTTGCAAATCTTTGCATGAATGACTTTAACCCCTCCACTAACTCTTTTTCAAACATTAACCTATCAAATTAATCATTCTTTCAAATTAACCTATAATTAAATGCTTTTATTCACAATTGGCCATTAATATGCCACAATTACAAATTAACCCCAAATTAATATCTATTTACTTCAATTACATCCTCAATTACTATTAAACCATATTCTTATATTTTATTTTCATGCAATTAACATAATAGCATGCTAATTTATCCCCAAAATTAAATTAGGGGCCTTACACATATGAACAAATAAACTTCAAATGGTTAAATTAATAAATTATATTCTATTATAATTCCATAAGCTTTAATCCTATCAATAGATACCCAGGCAAGATGAGAAAGGTTCCCAAACTCTTATCAATACTTACCTAGATTAGAGATTTAATTCCATAATATAATCAATATCGACAAAATAAACATTCAATTCCATACCTTAATCTATGTCCAATAAGTTCAGAATTTACTTACATAATTTTTAAAGAGGAAAATTCTGGTGTCCTATACCTCAGGGGGCTGAATTTGCTCCAATTTGCCTATTAATGTACTCGTCGGACCGGTCACCGGAGTTCCACCGAAGATGCATCGAAGCCGTCCACTGGTAGATAGCCACCAGTGACTTCCAGGCGATGTTCACATGCCCTAACACTATCGTCATTCAACGAGATCAAAGCCGGAGTGTCTTGCCCTCACCATTGCCGACCTACTTGCTGCCGGCGAGTAGGGAGAAACGGTAACAACCGGAGAAGTCGATGCGGGTGAAAGAAGCGACAAGGTAGAAGCTGGCCTACCGACGATGGGACCATCGATTGGCTCCACCATTATCCTCCATTAACCCCCCAAACCCGATTCCCCCTTTCCTCAAACAACCCAATTCCAAAATATCATCCAAAAGAAATTACCAAATACCACCTTTACCCTTAATAAAGCTTTAATAATAATTAAATTCTTCAACTTATCCTCTTTTTAATTATGTCCCATAAACCTCAAGTAACACTTAGCTAATTAATTGACAATTAATTAGCAATAAGGTCATCAAAGCACATGCATTTCTACTAGGGTTAAAACTGGAGCGTTACATGAACAATTGTTGACCCTTAAGTTATAAGAGAACCTATACATATTACTACTATATGGATCATAAATGCATTAGTATTGCTTTAAATAACTATATTTTGAAGTGAGTTATGATGATATGGGCAAGCTACTAGTGGCAAATTGTAACAAGGTATATCATTAAGATTATCAATGAATTATGTAATTCAATGTTGTATAATTGATGCTACCGTGCCATAATGAGTAGTTTAACTCATTATGTGATTTGATATGAGTACCTATAGGGTATGTACTACTATGATTCAAGTTGAATTTATACGCACACACACATATATATATGGGCATGCATATAATACTATGAATATTTTTAGTTGCAAGAACTATACTTCCATAATCACCTAATTGGCTTCATGTATAATATCAAGTATGATGAGATGGATCAATGAAAGTAATATTCTATTGTGCGTGCATTATCATGTAATCCACTACAATATGTATGAATGATGTTAATGCAACTATGTGATAACATGATTTGCTTCCATGTGTATTAGAGCCTAAAGCTCAACATTGATGTATGATAAGAAGGATATGCATTCTTTATCAATTATGGCTTGAAGCCAAATGAGATATTAAGTAACAAAGAATATGATGAATTAAACATGTTCTTAAAGGTTTAAGCCTGTGGGTCTTAGTTTAGTTGTGGATTAGATAGGCATGCTTTGAGGGATATAGTCGTAGTTGCCATAGTTGACCCCATTTGGTTCTTGTTCCTTAATATAACCGTCGTTCGGGTCTTGTTCCTTAATTGAACCATCATTCGGCCCTTTTAGGTCCATAGTTTGTCCTTGATGGAACTATTGTTTGACCCCGTTTGGGTCCATTATTTGATATCTTTGGATATCCATAGTTTGATACCTTCGGGTATCCATTGCTCCCGTTATCCATCCTTGTGAGCTAGTACTTAGGCAGGCTATTAAAGATGATAAAAATGTACACAAGATAAAGCATAACATATATTAATTGCTTCACTTACGTAATGTAAGCATTATGAATGGCCTATTATATTGCTTATCATGATTTCTTTTAACAATAAACCCTTTCAATGAAATGAAGTTATTGGAATGTATATCTATGAGATTTAAATTGCCATGCTTTAATAGAATGCATACAATGTTATAATAATAATTGTTTGGGCCATAGCATACATAATGAGTTTCATATGCTTTGGAAATTATGAAACGTATGTATGTAATAATTGGACCTTCACTGGTAATCATGATACGTAAAGATTGTCTCTATGAATTCATGCAAAGCAGATTAGTTAGTACTTATAAATGTTTATACCTGTATGTGCACTCCAATAACTCTTACATAAGCCAAAGGATGGTGTATGACGTAATATGATGTTGGTTGACATTTAGTTGCCATAATAAGATAACATCAAGGAATACATGGTTGGGAACAGTAGTTGTGAGTTATAATTTCATTCCATAATTATGATTGTATGATATATATATATGAAGTAATCATGCCTAGCAATATCTTTATAGAAGTTACATGACACATGCACTTTTTATGCTTTGAATGAACATTAAATGCATATTTTATGTAACTAATGAGATTAAATCCATATGATTGGAGGTTATACCATCAGTAATAACGAGGTCAGAATTCATGAATGAAAGGATTAAGAGGTCTATAAATTATGCTAGTTTATCAAGAAAGAGTTTTAATTATCAAAGTAAATTGAAAAGTCTTTGGGAACTAGCAAAGTTTATGTCATGCTTTACATGTATGTAAGTATATCAGTATTGTCAAGTTGAAGATCCCTTCGAAATATTCATTATGAAATAATTATTACTGCAAACATATATTTACTTTATTTATGAAGGTTGTAGTGTATTAATGATAATTTGGTAAGATTTTTTCAATAGAGTTTTGTTCCCACTAAGCTTTATAGCTTAGCACAGGTTTGTTTATCCATGTAGGTTTTTGGATAAGCTCCATTCTGGTTTGATAGCTACCACAGCTTGAGCATCATCAAAGAGAGGATAGGGCCAATTGCAGCTGTGTTGAAGATTCTAATATGTATTGTTGGCCAATTATGTTAGGCCCTCTTATTTGTAAGTTTGATTTATTTATTGTGGCATGTAATCATGGCCTGTTTTATTATTATTAGTAGTATTCCTACCTGATCTCTATTAGGTATGATGATGATTGATGATTATCCATGGTTAAGGGATTAGGGTGTTACAAGTATAGTACAGTAAAATTTATAAGTGCTTAAGTTTTAAACACGTGTAGCCCAGGGTCGTACTAGGATGGATGACCTAGCAAGAAATTGTATTTAACCACTAAATGAGAAAATGGATATTAAATAGAGTATAGTGGTACAATTTGAGAAGCAATTGAGTTCAAATAGGACTCTAAAAAAGAAAGTGAAGAATCTACTCGGTACAGTAATATGGTTGACCATAAGTTTGATCGAGCTTTAAAATATTCCATAGACCTTAAAAAATTATTTTGATTTCATAAACCTATTAAAAATAGCTTAAATGAGCTATTGGAAGTCAAAATATAATTTTTCTGATAGTTTTGGAATTTTAGGTTTCGGACTAGCTGATTTTGCCTTCAAAGCTAGAAGTATATTGAGACAATGTTAGAATGACTTAAATTTTAGAGATATGTTTTTCCATTAGTTCTTGATTGTAAGACAAAATTTTAGAGTATTCTGATTAGAGGAATATTAGTTTATCAAAAACTATGAAAAATAAAGGTTAATATAATTAGTGGACTTAAATGGCATATTTAATTTATCAAAGGGTATAATTGCCATTTCCTAACATCATGTTGCTTGGTGAATCCATGATACCTATCTCCTGAGCCCACATTAGATGCCTTTATAGGTTAACCATCAATAATAAATTGGGCCCAAATTCCTTTTTGTTGTGAGTGACAAATTAGTGAGTTTTTGTGAGTCTCATATGGCCTTAGACCCTAAAAGTAAGCCTCCAAGCACCCAATCGAAGTAGAGTGAGCTTTGGGCATCTCTTGGTAAATGCCTTTATTGAGATCGTCTAGGGTGGCCTATGACTTGTTGACTAATGTTTGTCAGTCGTTGAGTCACATTCTTAAGTGACAGGTCAGATTTAAAGGAATTTTTGTAATTTTCCAAAGTTCATGCAAATGACGACCATCTATCAGTAATAAATACCCATCTGTAGTGTTTTTTTTTTAGTTTTCCCACATTTTCAAGCAATCAAATTTGGCAGTCAAGATCAAATCTTAAACAGATCTGATCTTATGCAGATTTCTTAGATTAAATCTTCCATTTTTAGAGGGAATTAGAGTTTGAATCAAACTTTAACTTTCCTTGTAACATCCTAAAATTTCTTTTGACATGACTAGTACATTATAAAGCATGAAAAATAACCCTATGATAGTTTTTATTGTAATTGCAGTAGTATAGTGTAGTAAAATTTATAAGTGCTTTAGTGTTAAACATATTCAGCCAAAGGTAGTACTAGGATAGATGACCTAGCAAGAAATTGTACTTAACTAGTAAATAAGAAAATAGATATTAAATGGAGTCTAGTGGTACAATTTGAGGAGAAATAAAGTTAAAATATGCCCCTAAAACAAAAAGTAAAAATCTACTCAGTACCATAATACGATTGACCATAAGTTTTACCGAGCTTTAAAATATTCAATAGACCTCTAAAAGCTATTTTGATTTCATAAACCTATAAGAAATAGTATAAATGAGCTATTGGAAGTAAAAAAATAATTTTTCTGATAGTTTTGGAATTTTGGGTTTCAAACTGACTAATTTTGCCTCCAAAGTTGGAAGTATATTAAAACAATGTTGGAATGACTTGAAATTTTAGACACATGTTTTTGCATTAGTTATTGATTGTGAGAAAAATTTTTAGAGTATTCTGATTAGAGGAACATCAATTTCTTAAAAACTATGTAAAATAGAGGGTAATTTAATTAGTGGACTTAAATGGCATATTTAATTTGTAAAAGGGTATAATTATCATTTCCTAACATCTTGTTGCGTAGTGATTTTATGATACCTGCCTTTTGAGCTCACATTAGATGCCTTCATAGGTTAACCATCAATAATAAATTATGCCCAAATTCCTTTTTGTTGTGAAGTGACCAATTAGCAAGTCTCATCTGGCTTTAGACCCTAAGAGTAGGCCTTCAATAACCTAACTGGAGTTGAGTGAGCTCTAGGTATCTCTTGGTAGATGCCTCTATTGAGACAGTCTAGGGTGGCCTATGACTCATTAACTGATGTTCGTCAGTCACTGAGTCAAGTTCTTAAGATACAGGTTAGATTTAAGGGAATTTTTGTAATTTTCCAAAAGTGACGGCCATCTATTAGTGATAAATACCTATTTGTGGGGGGGGGGGATTTCCACTTTTCCTATATTTTCTAGCATTCAAATTTGGCACCAAGGATAAGATCTTTAACAGATCTAATCTTATGTAGATTTCTTGGATTTAATCTTCCATTTTTAGAGGGAATTAGAGTTATAATCAAGCTCTAACTCTTCTTGTAACACCCTAAAATTTCATCTAATATGACTAGTACATTCTAATGTATGAAAAATAACCATGTGATAGTTTTTTTTGTAATTATAGTAGTATTGTAGCACCCTTATCCTATAATCTGTACATATCACTTTATCCAACTCATTACACATGAGTTACTGTGTAACATAAACATATAATCAAACTTAATATATAAGAGTGCTACACTTTTAAAAGAAACTATTCAAAGAACGATAAAGTCTCTTTTACACATTACAATAACTATTTAACACATTTTTTTTATACATACAATATCTCTAATACCACAAAATCTTTACTATATACAAAGAACCCAAAATACAAGTCTATAATTGTCTCTCTCGTTGACTTGAGTTGGCCATCCAGCTGCAGATATCACCCCAACAACCTACACGGATGAAACACCCGTGCTAAGCTACAAAGCTTAGTAGGGAACTAAAAATATGACAAACGACCACTCACAGTGATCGTCAACAAGCACACACCATGTCTCAAATACAACAATGATTTATCTCAATGAATAAAATTTAACATTCATATCAATGTATGAAATTCATAAAAATTCAATGGTAACATTTACATTTATGCTGCATTTACCATGTGTAATAATGTAAGCCTCAATGTCCTATGACTTTAAATTCAACTAATAATCATGTGAATAGCCTTTGAATTAATACTAAACCATACTAGCATAATTATCCATTATCTTTTTATCTATACTCGTATGTCTCTGATATAAACCCATTAGAATTAAAATGGAAAAACAACACTTCCAAATGCCATGAGATCTTTATAATATTATAAGGTTACTTTATATAGCATAAGTTACAAAAACAAGCCTATCAATTAAACATAACAATTATACAACATTGCCAGATTATTCTTATATACCCAGGTTATAGGTCTTAGTTATGCATACATCACACCGTAAATAACAAACACAATTTCATTAAATGTGTACACATATAAACAATGTGAACATATAAATATATTCATAAGAAAACAATTTCAAAAACACTGGTTGTTACTGACTAACTCTTATAATCTTTAATATGAAATATGCTTATGCAATTATAAAATTGTTGCATCCATTAAATATTATAATACTCTTTCATATATCGTGAATTGACATACATCTAGAAAAAGACTTATGATCACAAAAGACCCACATATGTATACCATCAATTTATCCAAGGTAACTTTGGTGTACAGCCTGCACTATTCTAAAGAGGTGGATAACGGGTTATACGGTGGTACCTGAAGGTACTAGGTCACCCGAAGGCACCAAAGAAATAATAGGTCACCCGAAGGCACCAAAGAGATAATAGGTCACCCAAAGGCACCAAAGAGATACCCGGAGGTATTAATCGATGATCCCTTGTAGGGATAAAACTGTATGATAAATCGGTGGACCCAAACGAGGTCGAACAAATAACATGGACCCAAACGGGGTCAATCAAATAACATGGACCGGTCAAGTAGACCCAAACGGGGTCGGCTACAACCCACACGAGGGTTGCTTAAATTAACTTTAACTTTTAAACCCAAACAGGGTCACTATACTTTTAAATTCAAGTGGACCTAAACAGGTCAAAATGTTCAGAAGCAGCTACAAGGTACCCTTATAGGCATGCCTATCTATCCACTTCCTAGACTCAACGCAGGCAATAAAATCAATTTACTTTATCTTTCATTTAATCATCCATAGTCTTATATGCACATGAATACTCTTGTGTAACTGTAATCAATATATTCATATACACAATCATGTGTAACTTTCTGTAAATCTATGAGCGTATTCGCTGTTGGGTATTACCATTTAATACTTGTAATCTTATTCAATCATGTAACTTTTCTACATGTCAAGACTATACTTATATAATGCCATTATATGGTTTAATAAGATTTCTATAATTAAGTCTATAACACTGTAGATTTGTATTTTAACATGCCATTATGTGACAACACGTATGCTTAATCATGTTATTTCAATTAAGCAAAGACATTGTTATACATTTCACTTTTAAAAATATTATTTGAATCATTACTCTAAAATAGTTTTCAAGCTTCGAACCCAACCATATAAGATCATACATATGCATAAATGTTTATATGCACACATATATTTTACTAATCATATTACTTCTTTTCTTTACAGGTAGAGTTAATATTTCAAACCATAAGTATCATACGAACAGTCATGGGTAGCATTTTTAATATTGACTATCATGTATGTATTCATACCCACATTTGATCTCTATTGCAGGCAACACTATGTTCATGTTCATTTCATACTTCGAAGCTGTACTTATAGTATACCTTTTGGACATGCATATAATCTCATCTATTAAGTGACATTCAATCATTTTCTATCTCATAGGGCAATTACATGCTCATGCACTCATAAGTATAATCATAGATTGTACATACCTGTAGTACATTCGCATCTAGTAAGCTTGTTCTTGTAAGCATGATTATCAATATGTATACCTCAATCACTCATCAATCATATGCTATACATATATCTATATGTTACCATATGTCACACACATTTAACTTTCATCATGAACTTATACTTGAACATATGATCTTTAAACAACACATCATGTCACAATCATATTATGATACACATATATGATTAACAATAATTTCATAATTATTCATGGCACTATAACTTAACTATTAATGCACAATTTTCATGATGCATAGGTATACATTCATAGACAATTTTCAATGTAAATCATACCAATCATGCAAATCTATATATATATCCTTTGATACCAATCTATATACACATGAGTTTAGAGCTCTCGTATACTTGCATTCAAGGCCTATTTTGTTCAGTTATATGTGTATCACATGGGGGTAGCCAAATATACTGATAAAGGAGAATAAAAAGCATAGTTATGGGCCAAAATCATGATGTCGCGCTCGTGGCAAGTGTCGCGCTCGCGACAGTATGCTTGGCCATACGAATTTTCCACCTTGTTCCCAAAATCCTGCAACTGCTTAATAATTTTATTTTGTACATCGTTTTTGACACACTATACGGTCTTTTTAGAAACAGTTTTCTTCTACAAAGTTGTAGATATTTATTTATAGTTTCTAGAAAATCAAAAATATTTTCAAAATCATTTCTATAACTCGAGATATGTTTAAATTACTAAGCCCTATTTATCATAGTAGGCAACACAGAATTTCCGACTTTCAAGTGAAAATTAGGCAATCTTGTAAGCATTATTTGACTTTGTTTTCTTCATATAAATTGTTGGCTTCGAAGTCTATTTTAACTAGGAATTGACCTGATGTCATTCTGATCATTGTACATTCAATTATAAAGATTTTACCACAAGCTGTTCAAAATCAGAATCAAAGATGTATGTAATATTCAATCATTGTAGGGATAATTTAGAGGCCAAATTAGTGCTATTTTTCAACTACACTTTTATACCTATATCTCATGTGGAACTATCAAAATTAATATAGCTTTAAACAAAGGTCCCTAACTCATTTTTTTTATAGCTAAATTACAGTCAATAGTTTCAACAAAACTTCATGTAACACCTATTGTAACAAATTCTAAATTCATATCTCATCCCAATTATTCCATCTATCACACATATGCACCTTGTTGACACAATCATCATTCACATGCATGCAAGGTGAGTACCATCCCATACCTTGGCCTAACTTCACTTTACCGAATCAATATTCAGCAAGTCCTTTTCCTTTATCCTTTTTATCTTCTCCTTCTTAAACTATAACATAAATCATCTCTAATCCATCATTTCCAGCAACCAAACCCATCCGAAATTCACATAAGGAAATGAAGAAGAAGAATAAGATAAAGATAACCAAAATTAAACCATACCTTTTTATTCTATTACAATATCCTCTTGAACAACTATCATGCATGAGATTTTCTCTAAGATTTCTTAGAGATAATGGTTAATTAAGTTTTAGGAATAAGAAACTCTCCCTCTTCATCAAACTCAGCCGACCAACACTCACCACCATCTTCACTTTCTCTTTCCATGCATTACATTTCAACCTATATAATAATAAGGCAAATTCCCTAAATGATCCTTTCATTTTATTGAATGATGCCAAGATTTCCCACTAAATCTTGCATGTCACAAATCATTCCCACGAACTAGTCTATTCATAATTCAACCCCACTAATTAACCTCTTTCATACATTAGCCTCTCCACTATTCTTAAATTCTCAATTGACCCCATAATATGTCATAATTACAAATTTATCCCAAATTAATACTTTTTACTTCAATTACACCCTTGAATATTATTAAACCAACAATAATAATTTAATTAAGACCTTATAAAATTCATACCATATAATTTACACATTTATCACATAATTATTGATAACTTAATAATATTTTGCCCAAATCAATATCTTAACTCTTATTAATTCATCCAATAATACTCAATTAGACTTTAATAATATGTAATTGCCCTTGAATTCTACTAGGGCCTATTTTGGGTCCTTACAAGTATAGTATAGTAAAATTTATAAGTACTTAAGTGTTAAATGTGTGTAGCGTAGGGTAGTACTAGGCTGGATAAACTGGCAAGAAATTTTGCTTAACCATTAAATGGGAAAATAGATATTAAATGGAGTCTAGTGGTACAATTTAAAGAGAAATTGAGTTCAAATAGACCCCCAAAATAGACATTGGAGGATCTACTCGGTACCATAATAAAGATGAACATAAGTTTGATCGGGCTTTAAAATATTGCATAGACCTTTAAAAATTATTTTGATTTCATAAATCTATTAAAAATGGCATAAATGAGCTATTAGAAGTGAAAAATAATTTTCCGGATAATTTTGGAATTTTGGGTTTTGGACCTATTTATTTTGCCTCCATAGCTAGAAGTATATTGAATCAATTTTGGAATGACATGAAATTTTAGGCTTATGTTTCTACATTAGTTTTTGATTTTGGAACAAAATTTTAGAGTATTTTGATTAGAGGAACCTTAATTTCTCAAAAATTGTGTAAAATGGAGGTTAATTTAACTAGTAGGCTTAAATGGCATATTTAATTTATCAAAAGGTGTAATTGTCATTTCCTAACATCTTGTTACATGGTGACTCCATGATGCCTACCTCTTAAGCCAACATTAGATTCCTTCATAGGTTAACTATTACTAATAAATTGGGCCCAAATCCCTTTTTGTTGTGAAGTGACCAATTAGTGAGTTTTAGCGAGTCTCATCTGGCCTTTGACACTAAAAGCAGGCCTTTAAAAACTCAATCAGAGATGAGTGGGCTCTGGGCATCTCTTAGAAGATGCCCCTATCGAGACCGTCTAGTGTGGCCCGTGACTCATTGACTAATGTTTGCCCGTCACATTCATAAGTGAAAGGTCATATTTAAGGGAATTTTTTTAATTTTCCAAATCTTATGCAAGTGATAGTCGTCTATCAGTGATAAATACCCGTATATGGGGTTTTTTTCTAAGTTTTTCCACATTTTACTAAATGCAAATTTGGTAGTCAGGATCAAATCTTTTGTAGATATGATCTTATACATATTTTATAGATTTAATCTTGCATTTTTAAGGGGAATTAGAGTTGGGATCAAACTCTAACTCTTCTTGTAACACCCTATCTGACATGGATAGTACATTCTAGAGCATAAATAGTAATCTTGGAACAATTTTTGCTGTAATTATAATACTATAGTATAGTAAAATTTATAAGTATTTAAGTGTTAAATGTGAATAACCCATGGTAGTACTAGGATTGGTGACCTGGCAAGAAATTGTACTTAACCACTAAATGAGAAAGTAGATATTAAATGGAGTCCAGTGATATAATATGAGGAGAAACTAAGTTCAAATAGGCCCCCAAAATAGATAGTGAAGAATCTACGAGGTACCGTAATATGGTTGACCATAAGTTTGATTGTGCTTTAAAAAATTCTATAAACCTCTAAAAATTATTTATATTTTATAAACCTATTAGAAATAGCATAAATGAGCTATTGGAAGGGAAAAATAATTTTTTTGATAGTTTTAGAATTTTGGGTTTCAAACCAGCTAATTTTGCCTCCAGGGCTAGAAGTATATTGAAATAATTTTGGAATGACTTGAAATATTATACATATGTTTCAGCATTGGTTCTTGCATGTGGGATAAAATTTTAGAGTGTTATGAATAGAGGAACATCAATTTCTCAACAATTATGAAAAATGGATGTTAATTTAATTAGTGGGCTTAAATGGCATATTTAATTTCTCCAAGGGTATAATTATCATTATAAAATTGGCCATGATCACCTACATGTATTAGTATTGCATAAAACAGTGTAGAAACCAATGAAAGTTTGACAAGTGATTTAAAAAATAAGCCATTAAATTAAATAGTAAATGGAGGAATCATGACCCTTGGTTTGGTGGACTTAAGGGCAGCCTAGAGAGGTATAGAATCATTTATATTTTTGCCCAAAAATATATCATCTTCCTTCTCATTTGTCTTAAAAACTAAAATGCCATATATATTTTACCTTTCCACCATTTTCTTCTCTTTTTTCTTAATTCCCACAAAATCTAAAGCCCAAATTTTATCTAAATGCACTAGAGAACTCCTCTTTATCATAAAAATTCAATTGAAGCAAGAGGAAGCTTGGAAATAAAGATTTTTAGTGAGAGGGAGTTGAAATAATTAGGTAATTTCTTGAGTTTTTGTTGGACTTAATTAGGGATTTTGGTAATGGATTATAGAGAATCATTAGTTGAATTATTATAGTTAACATAATGATGTTCATTTGGATACTAAAGGAATGCAAGTGTAAATTTAACATGTAATTACATGTAAAAGCTAGAAATGATTATGGAAGCATATGATATATGATATTACATAAGAAACCATAATGTATGTTTATGCATTACACATAGCCAAATGATGTACATAAGGAATATAATATGTTTTGTCAAGTTTGAATGGCAACCACCATTTTTATTATGATTTTATGTATAATTATGATGAATGAATGAGAAATGAGAAAGTGTAGCATGCAACATAATGTGAATGACATGAGAACATATGTGAAAATATAGCATAATGTGTAGTAAAATAATTGCCCTTAGTTTATAGTGGATATTCTTGAATCATAGGATATAACGCCTAGCCATAGGGACCTATATACTGCGGTAGCTCCATGAGATCAAAATTTCCATTAATGGTTGGTTATGCTCAAGTAGTCACCACATACATACAACATTTACAAACACCAACTGGAGTTCTAGGATCATGTAAAATGGTCTCTCTAGTCCATTTTCATCCTTGGATTCCTCGTCCCACATATCCAATTCGAGGATTTCTACTTTGCATTATTAGGGAGCAAAAATATAATTATGCAAGGAATGTAGACTAAATAGTAAATTTCCATAAAAGACATCATATGTGGACTAAATAGTACATAAAGTTGGTCAACAAGGGGTGAAAATCTTAAATACACAATAAACTAGGGACTAAATCGTTAATTATGGATACAAGATATCATAAATGGGAATTAGTAACAAATAAATTTAAAAGTGCAACTAATAGTTTAGAAAAAGGTAAAACATAAACTCTAAAATATAAAAAAATAAATTAAATACTATTATATATAGGGGTAAGCATAGAACAATTAACCGGTCCATTAACAAATTTATTAAAGCAATCCATTAATTTCAATTAACCCCTACATTGATTTTAGTCTTTAACTCGATTTTTCGAATCAGTTTATTTGTTATCCACTAAAAATTTTAATATAAAAATTTAATAAATTATACAATTTGTAATATTATTTTTAATATTTAAAAATTCTTTAAAAATGAAAAAATACAAATTAGATATAATATTCATTAAAAGACTCAAAATAAAAATAAAATTTTCGTAATTAATTATAAGAATTAAATATATTCAATATGAAACTAACAACAACGTGTTAATTATACTTATATAATAATAATAATAATAATAATAATAATAATAATAATAATAATAATAATAATAATAATAATAATAGTAGTAGTAGTAGTAGTAGTAGTAGTAGTAGTAGTAGTAGTAATAATAATAATAATAATAATAACAACAACAACAACAACAACAATAATAATAACAACAACAGCAACAACAATAATAAGATAATTTTAATGTTTTTTATTAAAAATATGTTAATTAATAATATTTTAGAAAGTTATATATCACAATATTTATAAATATATAAATAATAAAAATATAACTGTAAAATTTAAAATATAATTTATAAAATGTATATGATCGATTAATGGTTTGCTTTGGTTAACTGTCAGTTTTTTAAAGAAAAAACCATAAACCTAAATTTTTGGTTTGGTTAACCTAAAAATCAATTTGATTTCAGATCTATTTTTTGGTTAACCTATTTTTTTTTGCTCACCCTTAATTATATATATGATAAAAAAACAACATATATAAATGTTAATTAGATACTATACAGAAATATTATTATATAATTAAAGAAAATGACATAATATAAATTCAGTTTCAAGTATTATATAAATTTTATAGAAAAATATAAAAAATTAAGGTGTAAAAATAAAAAATATATTTTAAAATATTATTTTGTGTAAGTTTTAGAGAAAAATAGAAGAAAAATGAAAATTTTTTAAAGTAAGAAAATAAAAATATAATATATATTATATATGAACTGGTTAACCGTGGACTAACCGTTAATCGCAATTTAAAAATTTAAACTGTAACCAAAAACCTAAAATGTAAAAAGTAAAATATGTAATCAAATATATAGATTGGTTAACCATAAAAATCGATTCGGATTCAAACCGATTTTGTAGTTAACCATATTTTAAATTTTTTTTTGCTCACATCTAAATTTTAACACTAGAGGAAGGATTTTGGACAAATTTAGAAGTCCTTTAAGTCTAATTATAGCTGAAGTTCTTATTTATTTTCAAAATTAGTTAAAATCGACTATACTTTTGGCTTCAGAGGCATCAATTAAAGAATTTGAAAATTTCAAATCAGGTAATTATTATATTTGCATAAATTTTTAAACTTTTTATTTAATGATTATATTTTTTTGTGATCTAATTATTAAGAATATGTGTTATTTTTTAAATATTGCTTAAGATTATGAAATTAGTGTCAGCATAATGATAAGAAAGACTGTTAAATGTTAATTTTAAATTAATGTACTTTGACTTAAACTTTAATTATACTTATTTTAATTGTATTTGTATTTATTATTTTGTAAAATTTTAAAATTATTGAATTATTCGAAATATTAGATTGTATTGTACTGTATTATTTTGTATTGAAAGAACCAAAGAACCATACTGAATTTTTATAGAACTGTACCAAATTGTTTCAAATTTTTCAGACAGTTACAATACTTAATTTTTAAAATATCTTAAATTTCAAGACAATACAGAGATTTGAAAATTCCTAAATTATACTGTACCGTGTACACCTGTAGTGTAAAGACCCAAAATAGGCCTTAAAAGAATTTAAGGGCAATTTCACATTAGCAAAGTCTAAATAAACATTATTGGATGGATTATCATGTTTTGCTTGACATTTTGGTACTCTTTTGCTTATATCTCGAGTTATAAAGCACCAAATTAGATGATTCCAATTGGTTTTGAAAGTAGACATCCATGCCTATATTTCAAATGAAGAGCATAAGTTACAAATATGTCTTTAACTTAGCTATATTTAAGCATAAAATTTGGAATAGTCTACTGCCTCGTAACTAAGAGCAGACCTCGGTGTTTTGTAAATATCTTAAAATCTCAAAAAGATATTGACATGATTTCTAATGTTTTAGAAACTAGAAATATATTATAATAAGCTTGCAGATGACTACTTTTGCTAAAAATTGCTTTTGGAAGGTCAAAAATTACATACAAATCGAATTAAAAAAACTGCTTGTGATAGATGATACAATAGTCAATAATAATAATATAGTTTGAAGGCTAAATTAAAAAAGGATGAAAATTTAAGGGTCAATTTGTTAATATGGAAATTTAAGGGTAAATTATAAAAAAAAAGGGAAGAAAGGAGAGGTTGGTTTAAGAAAATAAAAAAAATAAATGGAACATTGTTTAACATGCAAATAAATGAAGGAACTTAGCGTGACATGCAAAATTTTGAAGGATCAAAAAGAGAATTTTCATTCCATTATAAAATCTGAATTTATGCAAATTAGAGAGGTAATTATGAGTAGAAGGAGATGGGGATGTCACTTTGAGGAAGAAAATAAATTGAAAGCAAATTAGCAACTTCTCTCTCTTTCTCTTAAAGAATTTGCTTTCTCTCTTTCTCATAAAAGGATTGAAACTTCTCCTTCTCTACCATAGAATCCGGCCCCTTTCACTCAAAGAACATCTTCATATTTCTATCTTATGCAAAGAAGGAAGGCGAGATTTAATGATGCTTTTAAGGGTTTAAGCAAATAAGAAGAGTGAAAGAAGATTTTAAAGAGAGTTGGAATTTCAAAACAGGTTTGGGAACTCTTTAATTTGCATGTAATATTTTTGTTAAGAACTAAAGAGTTATTATGTGTAATGAGTATCTTTGAGATTAGTATTATGATTTATAGTAGATTATGGTCTTGAATGTGTTTATGATGAGGATAAATTTCATAAGGAATAAAAATTACAAATTTTAGTTTAAATGCAAAATTCCATTAAAATTATGGGTTTGGGTTTATCTGACCTAGCTGTATTTTTTTATTAATATATTGAGTTTTAGGACAGTAAATTGAATTATTCCAGTTGTTACATTTTTTAAGACATTAAGGTATATTTTTGTAGAAGGAAGCCACTTTTTAATCGGTCACTAACTTTCCTTAAAATTTCCTTGAAATACATAGAAACTGTTAATTACTGTCAAAGAATAGATTATAGTATTTCAGGCATAAGTCATGGTAAAGGAGTCTAAATGATAGGATTCAAAATTATGGATAAACTAGATTCAATTATCTACAATTCATTAGAAGGCATTATGGCTTGATTTTATTGGTAAGGAACTTATAAAATTCGTACAAGTGAAATGTTTGACTGCATAGGCAGTTTTGAATAGTTACAATTTTTTAACCATAACTCCTTGTATTTAAGTCATAATTGAGTGAGGTTTGATTCTATGTAAACTTTATAGAAATATAAATAACTTTGTAGAAGAAACCTGGCCATAAATTTGCTTCTAAATAATTTATATGATTTATTGAAATTGTAGTGAGCTGTTATTCTTAGTTCTAGAGAAGATTGTGAAAATAATGATATATCTCTACATATAGGGAACAAATTGCTATTAGGTTTGATTATGTGAAAACTATACCTTTAAGCCTATACTTTTCATGAAGAAAGCAAAGCCTAATTCTGTCCTTAAACATGTCTAATTTTAGCTTAATTCCGAACCTATACACAACACTATCAATAGAAACAATATTTATTAAAGTGTAAATATCTTGAGTTATGGAAGTGTTATTGAAATGATTTTGGATGTTATAAAAATGGGAAACATGGGGGATCATGTTTGTAGAAGGACAATTTTGCTAAAAATGACATTGTTAGGTCAAAAATGGCATATACGTTGTATTTGAAATTCTACCACTGTGCAGAATTCTAAAGGCAGAATTTTCAATATTTAATTTTAGATGTTGTTATGTTAAATCTATGTATACATGAAAATACGCTGATTTACAAATAGCATGTAAAATATTTGGTCGAAGTGTTAGGTATATACAAGTATGTTCTTAAATATGTACATGGCTGGTTATGTGAAATTATGCTTATATATATATATATATAATCAAATGATAGTGTATGTTCTTATACAATAATTCAACTATGAAATTGATAATGAAATGTCAAAGCATGATAAATGAAATTTGATGCCATAAAATGTATATAGAGTTCAATTTTTTAAGAAGAAAATAGGAATATATATATATATATATATACATACATATACATGAATGCTGGAAGTTGTATATTTGAACATACATAATTGTCCATATGAATGCATATGATTTATATTACCTCAAATTGAATGTGCATGTATATGCATATCTAAAACATTGAAAATATAAATGCTAAATGCTGATACCATCACGCATAAACATAATTAAGATGCTGAAATGAGATAATATATATATTTATATATGCCAACAAAGTTTTTTAAAGAACCTTAATACTATGAGTTATAACTATAACTTTATGTAAATGGATGCCTAATATATGTGAACATTCTTATATGTAGATAGGATATATATGTGATAGTTAGATATTATAATGTTACCATAAATGTTCATTTGGTGTTAAAGTATGTGGACCGAGAAAATGGAAGCATATAATGTTATCTATACTTGTATGCAATGATGATATTATCTTGTTGTTTACATATTGATGAACTTAAAGTTATTGTACTTAGTTATATGACCTAACTTTGATTGGGCTAATATATATATATATATATATATACATGAATGTCTAAATGACACTATACTAAATAATATACACATTTGCTATTAGTCTATTGAGGTTCAACTTTACATATATGAAGAAGTAATGCTATTAATAGAATATATGCATGCTTATAGCATAAACATAGTGTGATTATACATGAGTGGGTTTAAATCTCGAAATATGCTTTTACTTAATTATGACATAGACATGCATATACATTTACATATAATTATGGTTTCTATAAATATATCATATAAGTATGATAATACAAAGCTTATATAAGTGTGAATTTATAATCATAAACAAAGGTGTTCTTAAGCATATGATATGTTTAAAAGAAATATGGAAATATAGATATGTGGGCATGTATACTTTGAATAGAGGTGCTTAATATAATGAGATGATAAATGTTTTTTACATATGTGATATTGTGGAAATACATGCCATGATCTCCTTATAAATAAAGGATAGTAATGTTTAAAAGTGGAAGTAGTCTTATAATGTTTATCTTACATATTTTATGTGAGTGTACATTTTATAAGTGTATACATATAAATATGATTAAACTTATGTGAATAAAGTTCAAGTAAAGCAAAGTGAGTTTTTGTGAAAGGATTTAATTGCCTGCATTGAGTATAGGATGTGGATAGATAGGCATGCCTATAAGGGTACCTTGCAGCAGTTTCTGAACAGTTTTTACCTATTTTGGTCCACTTGAAATTAAAAGTTAAAGTTACCCTATTTGGGTTTAAAAGTTAGAGTTGATTTGAACAACCCCGTTTGTGTTGTAGCCAACCCCGCTTGGGTCCGCTTGACCGGTCCATGTTATTTCACTAAAAGAAAAACTGTTTATAAGGACCACTTTTTAGGGTTGAGATGAAAATCTTGTCCTTGAAACCAATAAGGACCAGTTTTTTATATGGTCCCTAAACTCAGTTTCTTTTATTTTTGTAACGACCAAACATAATCTAGTCCTAGAAACCTTTCAAATCTAGTCCTTAAAACTTTTCATTTGAGCGGGAGAAAAGTGCGGTATTCAATTCTAAGCAATATATTTTAATAAAACATAAGAGGGAGACGAAGAAAAAAAACAAGTCCTTGATTGATATGTTTTTTGCCCTCCTCTCTCCCTCTGGCTCAACATCCAGCGTCGCATTCTTCACCATAGGGCACTGCCATGGCTAGTATCTCCATGTAGGCTAAAAGGAAAATAAAATGAAAATTTGGAAAATTGGAATATTGAGGTAGTTCTTTGCTTCTCTCACCAGTGCATCGTTTTCTAGGGCAAAAATGACATTCTTGATCGGACCTTAATCCAACCACTGTCAACTACCTCTAGTAACTTCATAACGTCAACTTGGTTCTTTTTATCCAATTTGATTCGAATTGACTCTGTAAAATAGGTAACCAATTTGGTTCTCTTTATCCATTTTCCCCTAAATTTCTTTTCTGTTTCATATTGTTCCGCTTGATGTCTTCTCCAAGCTGGAGGACGAAGATGGCTGTCCTGAAGTTGTAAATCCCTATTTATCTACTTTTGTCTTCAGTGTGCCCGGTTCGCTTTGAAGAAGATAGTTGAGGATGTAATGCCTATTGCTATTAGATATGAATGGGAGGAGCTTGAAGCAGACCTTCAGGTACTTATTCTTAGCTTATGTAGTAATGGAAGAACTGAGGTTTAGTTTACTATTGCTATTGCTATGTTTAATATTCAAACTTCTAGTTTGTTCTGATATGCTTCTTATCAACTAGAAATAGCATAAAAAATGTTTGGAAAAGAAGAGCAACAGTATATATTCATCTTTGTTTGTTTTTTTTTTTGTTTTTGTTTTTGCATTTATAAGCTTTTTGCACATGAGGTAATAAATGCCGTACAACTTGCTCGAGATCTTAAGTCTTTTGAATTGAAGGTAAAGGTTTGCTCTCATTGTAGTTGATGTATTTAACATTACCTCATTAGGTACAGGTTTGTAGATTGTCGATTATTTCTTAACATGATTTTCCTTTAATGAGATTTTTTTGATCTTGAATGACCATTAAGCAAATTAGACACTCAGGTATAAATGTTAAAATGTACTGCAGTTTTGAAATGATTTTATCCTCTTTTTGAATGAGAGGTTCATTGTTTACTAATTAGACCAACTTATGCTACTTCTGCAACTGTAGCTGTGCTTAACTTGCTTTAGATTATAATTTTTATTTAACATCTAGGTAGCTGGGTAGTTTGTTGTGTTTAATCCCCCATTCTTAATTTCTTTTCCTCTAGTGGTTCTAATGTTTGTTCTTTGAAGCAATTGTGTTTCAAACTCATAAATTTGCATTACATCTTTCATTTTGCTTACTTTGTTTCTCTTCAATTCTTTGTAGACAACATTGAGCATTTATTTCCTTCTAGGTTACTGATATTGAAAAATATGTGCAACAAGTAGTTTTGAGACTATTATAGTAATCCTTTCTCTCTCTCTCTCTCTATTTCTCTCCATCTTTCTTCTTTATTTATTGATTTCTTGAACCTTAGATTACTTTTCATTATCACAGATAATATCTCTGTATAATTTCTCTTTAAAATTTATGATTATAGATGATTAGAAATGCAACTTCTTGTGTCTTTCATGATTCACTTCCTCCCTTTCTAAAATAAAGAAATATAATCAGTTCTCTCGTATTCTATTACTCTTTATTTCCATTTCCATGTAAAGTGTTCATTTACAGCTCAGCTGTAGGTTGGAAATTTATTCAAGTTTCTACTGATTAGTGTACATATCAGTTTATCAGTTTCTTTTGTGCACATGAAGGAACTTCATTCCTTAAAGAAAATCCATGGTCTTGATCCAAATTATAATGATATTTGCTTTTCTGCTACTAGAAGGTATTTCTTTGAGAAGAAATAAAGCAAGTCCGTTGAATTTGTTAGATAAATTTATTATTTAATATTGTTGTGTCATTAACAATTGAAATTGACTTTTCCTTTAGTGAAACCTCCCAATTCTCATATATATTTCCAGCAATTGAAGTGTAGATAGTTACACTTGGTGGAGAAGATAGGGTTATCTGGTATTGGTTTCTGTCTCAATCTTCACTCTCTTGATTATAATTATTCATGTACTCTCAATGAAAGATTCTTTTGTGCTTTTAGTTTAGGTAGTTTGTTTTTGGTAGAATTTAAATGCAGTTTCCAAGCATCCTGTTATGTCTGGACAGAAGACTTAACGTCGTCTTCTTCTTCTTCTTCTTTTTTCCTACTTGCTATAAGTGCCTTTTTCTTTTATATTAGGGTTGAGGAGAAGGAGTGCACAAAAATTTGGGGTGAGTTTCTTGAGAGCTAGTTGCTTCATAATACATATTGAGTTTGATGTTGATAATTTTTGTTCCTTATGTCTTTATGTAGGGGTTTGTCGAGGATCAGTTTGGCTTAGGTCTAATTGCTAGGGCTGTTGAGGATGGCATAGATGTAATCAAGCCTATGGGGATTATGATTTTCAATATGGGTAGCCGTCCTGGACAAGCCGTGTGTAAATGTTTGTTTGAACGCCATGGATTTCATGTTAACAAGCTTTGGTAGACTAAAATTATCAAAACATGAGAACTTTTCAACTAAACACTGTTTGTTCTTAAAAAATTTACTGCTCTTGAGAACATTTTATTACAGGCTGCCGACACAGATATTTCAGCCTTGGTTGAAATTAAGAAGAACAGTCCTCATCGATTTGGGTTTCTTATGGGTCTTTCTGGAGATCAGTCTATCTGTGCTCGAACAGCATAGGCTTATAGGAAGGCTGGTGGTCGCATTGCTCATGCTTTGTCAGTTTATAGCTGTCAACTTCATTAACCAAACAAGGTTTGCGATTAATCTAACATTACTATACTATTTTTTGTTAAGCATGTGTTTATTACTTATTAACAAATGCTCACTATAAATTATTTGAAATAATTTGACAAGTTAAGAAAATTTTTGAGTTCCTCAAGAATGGGTTCCATGATATCAGTAGTTCATTGGATTTATCTTTCGAGGATGATTATGTTGCGGATGAGAAAATCCCATTCCTAGCTTATCTTGCAGTGTATTGACAGAGAGATCAACTTTCCCTTATGAGTCACCAGCAGGATGCGTACACTTTAGTAATTTAATTGCAGGCTTCTTGCAAATATACCACCACATTCCACTCAATTCATATGTAAGGATGCATTACTTATCTTGTTGTTTTTCCTATAACATATTTACCACCACATTCCATTTAATTAATGATTGTTTAACTTGTTGTTTTCCCTATAACAGATTTACTTGAATGAGGCTTCTTCTTTCGCTTTAATTTTTTTTCTTTTCTTTCTCCAATTTCTTTTTAAGTACAGTGGTAGCTATGGGGTTCCTTTTCTTTTCTTTTCTTTCATTTTTTTGTGCCCTGGGGTGGGAGTGGCTAAAATTGTATCTGATTAAAGTGAACTATAATTTTATTTATCCTTTCTGGCATAATAGTGCTCTATCTAAAAAATGACATCCTACTAGCAACTTTTGGTTAGTACAAAACATTTACTTTTCAATATTATTCTATAGATTTGTTTACCTATTTGAGGGTCTTTATTGTTTTACATGCAAATAATTTGGTATAAAGTTTTCTTAATGTGGATTTAGTATTTACTTCTAATTTTGGGAGTGTTTATGATGCTTGCTTGCTCTCTTGGCAGAGTAATTAGCATATTTAATTCAACTAGACCATGAAATTTTCTCCTATGTTGTATGGATTGTACTTTATTTCATTTGTGGGTTATTAACCTTTGTTTTATTTAGAATAGTGATGCCTATAATAGATGGCCTGAAAATTACTCCATTGCCATGCATCTTTGGTTCTGTTATATAAACTATGCTATTGACTAATCTTTGTCTTCAACAAGAATGCTGTCATCTTTCCTTCAAGGGCTGTTGCAATTGAAAATGCTCTTCGATTATTCTCACCTCGACTTGCAATTATGGATGAACATCTGACTCCACACTTACCCCGACAGTGATTAACATCTTTAGCACTTGAGGTATTTTGTATTTGTTATTCTAGTTTAGCTTGCTTTATGTTTTATGGTCGATATGCCATATCTCTGATAACTATTGTCAATATTTTTGAATAGATGTACAATTTTTATATAAATATTAAAGTTTGTGTTGCGGTTTGCTTAATTTTTGGGATTAGAAGTATACTGTATGTTTGCTACTGAAGAGTTCAATTAATTATTCTTAGAAAAGATGGAGATATAGGATATCTCAATGATAGGAGTGTAATTAGCAAGTATGCCTTGCACTCTTAAACTCTTAAATGCTTTTTTGCATGACTTTGACAGGCTAAAACCTGAAAACAAATATGTTTGAATACATCTGCTTTGAATATTTTCTATATCTTGTTGGGCCTTATCTACATTGTAGTTATAACATCCTTTTTCTTTTATGGCCATGGACAATTTGTTGTTTCATATATCTAATGTCAGTTATGAATCTTTCTTTTTTAAGAACTCATAAATTCGTCTCTATAATGCCCCTTGCTAGATTCATTTCTCTTAGGGATAATATAATAATTTTTATTATTGTCTATTAACTCTTTAAGGACTTATTTTGTGGAAGAAGGATTAGTGTCAGTAGAAGTTTGAAAAAGCTAATAGTGGGGTATGTTGTGAAGTTTAAACCAGATTACTAGTTAATCACAAACATGTCTTCTTAACACCATTCAGTGAATTAACTTTGAAGCCTTGAAAACAAATCTATTGTAAACAATATTCACAACTGATAATGATAACACCAGCCACTAATTTTTTTTTTGCTTTTCCCTTTTTACTTATTTGATCAACTGTTCTCAATGTTGATTACATTATTGCTCATTAAATGATTTAAAATTACATTAAGTTCTTATGCATTGGTGGTGTTTCTCGAAATCTAATTATCAAATTGAATTCAATGTCTTATTCAAAGGGAATTTGTTCATCAATCTTGAAGCCCCTTTCATATATGCTGACTTTTTGAAGTGTAGATAGTTACACTTGGTGGAATTATATTTTTTTTTAGGTTCATATGCTGACTTTTTGATGTGTATATATTTACACTTGAAGTACATATACTTTTTCTAAGGTTTGTTCTCAAAATATTTGTAGATTTAATTAATTATTTATAGTAGATTTATATATTTTCTGGCATAATAATTTTTGTTTCCTTATACATTTTGCAGTTTTTGGTATGGACAAAACATTAAAGTACAAAATTGAATACTAAGATTCGAAAGAACATTAGATTTTTGGCTAGATAAAAAAGCATTATCTTATTTTGTTATAGATTATTTTTTTTGCAAAGGGGCTGTATAAAATAATGCATTGATTTTTTGGATGATAATTCTATATATGTATCAATTACAAATTATCTTTGAATTTATTATATTATTAATTGTCTATGCTTTTGAGCAATCTTAATTTGGATGCTTTAATTGTGATACTAAATTAATAATACAGGGTAAAAAGAATGGTCTCTAATTAAAGTTTTATGGTCTTTAATCTATCATATGGTCCTATGATTATTTCTAGTATTAAGGACCGAATTTATGGTCCATATTTATTGTTATGATCAGGTGACTTACATTATTAAGGATGGTCAAGCTGGTCCTTAATACTAACTGGGACCAGTTTTTATCCGGCCCCTAATGGTTTTACACAATCGGGTTTAAGACTGGTCCTTAAACACTTATGGTTGTTATTATATTTTTGTGGACCATATATCCGGTCCTTATTAACTCTAAAGAGCACATGACTTACATTATTAAGGATGGGAAAACCGTTCCTTAATACTATTTAGGGACTAGATTCTTACCCGATCACTAAAAGTTTTAAGGACCGGTAGATATATCTCGTCCTTAATTATCATTAGCGACAGAGCCTATAAGGACGGGATAGCGACCGGCTTTTTCTATCCTTATTAAGTTTTAGTGACCGGATTGGCACTTTTAAGGACCGAATTTCCCGTCCTTGAAAGCCTTTTTTCTTGTAGTGTTTGTTTGACCCTGTTTAGGTCCATGTTATTTGTTTGACACGGTTTGGGTCCATCGATTTATCATATAGTTTTATCCCTACAAGGGATCATTATTTAATATCTCCGAGTATCTTATTTATACCTTCGGGTGCCACCGTTATAATCAATAGTTTTGTACCTTCAGGTACTACCGTTTAACCCGATATCAACCTCTTTAGAATAGTGCAGGCTTTATTATCAAAGGTTAAGAAAAGTTTAATAAGGCATGAAAGTTCTTAGTTGACTTAATACTTTTTTACATATAAAATTTTCATTTTATTGCGTACAAAACCCGCATCTATAAGAATGCCTAGTAGTAAATATATGTAAGCAATACTGCTAGTATCAAAAACACATGCTAATTGTTAAATGATAAATTTGCATTATATTAATACTTTGATTAATTTGATGATATATATATGTCCTTTGTGATCATAAACCTTATTTCTATATGTATGACAATACATGATTTATGAAGGAACTTTTATTAGGTTAAAGAGTATTATAATATTTAATGGACGTAAC
The DNA here is from genome assembly GCA_037975025.1 of Excoecaria agallocha. Lineage (NCBI taxonomy): Eukaryota > Viridiplantae > Streptophyta > Magnoliopsida > Malpighiales > Euphorbiaceae > Excoecaria > Excoecaria agallocha. The sequence goes on from CM075819.1 coordinate 23,640,958, forward strand.
AATTTTATAATTGCATAAGTATATTACATATTAAAGATTATGAGAGTTAGATAGTAACAACCATTATTTTTGAAATATTTTTCTTATGATTATATATGGTGATTAAAGTATCAATGTAATTTTTATCGTTAAACTTTACGATTTATGTAATATGATTTAACTGGTGGATTTTTATTCATTTCTTGAAATAAAGCTTTGTTATAATTGAGGCATGATATGTGTTTCTCGATGATCATTGTGAGTGGTCGTTTATCCTGATTTTAGTTTCCCACTAAGCTTTATAGGTTAGCATGGGTGTTTCATCCGTGTAGGTTGTTGGGGTGATATCTGCAGCAGGATGGCCAACTCAAGTCAGTGAGAGAGACTAGTATAGACTTTTATTTTTAGGTTATTTGTATATTGTAAAGATGTTATTCAGTTGTTGTATTTTGTAAAGAGACTCTAATGTATATTGTAAAGTCTTAATAGTATAGCACTCTTATGGATTAAGTATGAATATCAGTTCTCTATATAGTTGGTATACGTTTATGTTGCACAGTAAAACATGTGTAATAAGATGGATAAAGTGTTATGTGTAGATTATAGGATAAGGGTGCAACACGTAGTGTATATCATCAACACACAGGCCATCTTATGGATCATTACAGGACTTTGAGGGACAAAATGTAAGATCTTATTGATACCAAATCGATTATTGATCCAAAAAAGATGGAAAAGATGAAAGGGAAATTTAAAGCAGTCCCACCTCCTGTATTGATGATTGGTTCAGGTTTACTAGAATAGCGTGTGTTTTGTGACTTGTATGGTAATGAATACCAAGCCATTACTTGCCCTCAGCTGTTAGAGGCAAGAGAGGAGAAAAAGATGGGGTATGTGTGATTAATTGTTAAGAGTCACCCAATGAAGACAAAGATGGTATGGTCCTATAGATTAATGGATTTCAAGAATGAGGAATAAAGAAAAAAGTGAAGTTGATTACTTGAAGTGGCAGGGTGGTGCTAGAAGTAGAGAGATAGCCAGATCTATAGCCTTTGCCTATGAAAAGGGAATAGAATGAGGTTTAAATCATCAAACAATTAAAGAAAACTCTTGCTCAAATTTCTATTTGGGACTTGCTTAGGCAGTTGCCCTCCCACAAGCAAAAAGTAGTAGAGGCCTTATGTGAGTCCACGATGGCTACAACTATTTTGCCTTCAGAGCTAATAAACTTGGTTAAAAAGGAGCCAGGGAAAATATTGTATATACCAATAGGGATTTGATAATTGAAGGTCTAGAGCATAGTCATCCTTTGTACATAAAGGCTAAAGTTAATGGAAAGCATACAACATGTGTGATGGTGGACGACGGATCTTTAATCAATATGTGTCCACTAGTAACACTCTCCACTTTTGTATTGAATGAGTCTATGTTAAGTAAGTTTAATTTTGTGGTCACAGCCTATGATAATTCCTAAAGGCAAGTGGTGAGTACTTTTAAGGCTAATGTGAAGATTGTGTTACTCAGAACCAAGATAGAATTTGTAGTATAGCCAATACCTACCTACTTTTTCTATGTTGCTGGCAAGACCATGGTTCCATAAATTAAGAGGAGTTCCATCTACTTTTTACTAGATGATTAAGATTCCTTATAAAGGTAAAATGGTTACCATAAAGGCTGCTAGGGAAAACTAGGCTTTTGTGTTGTGAATAGAAAATCAACAATTCATTGGATTTTATATAACTACCATTAGTGCTTCTAATGAAAGTGAGCAAGAGTCTACCCTTCAAGTGATAAATATGATGAAAAGGATGAATTTTCTGCCAGGAGCTAGATTGGATAAAGATTCCCAAGGTCCTTCTAAAGCTATTACTATAATAGGACAGACCAGACGAAAGGGATTTGGCTACAAAAAGTCTAATGGTAACAAAAAGAGTTTGTCAAAGCCAGAGGGTGTACAACACATTCTTGACAGCTTTGTGCTTACGAATAGTTATGAATTATACTATATTTTTAAGTGCTTAAGTTGATTAATTTAGTGTTAATTTAGTTGATTTCATGATTTATTATTTAATTTATGTGTTTATAGGTCTAATTGCTAGTTTTTGTGTTTTTAAGGGCTAATTTGAAGATAATGAGAAGTTAATTGAAGAAAGGAAAAGATTTAGGGTAATTTTGCAATTTTGAAGAAAGAATTTCATGTAGTACAGAGCTAGAGTACTCGGGATAGTGCTAAAATCACTCAATCGAGTAAGCAAAGCCCTCTCTTGAGTTTAAATCACCTCAACCAAGTAAGAAAAGCCCTTACTTGAGTGCTTTAGTCACTCACCCAAGTAAAGTTGTTCTAATTGCAATATAACTCTACTACAATCTGGAATAGGAAGTTCTAAGGCACTAAAACTTCTTCTTCAGAGGCTTTAATAATAGACCTAAGCACTAAAATAAAAGGGAGACATAGAGAGTCAGAATTATGAATTTTTCTTCATAGTTAGCCCTGGTTTTCCTTAGTTAATTGCACAATGGTTTTTAGTTTATGTTTCTTATTTTCTTAGTTTTCAATTCTTTAAAAGATTCAAGCTTTCTACTGTCGTTCTAAAAAGTCATTAAGGGCAAGTTTGAAGCTTCATGAGTATTATATCTCTTTATTTTAATTTTCTTTCATTTTAATCATGTTTGGTAAGTAATTCTTTACTTTTATTGACAGAAACTTGAACCCTCATACTTTTACTATAAAGACTCGAGTTTAAGCTAAATTTTAATGCATGTTATTTCTTAATTCTTATGCTAAATATTATCTTTGGTTTTGGCGAAATTGGTGTTTAATGTTTCAAATAGATGGTTGAATGCTAATTTAAACTTTAATAAAGGATTTGCTTGTTCTTAGCATATTCTTCACATGTTGATGTATTGTTGCATTCTAAGAATAGAGGCAGTGATTTATTGTTCATATGTTGATTAAAATTTAAGAATTTTGAATTAAAAATAGGCTAGATTTAGATCTCTTGAAATAAGGTCTAAGAAGGTTTAGGAGTTTAAAATCAGATCTTTATGCTAAGTATTGGATTATTCCTAAACAGAAGATTTAAGGCTTAAAATGATAGTCTGAATAAGATATTTGTTTCTATTTAACTAGTTTTTCCATAATCACTTGTGTTACTTTTGATTTGAGTCATTGTAATGGAAGTTAAGGTGGATAGTTCTTTTAGTAGAAGTATTTTACTTATTACTCTGTATTCAATTTATTTTAGTCTTGTTTTAGTTTTAGTTTTGCTTAATTGTTGATTTAGTTTAGTTCTTGATTTCAATTCAAAAACCTAGGAAATAATCTCAAATTGATTCAACTCAATTACAGACATTACTGTTCACAATCTATGTTGCTTTGGGTTCAATATTTGGGGTATTAATTATATTTTCCTATATTACTAGCCAATCTAGTATATTTGCTAGATGCCAATCAAGTTTTTGGCACTGTTGCCAAGGAACATCAGTATTGTTTGTTTAATATCTGTAATTAAATTAGTTTGAATTTTTATTTTGTTTATTTTTGATTTGGTGTTATTCTTGCCATAAAGATTTTTATACATTTGCAACATGATGCATGGTTATGCTTAAGACTATGAATTGGTTATTTTGAAAACACAAATGGAAGATTTGAGGAGATAGATGCAAGAATTGCAATACTCGCATCAACCTTCAACAGTCTATTCATTACCATCTGTTGAACAGTCTTATTCTCCATAGGTTTCTTATCAAGATTCTAGTACCTCTAAAGTTCATGTCCTTCTCGAGTTGCTTACAAGTAAGGAAAGGCAATTTAAAGCTGAGAAGGAAGAACACATGGCTACAATTAATTCTCAAAAGGAAAATAAAAATAATCAAGAGGCTATGTTACAAAATCAGGAGTATTTATTAAATAGTAAAGAGCATCTATTGAGGGAGCAGGAAAAGGAAATTAAGAATCTAGAATCGAAGTTGGAGTTCTTGAGTATTTCTATGGAAAGTCAAGGTGGTGGTGATATCAAGGATGAAATGAGTCATGTGCTAATGGTTGATGGGAGAGAAATTAAGTATGGGGTGCATGAGTTAAAACAGGAACCAATCATGAATGAAGACAAGTCCTATAGCTTGAAAGGTAAATTTAGATTTCTTTGAAGGATTTTACACCAAAAGAGCAATAAGTATTCAATATTTAGGTGGAGGTACTGAATTCAGTCCGCTGAAAGAATTTATTGAGGCTAGAAAAGCCAGTTAAGTTCATATTTAAAGAAAAAAGGTGGATTCGTACTGTATTAAAGAAATGGAATTTCTAGCTTTGGTGAACTTTGAAAAATTTCTTCTACTAATAGGAGAAAATAAGGAGCAAAATCCAAAGAGACCCTTATTTGGATCACAAGCTCAACCTCTAGAGAGTGACATGAGTTAAGCTGGAACTCAATAAACTAGAACTCTTCTAATCCTTCTCTTTAAATTTTTGTTAATTTTTTTATGAGTTGCATTTTGTTTATTATTGTTATTAGTCGTTATCTTGTCTTTAGTTTAGTTTTATAGGTTTTTATAGTTCAATTTATGTTCTTCATGTTTCTTAAATTTTATTGTGTTTGTGTCATTCAATTCACGAGTTTAAGAGTTAGAGGTTGAAAAAGAAGCTACTGATGATATTTGTGCTTAATGATTGTATTTAAATTAGTATGTGCTTCTTGATCATTAGAGAGTTCATATGGTTTTTTAGCTAAGGGAATTACAATTCAATTGAACTTAAGGTTGATTTATATGCTTCATTAATGAGGTGTGCTCTTTCATTATCCTTGTGTGATTCATGAACTACAGGGAGAATAATTTATTTCTTAAGTTAAGAGTGGATTTGATATGTAATTTAATTGGTTTTTAGGCTTTCATATTATTTTTGCATGGTTTTCAATGAGTTTTAATTGAAAATAGGCTAATTATTCATTGAAGAGATTTAGTTGAGTAAGTTGTGACTCTTAGGTTGATGATATTTTGGGGAGTTGATTAGTGTTATGGAGGTTAAATTAAGGTAGACATAGAGAAAATACAGTTGCATAGTTAGTCGGTGGGAGTTTTGAGTTTTGAAAGCACGTAAAACTAGGAGTGTATATTTATGGTCTGTGAGTGCTGAGAGGTACCACTTGAGATTGTACTAAAAACCCTCTACTGCTAATCCCCTCTCCTAAATGCTATATGCCTCTGTAATGCCTTTTAAATCACCGTTGAGTCTAAAAACCATCCACTTACCCCAAGTAAGTGAGCCACTAACCCAAGGGCTTTTGTTCCCTTAGTACTGAGCCCAGCTAGTCGGCTGAGTAGTCTCACATTCATCTGAGGGCCTTTTTCCTTATAACACTCACACCCAAAAATTTGGCCCTCTCTTGCATTCCCTCACCCAAGCAACTATCTCCCTTACCTAAGTCAAACATAACTCCACCCAAGGAACTTAAAGTTAAAATTTATTTTTGCATCATTTCCTTCCTCATTGCTTAAGTAAGTACACTATCACTTGTTCAATTTTGCATTTTACTTTTGTTTATTGCTTCAAAATATGTGATTAAATCATTGCTCCTATGATCTATAGTTTTTATTGTTTTTTTAGAGATTTAGAATAGGGTTTAGGGTAGGGAATTATTAATGAAATTATTATTGCATCAAAGCTTCGAGGGGCCCTACCCCTTGGCCCTACCTAGGTGTATTTCTTCACTTGGTTACTGTGATTTTTAAGCCTTGTTTTCTACACTATTTTTGTTCTAAAGGCATGTTTGATTGTTTACTCATTTCCATTGGTCTCATGTCTTCTCTTGGCTTGATCATGATTCTTTGTTTGTGATAGTATATCTTTGAGTTATGTGTGGATTTGCTTTAGCATACATTTCTCTTGGGCGCCTACTTGTTCATCAAAACTTATGTAGTGAGATGATATTTTTGCTACTTTGCTGAGGACAACAAGATTTTAAAGAGGGAGATAGAGCTCAATTGAGCTAGATATTGAAGATCAATTTAGAGAAGTTCTTTCATCTTGCTCATGAATTATTTTAGTTATTGTGTGTTAGTTGTTCTATTTTTGTTTTAGTTGTTTAGTTTGGTTTGTAGTTTGCATGCTAGTGATATAGTTAGTTCAAATATCATGTATTGTACATTTAGCTTAGTTCGCCCTAGCCTTTTTTCAAAATTGAACATGTTAAACTTAAACTTAGAATGTGTAATAGTCAACATTTTTGTTTAGCATTAAGGCAAGCATGTTGTTTAATGAAATTTTACCTAGTTTAGCATTCAACTTGAACCATATTTGTTAGTTTCCACTTTTTGAGAACTAAAAGACCAATTTGTAAAGAGAAGAAAAACTAGTACACTGAAATAGTTGAGTAAGGAATTTTATAACACTAGAACCTTCCTCATTATCCTTTGAAGCATAAAAACAACTTAAACAACTTAGATTGTGATATAGGAAAATTGTTCTTGTTGAGCCGTATTAAGATTGCTTTCTTACCTTTTTGACCTTTATTAAGCCATTTTGAGCCTAATGAGCCATGCTTAATGCATGCCATGTTTATTTTTCTTGTTACAATCATATATTTACCGTATAGCCTAAAAAATTTTATCTTCCCTTTTAGAATTAGACACTATATGATTGGATAAATTAACTTTTGTTGGGTATCTTAATAAGGTGTAGTTTGAGAAGGATTATTGTTTTATTATCAAGTATTTATGGATAAATTCAAGTAAATAGTGAGAATTTACCCATGTAATTTTGTATTGCCAATAACAAAGCTAGCAAGTTTGAAAAAAAAAAGAAAGAAAATTTTGAAATAAAGCTAGCATTTATGGAAAAATTTTAAGTGTGGGGAAGGGAAAGAAATTTTTGGCTTCTCAAAAGTGTTGGAATTGAGTAAATTCAGTATTATTTTCTCTTGAATGTGCTAAATGTTTATGGGATTGAGCAAACAAACATGTAAAAGGGGTATGTACTTAAGATATGGAAATTTTGTCGATTAAAGCATAGAGTGGCTATTCTTTATGTCTATCTTTTATCCATTCTTTGATAACCAATACCTTAGCCCATTACAATTGAATTAAGACCTAGTGATTCTTTGTTTGCTTTTGAGTTTTTTGTAGAGATAACCTTTGGCCGGGTTTCAGTGCTAAAGAAGAGGCTTGTGGTGTTTCTAGAGTTTCAAGTCCAAAACCACTTGTAAACTTAGGTGTACACTAATTCTTAAGCTTATATATGAATTGGATTGGTGTTTTGATTTTGGAAAAAGCTTAAAATGTTTTGGTCTTGCACGTACACATAAAAACTAACTTATACTGTCTTGTTTGAATTTATTCTAGTCATAATTTTGTTAAGTGCTCCTATTAATTAATAATCATGGTTTTGAAATGCATAACTCTTTGTTAAAGTTGGATTATTTTGGGAAATTGGTTTGGTTAAATTTTCTCGAGGGCACACAAAGTCTAAGTGTGGGGTATTGATAGTTGTGAATTATACTATATTTTTAGCGTGTTTTTAAATGTTTAAGTTGTTTAATTCAGTGTTAATTTTGTTAATATCACGATTAATTATTTAATTTGTGTGTTTATGGGTCTAATTGCTGGTTTTGGTGTTTTTAGAGGCTACTTTAACAAGAATGAGAAGTTAATTAAAGAAAGATAAAGGTTAAATCCCCTCAACAAAGTAAGAAAAGGCCTCACTTGAGTACTCAGGAGAGTGCTAAAACCACTCAACCAAGTAAGCAAAGCCCTACCTTGAGCTTAAATCCCCTCAACAATGTAAGAAAAGCCCTCACTTAAGTGCTTTAGTCACTCACCCGAGTAAAGGTGTTCTAATTGTGATATGACACTACTGCATTCTTGAACAGGAAGTTCTAAGTCACTGAGGCTATATAAGCAAACCTAAGCACCAAAATAAAAGGGTGACATAAAGATAGAGAGTCAGAATTATGAATTTTTCTTCATAGTTAGCCCTAGTTTTCTTTAGTTAATTTTACAGTAGTTTTTAGTTTAGTTTTTTTTTGTTTTCTTAGTTTCCAATTCTCTAAAAGTTTCAAGCTTTCTATTGTTGTTCTGAAAGTCATCAAGGGCAAGTTTGAAGCTTTATGAGTATTGTATCTCTTTATTTTAATTTTCTTGTGTTTTAGTCATGCTTGGTAAGTAGTTCTTTACTTTTGTCGAGGGAAACTTGAACCTGCATACTTTTTCTGTAAAGACTCAAGTTCGAGCTAAATTTTAATGCAAGTATGTTATTTCTTAATTCCTATGCTAAATCTTATCTTTGGTTATGGTTGAATTGGTGTTTAATGTTTCCAATAGATGGTCGAATGATAATTTAAACTTTAGTAAAGGATTTGCATGTTCTTAGCTTATTCTTCACATGTTGATGTATTGTTGCATTCTGAGAATAGAGGTAATGACTTATTTTTCATGAGTTGATTTAAATTTAAGAATTTTGAATTAAGAATAGGTTAGATTTAGATCTCTCGAAATAAAGTCTAAAGAAAGTTTAGGTGTCTAAAATTGAATCTATATGCCAAGTATTGGATTGTTCCTAAATAGAAAATTTAATGCTTAGAACGATAGTCTGAATAAGATATCTATTTTTATTTAACAAATTTTTCCATAATCGCTTGTGTTACTTTTGATTCGAGTCATTGTAATGGAAGTTGAGGTGGAATGTTCCTTTACCAAAAGTGTTTTAGTTATTGCTTTGTATTTAATTTATTTTAGTCTAGTTTTAGTTTTGGTTTTGCTTGATTGTTAATTTAGTTTAGTTCTTGCTTTCAATTCAAAAACTTAGGAAATAATCTTCGATTGATTCAACTCAATTATAGACATTATTCTTAGCAATCCATATTCCCTTAGGTTTGATATTTGGGGTCTTAATTATATTTCCCTATATTACTAGCCGATCCAGTACACTTACTAGAGACTGATCACCTATATCTATTGTACCACAATAGTATGGCAAGATTGAACTTGTAATGATTGAAGGAATGGTTGTTGCTAGGTTTGAAATATTCAATATTGTTTTTGATTGGGCCAGCGAAACCATCAAGTGTGCTGGAGGGTTTTTGGGATCAAGAATTATGATCAAGCTGTCTGAATGGGATGATGTTCCTGAGGATGTTATAACTCTAGAATTATTTGTTTTTACGGTTAGGGGAATGAAAAAGTTGAATTTAAAATTCTTCTGCCTGGGTTAAGAGAGGATATTGAAGAAGCTATCACAAAGCAGAATAGGAGTCTCCGCATGATGCAAAAGATGAAGCAAGCTTATCTGAGGCATTGAACTCACCCAATGTAGATGAGGATGCTTTTGTAGATAAACTTTTTGTACCTAAACTTTTTAATGATGATGTATGTGGCTCCTCTTATATTAATAATATGTATAACTTTAGTTACTTATGTGATGTTTCGTAAAATTTCATTTCACATGATCATGAACATAGAGCATCTATATTCAACATTAATTCAATAAGTACTACTTTATTCAATCTTTGTATTATTGACAACCTAAGAGAAATCTTGATATCATTTGATGTTACCCCTAAAGAGAAAGAATTTGAGAGAATATTGAAAAAATATGAAAAAGTCATTGCTTGGAGCTATAAAGACATGCTAAGAATTGATCATGTAGTCACTGAGCATGCAATCCTTACCAATTCTGGGTACAAGCCTGTTAAACAAAAGCTTAGAGGCTAAAGAGAATAGGATAAGAAGGTAAAAGAAGACGTAAAGAAGTAGATAGAGGATAAGCTTATAGTGGAAGTCCAATATCCTACATAGTCGGAAAATGTAGTTCTAGTGACTAAGAAAGATGGAAGGATTTGAGTCTATGTCGACTACAAGGATTTGAACAAGAATTGTCCGAAGGATGATTTTTCGCTTCCACATATAAATGTCTTAGTAAATAGTGTAGCTACCTGTGCAATGTATAGTTTTATAGATAGGTATGTTGGATACAATTAGATTTTGAATAAGATTGTGGATAAGATCAAGTTGGCATTCATTACTAAAAGAGACACATACACTTACTGAGTCACGCTGTTCAGGTTAAAGAATAGGGGTGCTACTTATCAGAGAATGGCTACAAAAATTCTGGATGATCTAATTCATAAGGAAGTAGAACTATATGTAAATGATATGATGATCAAATTGGTAACTTGAGAAGGCCACTTTGAAGCTTTGGAAAAGTTCTTTCAAAGGATTGATAACTATAACCTTTGCTTGAACCCTAAGAAGTGTGTGTTCGCAATAACCTTAAGGAAGCTCCTAAGATATATTTGTAGTTAAAGGGGGATAGAGGCAGATCATGATAAATTAAAAGCCATCAAAGAGATTCCTGTAGTATAGAAAGAAAAAGAAGTTTGAGGGTTTTTGGGCAGATTACAACACATAAGTTGATTCATAGACAAACTGACTTCCATATATGAGCCTATCTTTAAGTATTTTTTAAAAGATCAGCCAATTGTATGGAATGTAGATTGTTAGGTAGCCTTTGACACTATCAGAGAATATCTATTACATCCACCAGTATTGAGGCTGCCATAAGCTAGGAAGCCTTTGATTTTGTATTTAGCTATAGAAGATAGTTCAGTGGGAGCCATAATGGCTCAAGAAGATGATTTTAGGGTTGAGTATGTCATATATTATCTCAACAAGAAGTTTCTGCCATATATAACTAAGTATGTAGAGGTAGAAATGATTTGTTTTTTTATCATTTGGGTCTCTAAGAAGCTAAGGCACTATTTTCATTCATACAAGGTGCAAGTAGTAGCCAAGCAGAATCCTTTTAAATACTTGCTAGAAGCGCCCTCATTGTTTTAAAAAATGGAAAGATGGTTGATTGTTTTGTAGGAGTTTGATATTGAGTATATTACTCGAAAAACCATCAAGGGAAGGGCTGTGATAGAATTTCTAGTAGACCAACTGTTAGAGGAGGAAGAAATATCTTATGAGTTCCCTAATGAGAACATTATAACTATAGTAGTTTGGTGATGGCAGATATTCTCTGATGGAATTGTGAACAATAGAGGCACAGGGATAGGAGTACTTTTAGTAACCCTTATTGGTGAAAAGTTGCCCTTAGCCAAAAAACTCAAATATAAGGCCATAAATAATAAGGCTGAGTATAAAGCATACATCTTCAGATTGGATACTTTATTAGGCCTAAGGGCAAGAATTGTAGAAGTTTATGGTAATTTATCTTTGGTGGTTTACCAAGAAAAATGTGGATGGGCTTTGAAAGAAGAGTCGTTGATGCCTTAAGCAAAATGTTTAAATGCTTTGGGTGATCAGTTTGAGGCTTGTACTTTCAAGTATGTTCCTCGGGATGAAAATCAATTAGCTAATGCCTTAACGACATTGGTATCGATATGGGATAACCCAAAAGGGGTAAGCATGAAGCCCATGCTCATTTTTACCTCTAATAAACTATGTTTCGAGGCCGAGCGAGTGATCGATATCGAGGAAAATAATGGGAAGCCTAGGTATTTTAATATTCAAAATTACCTTGACTAGTCTATGTTTTTTAAAGAAGCTACAGAGAAAGATCAAAGAATGTTACACAAGCTATCCACTTAGTTCATCAGTGTAGGAGAAGTATGCTATAAAAGGTAGGCATATAGCCTACAATTGAGGTGTATTGATGAGAAAGAAGCTAAGAAGGTTATGGAAGAAGTATATATAGGAGTTTGTGGTGCCCATATGAATAAGTTAGCTTTTCCTAAAACAATAATGCGCCAGGGGTTTTTTTAGCTTAATTTGGACACATATTGTTCTATGTATGTAAAAGAATGTTACTTGTGTTAGCAATACATTGATTTGAGACATATGCCCATGTCAGAATTGTGTAATCTTATCTCACCCTGGCCTTTTGCTACTTAGGGCATTTGTATCGTGGGGATGATCTATCCATAAGTATTAAATGGACATAGGATCTTTATAATGGCAATTTATTGCTTCACAAAATGGATAAAAGTACAATCATTTAAGAATTTAGGTGTAGGGGAAATGGAAAGGTTCATTGAAAATAATTTAATATATAGATATGGGCTTTCACACAATATTATGTTTGACAACATATCTCACTTTCAAGGAGAAACTGAATGAATGCTCAAAAAATATGGAGTTCAGCATCATAAGTACTTACCATATCATCCTCGGGCTAAAAGAGCAATTGAGGCAACAATTAAAAATGTTGAGAAAATTTTAGCAAAGATGGTTAGAACCTGTAAGGACCCAAAATAGGCCCTAGTAGAATTCAAGGGCAATTACATGTTATTAAAGTCTAATTGAGTATTATTGGATGAATTATTAAGAGTTAAGATATTAATTGAGGTAAAAATATTTTTAAGTTATCAATAATTATATGATAAATGTGTAAAATATATGGTATAAATTTTATAAAGTCATAATTAAATTATTATGTTGGTATAATAATAATTAAGGTTGTAATTGAAGTATCAAGTATTAGTTTAGGGGTCAATTTGTAAATTCGGCATCTTAAGGGCCTAATGTGAATGAAAGAGAGATTTGAGAGGTTGATTTAAGAGAAGGAATAAATGGAAAGATTGATTTAAGAAAAATAGTTAGTGGAGGGGTCACTTTATAACATGCAAAAGATAGGAAGAAGTTAGTGGAACATGCAAATTTTCAAGGGACCAAAAAGGAAATTTTCCCTAACTATTATAAGTAGTCTTTTGTTAGTGGAATGAAAGAGAAACTTAATAAAAAAAAGAGAGTGGGGGACGGAAATTCTAGAGAGAATTATAGAATTTCTTCATTCTTTTCTCTCTCATTCTTGGTTAATCTCTAAAAAAATCTTTGAAGAATTCTTGCATGTGGATTTTTGAAGAACAAATTAGTGTATATCTACAAGGTAATTAACTTCATTTGATGATTCTTCTTCTCCTTCTCCATCTTCTTGTGTTGGTTAATAGTAGATTGAGTTAGATGCTGAAAGTTTGTGTTAATGGTTGACATTATTGTGAAAGGAAAAGAAGGAGAAAACTAAGATCATTAAGAAGAAGATAGTGAGAGAAAAAGGAGAATTTACAAGGAGATTTGAGTTGCATGTCCAGGTTTGGGAACTATTATTTCTTGCATGCAGTAATATTGTGTTGATTATGGATTTTATAAGTATATTGACTTGAATTAAGATATTAGTCATTAATGTGAAAGTGCTGTCCAGAAATTCGGATTGACCTCCAATGACTAATTTGATCATAAGTTCAGTTTTTGAACTCTGAATTTGATGTTACTAGTTGGGTTAGAACCGGGACTTCTGTGCCTACAAATGTTATTGAAATAGAAATAATGAAATTTTGCCTCTAAGGTCCTCAAAAAAGCCCAAAACAGTAGCCTTTGAAAGAAGAAAAGTTAATGAATTTGAAATTCTGAGTTAAGTTTCTATGAACCAGTTTCGGCATTTTGTGGATATCTCTAGTTTTATAGCTCCAATTTGAGAAATATAAATTGCTACTTAAACATAAGACATGGATTTATATTTTTGTAGAAGAAACCTATATTTAATTCAGCCTCTAAGTGCTCCTAAAATTAATTTAAAATTCGGACTGAGCTGCTACCTAGTTGTTAAGAACATGTTACAGTATTTTTGCTATAAAAATTTGTTGATAAGTCGAAATCCATTGAAACAAAATTATGGTTAAAATAGACTCATAGGAGCATCATTTTCATGAAGGAAGGTTGTTTAAATTCTGTACCTATTTTATTATATGAATTTATTAATTGGTGATAAAAACTGAATTGGGTGCAGTAAAGTGCTGCCTAGGAAACGAGAATGGACTGTAGTAATTTGAGTGTATCTCTTGTTATAGATGTTGAAATGAGATGATTCCAAATTATGATGAAATTAGACTTATATATCTACAACTTTTATGAAGAAAACATAATTTGATTCTATTTCTTAATATGTCAAAAAAATTACTTGAATTCAAAACTGTTGACAGTACTTTTCATAGGACAGTATGCAGTGTTTTGTGTATAATTAATTTTGTAGAGGTCAAAATGCTATGAATCGAAATTATAATGAAACTAGACTTAAATTTCTACAATTTTTATGGAGAAATCATGATTTTTTTGTGCCTCTAAATATGTCAAAAAGTAACCTAAATTCGGGACTGTTGACAGCATTATTTTCAGGAACAGTTCTCAATGTTTTTGTAATATTTTAAAAAGTAAAAATGATATTGATGTTATTTTTAATGTTCCTGAAACTAGAAACATAATGAATCATGATTTTAAAAGATAATTTCGACCACAAATGTCTTTAGATATGACAAAAATAGGTTTCAAAATGAACTTGAAATTCTGTCTCTATGCAGGATTGTTATTTGAGTTTGCCAAGAACCATTTTAAACATCTCTGGAGTATTTTTGTATTATAGCAGCGCATAAAGGGAACTAAATGTATAAACTATATAATAATATATAAATGTAAAGTATTAGGCATGATTATGTGATGAAGAATGTGTATAGTAATTGCAATGTTTAGGTGAGTTATTATTTACCTACTTGAAATAATATGAATATAACGATATATAAGGATTATATGTTATGCCTCTATGCTCATGCCAAAAGTAAAATTACAATGACAATAAAATAGAAAGTATTGCTGTATGAAAAGAAAATAATGGATAAAGCATGGTTAGATGGAAGTACGTTAATTAGCAAAAATTGAGCAAAGAGCATGATTGCAATTGTTTATATTTGATGAGATGGTGTATACATGTATGTCCATTAATAAAGGTATAACTTTTAAATGATTATTTACATGAGCAAATTGTATAAAATGTCTTATGAATTATGCATATATGTTGATGCACTAGAGAAGATATATATTTGTATATGATTATGCACAGGAGTAAAAAGTATAATATAGATACAACTATGTTATATGAAATAGTTACATGATTGAAAAAGATTTCAAATACAGAATAGTAATATCAAATAGTGAGCATGTTCAAAGGTTTACATAAAGTTACACATGAGCATGTATATGAGTACATTGTTCGTTGTTACACAAGAGTATACGTGTGCATATAAGAATATGAATGAATAAAGAAAAGATAAAGTAAAGAGATTGTACTGCCTGCTTTGAGTCTAAGAAGTGGGTAGATAGGCATGCCTATAAGGGTACCTTGCAGCTACTTCTGAACATTTTGACCTATTTAGGTCCACTTAAATTTAAAAGTATAGTGACCCTGTTTGGGTTTAAAAGTTAAAGTTAATTTAACAACCCTCATGTGGGTTATAGCCGACCCCGTTTGGGTCCGCTTGACCGGTCCATGTTATTTGATTGACCTCGTTTGGGTCCATGTTATTTGATTGATCCCGTTTGGGTCCATGTTATTTGTTCGACCTCGTTTGGGTCCACCGATTTATCATACAGTTTTATCCCTACAAGGGATCATCGTTTAATA
Source organism: Excoecaria agallocha (assembly GCA_037975025.1). Taxonomy (NCBI): domain Eukaryota; kingdom Viridiplantae; phylum Streptophyta; class Magnoliopsida; order Malpighiales; family Euphorbiaceae; genus Excoecaria; species Excoecaria agallocha. Next base: position 23,656,382 of record CM075819.1, read on the forward strand.
CCTTCGGGTATCTCCTTGGTGCCTTTGGGTGACCTATTATCTCTTTGGTGCCTTCGAGTGACCTAGTACCTTCGGGTACCACCGTATAACCTGTTATCCACCTCTTTAGAATAGTGCAGGCTTTACACCAAAGTTACTTTGATTAAATTGATGGTATACATATGTGGGTTCTTTATGATCATAAGTCTTTTTCTATATGTTTGCCAATGCATGATAAATGAAGGAATTTTTATTAGGTTAAGGAGTATTATAATATTTAATGGACGCAACAATTTTATAATTGCATAAGCATATTTCATTTTAAAGATTATAAGAGTTAGTCAGTAACAACCAGTGTTTTTGAAATAGTTTTCTTATGAATATATTTATATGCTCACATTGTTTATATGTACACATTTAATGAAATTGTGTTTGTTATTTACGGTGTGATGTATGCATAACTAAGACCTATAACCTGGGTATATAAGAATAATCTGGCAATGTTGTATAATTGTTATGTATAATTGATAGGCTTGTTTTTGTAACTTATGTTATATAAAGTAACCTTATAATATTATAAAGATCTCATGGCATTTGGAAGTGTTGTTTTGCCATTTTAATTCTAATGGGTTTATATCAGAGACATATGAGTATAGATAAAAAGATAATGGATAATTATGCTAGTATGGTTTAGTATTAATTCAAAGGCTATTCACATGATTATTAGTTGAATTTAAAGTCATAGGACATTGAGGCTTACATTATTACACATGGTAAATGTAGCATAAATGTAAATGTTACCATTGAATTTTTATGAATTTCATACATTGATATGAATGTTAAATTTTATTCATTGAGATAAATCATTGTTGTATTTGAGATATGGTGTGTGCTTGTTGACGATCACTGTGAGTGGTCGTTTGTCATATTTTTAGTTCCCCACTAAGCTTTGTAGCTTAGCACGGGTGTTTCATCCGTGTAGGTTGTTCGGGTGATATCTGCAGCTGGATGGCCAACTCATGTCAACGAGAGAGACAAATATAGATTTGTATTTTGGGCTCTTTGTACATAGTAAAGATTTTGTGGTATTAGAGATATTGTATGTAAAAAAAATGTGTTAAACAGTTATTGTAATGTGTAAAAGAGACTTTATCGTTCATTGAATAGTTTCTTTTAAAAGTGTAGCACTCTTATATATTAAGTTTGATTATATGTTTATGTTACACAGTAACTCATGTGTAATGAGTTGGATAAAGTGATATGTACAGATTATAGGATAAGGGTGCTACAGAACCTATAAGGACTGGATTGAAAAGTTACCTTTCATGTCATGGGGATATAAAACCACAACCAAGACTTTAATTAGAGCCACTCCTTTTTTGCTTATTTACAAAATAGAAGCTATGCTACCAATAGTGATTGAGTATCAATCGTTATGGGTGGTTTAAGAAATAGAATTGCAAGAGACAAAATGGGCTAGGCACAAGTTGCTTCAACTTAACCTATTAAATGGAGATAGGATGAAAACTTACTAACATAGTCAGATTTATCAAAAAAGGTTGGCACATTCTTTTAGAAAGAATGTCAGGAAACATCCCCTAAAGGAAGGAGATATGATTTTCAAGTAGATAAGGCCAGGCATGCCTAACATCAGAGGCAAGTTTAAACCAATATGGGAAGGCTTGCTTGTATTAAATAAGCTATTGTCCAAGAGAGCTACAATACTAAACGATAGTACTGGAAATGAGTTTAAAGACCCAATCAACATCGACAGGCTGAACAGGCTCTACGGCTAAACTTAGAAAAATAAAAATAATAATAAAAAAATAAAAATAAAAGAGAAAAAGAAAAGAATATAGCCTTGTAGGTCAAAAACGGGTAAACGGTGGCCTTGCTAAAATATGCCACCTTACCAAGGTGAAAATCAAAAAAAGCCATCTTGGGTAAAAATTTGGGGGAAAGAGAAAATGTTCAATCAAGAATACTTGAGAGGGTTGATTGATAGGGGAAATATACTTTTAAGGTTTAATCCTATGAATGAGTAGAGCTTTGTACTTTTGAACTTGATGTTAGAATAGTGATCATTTATAGTCAAAATGTGCAAAAATATTGTCAAATGTAATGGAAATATGTACATTAATATAAATTAGAGCAGTCTTATTATACATACTTTGAGTTGCCTTGTTCAATATGAAAAGTATTACATCATTTTTACATTACATGTTTAAATCTAAAGATCACCCTTTACTACAATTACCTGAGTTTTGTCTTAGCTAGCATGCTTTGTTGTCAACTATAGGGCTTGATACCTATCTTTTATTTGTAGTATAAGTTGTAAAATCACCGGCAATTGGGCTCTGAATCTTAGCTTTTACATACCTTCTTAAAATGAAAATTGGCACCTTCTTGTAGCTGAGCCCAGAGGTGACTGTAACCAGAGGTGAATAATAACTGAGCCCAAAGGTGATTGTAACAAAAAAAAAAGCAATAGATAAGGTACCTTCTTAAAATGAAAATGGGCACCTTATGATATCTTGTCAGTCCATAAATTGGCAAGCACAATGAGACACTACACAAAAGGTGGCTCTATGTGGGCTGCATAATGGTACAAATCTAGAATGTCCATCTTGAGTTACATAGTCAAGTACTAGCCATACACATATAAAGTTGATGTCATTATCATCTACTATCACTAACCACACGAAGCCTTCTTATGGTAAGTCAAAGTTGTAAAGTCATCTTCTAGAAACGTAGTGCCTTAAGGAGTATATGCTAATCACTCTAGGAGTAGGTTCCTCAAATAGCCTTAATTTCTCCTGTAGCCATATCTTAAAAAAATCAAAATCAAATAAAAAGAAGAGAAAAAGAAAAAGAAAAAGAAAAAATACAAAAAAGAAGAGAGAAAAAAGAAAAATAGTGAAATAAAAGCTACTGGGATGAGTTAGGTTCATCTCAAGAAAAAGTAAGGCATAAGCTCACATGAAAATCCAAAAGAACATGTTTTTTTTACTAAAAAAGCTAGTGTCAAAGCCCACAAAGTGCACACTATCTTCTAAAATAATGTCTGTACATGAAGTAGCAAGGGGCTTTAAGAAAAAGCTACAGTAGGATCAACATTGACAGTGTCTATATTGAGGATGGTTTTTGCTAAAATGATAGGAAAGGGAGTCAGGCTACTACGAATGCCTTTGATGATGCTAAGCAGTCAGTAATCGCCGGTTGGTTCCTCTGTATTCACTGTTAAATACAGAGTAAGACATATCAGTAGAATAACGCTAATATAGAAAGTAGGTATGTCAGATAATAGTGGTTCCAAGGGGATAGGTCTTAGTTAAGGCACCAATTTGATAATCTCAGAGGGAAGGCCCAAGACTCAACTGGTAACTCTTAGATAATTCAATACACAATTTGAAATACAGAGTAAAGTTCTATGAATGAAGTTTAAACCAATAATTTTAGCAAGTTCTTTAGGTACAGGACACAACTCCTAGTGGGTAAACCTAAAAATGTGGAATATTGGGCCCTAGCATCGAGCAGCTTTTAGCAAGAGATTGATGTTAAGACAGATTATCCTCGAAACCCTTAAGCTAAAATATGGATCTAAGACTGGATTTTCCCAGGTTTTGAGGGAATGAGTAGTCGGTACACCGTAGTGAGGAAAGCGATGGCCATGTGAGCTAATAAAATCTATGAAAAAGGGAAAATACATGTAAATTGTAAAAAGTTTTATATTGCTAAATAAGATACAATGGTAATAATTAATTTGTTGATAATAAAGTTGTATGGTAAAATGTGTAAGTATATGAAATAATAATAATTAAAGTAACAAGCGAAGCATATATAAGGACAATTACCATAAAATAAACAAATATAATATTAATTTAAGAAATGAATAAAATGAAAAGTGAAAAAATGAAAAGTAAAAAAATAAAGTAGAAAAAAAACAAAAAGGAAAAAAAGAGCAAAAAAAAAGAAGAAAGAAAAATAATAAATAATGGATAACTAATTACTTAATAATAAAAATAAAAATCAAATAAAACAAAAAAAGGAGAGAGCACTTACCTGAAAAGGAAACCCACCTGAAGAAGTCCAACAAGCAAATAAGGAAGTCTAAAGGGTATTTATAGGCAAAGGGTGATTCACTCCTTTAACTTATTTAACTCACACCTCTAGGCCACGAGTCATCTCTAAATCACTTAGATGATGCATTTTGCATGGGATATGCATGTTTTCTAACTTAATTTGTATGTTTCTTAAATTTTGCAGGGGAATTCCACTAAAGGTTACTCAAAAAATTAAGAATGCCATTTTAATTCAGGGAATGAATTGGTTATATTATATATGTGTTAATAAATAAAATTTGATGCTGATGATGATAATAATGATAATGATGGTGATGATGATGATGATGATGATAATGATAATAATAATAATAATAATAATAATAATAATAATAATAATAATAATAATAATAATAATAATTTGACATCATATAAATAATTAGGTTAATATTAAGATTTGAATTTAATTTGGTAAATAATTGGTTAATTTAAGAGTAAAGGTGATTTAATTAGTATTTATTAACATTCATTGCCACTCACGATTGTTAGTGGATTTTTGATCGTTTTTGTTGAGTCATGCCCTAAAGCTGTGACTCGCTTACCAAGTCACACTTTAATGCCATTACTCACTTACTGAGTCAACCCCAAAGCCATGACTCATTTCTTTTAAGTGATGCTATGCCATTTTGTGTGTGACTCTTGCTTGAGCTATGACTCACAAAATTCATTTAAAACCAATCAACTTCTTCCTCTTCCTCTTTTTTCTTTTTCCTCATTTTCTGGAACTCAACTCATGGTCTTTATTGAGAATTTTTTGCCCATTTATCCTCACTCCGGACTCCATTTTGCACATTTTTTGCACTGTTGGACTTACAATCTTGTCATACATCCATGGATAATAGTTTTGTTAAGCTTTTCTCCATGAATTTTATTTTTCCATTAAAGGGTAAAGGTTAGTTTTCTTTATTTTCTTTACATTTTCTAATATTTTATTGCATTATGTGTATCGTTTGGCTATTTTCTTTGATTATTAGTTCGATTTAGATCCAAAATTGTCTATATTGATTTATTTTAATAAATAGTTTTTTCTTTGCCTTTACTGTAAATGTTATTATTTTAGTTAATTGTTGTTTATTGTTGTTTCTTAGTTAAATTAGAAATTTGTATCATGCATGAGAAATTATGAATAGGCAATAGGTAGAATAAAAAAAAAAAGAGAAAATAAGCAATGTAGGCAGTGAAAGGAAAAATGAGAAAACAAAGAAAAAAAAGGAAAAATAATAAGTAAATTAACTAGGCTAGTTAAAAATTATTACAAGCAGAATTGAACTTATGTCCTTTTAAGCTATTAACTTTTGATGTATTTGGTCTTTAAGAAAAAATTTTTGCAAGACCATAGTTGTATATATGATTGTTAATTATATGAACGATTAACGATCGTTTTTAAAAATATCACTATGAGAAAAATGACCTTTAAGGACAAGAAATCTTGTCCTTAAAGATGAAAAACTGGTTTTTAAAGGTCAATAAAGACCAGATTTTTAGTCCTTAAAGGCTCCCCTGATAATGACTAATAAGGACTAGATTTGGTATATGGTCTTTAAAAGTTATTAAGGACTAGAAAAATTTTGGTCCCTAAAAAATATTAAGGACTAGATTTCTTGTCCTAATTAATCCTGTAAGGAACCAAAATAGGCCCTAGTAGAATTCAAGGGCAATTACATATTATTAAAGTCTAATTGAGTATTATTGGATGAATTATTAAGAGTCAAGATATTGATTTGGGCAAAATATTATTAAGTTATCAATAATTATGTGATAAATGTGTAAATTATATGGTATGAATTTTATAAGGTCTTAATTAAATTATTATTGTTGGTTTAATAATATTCAAGGGTGTAATTGAAGTAAAAAGTATTAATTTGGGATAAATTTGTAATTATGATATTTTATGGGGTCAATTGAGAATTTAAAAATAGTGGAGAGGCTAATGTATGAAAGAGGTTAATTAGTGGGGTTGAATTATGAATAGACTAGTTTGTGGGAATGATTTGTGACATGCAAGATTTAGTGGGAAATCTTGGCATCATGCAATAAAATGAAAGGATCATTTAGGGAATTTGCCTTATTATTATATAGGTTGAAATGTAATGGATGGAAGGAGAAAATGAAGATGGTGGTGAGTGTTGGTCGGCTGAGTTTGATGAAGAGGGAGAGTTTCTTATTGCTAAAACTTAATTAACCATTATCTCTAAGAAATCTTAGAGAAAATCTCATGCATGATAGTTGTTCAAGAGGATATTGTTATAGATTAAAAAGGTATGGTTTAATTTTGGTTATCTTTATCTTATTCTTCTTCTTCATTTCCTTATGTGAATTTCAGATGGGTTTGGTTGCTGGGAATGATGGATTAGAGATGATTTATGTTATAGTTTAAGAAGGAGAAGATAAAAAGGATAAAGGGAAAGGACTTGCTGAATATTGATTGGGTAAAGTGAAGTTAGGCCAAGGTATGGGATGGTACTCACCTTGCATGCATGTGAATGATGATTGTATCAACAAGGTGCATATGTGTGATAGATGGAATAATTGGGATGAGATATGAATTTAGAATTTGTTACAATAGGTGTTACATGAAATTTTGTTGAAACTATTGACTGTAATTTAGCTATAAAAAAAAATGAGTTAGGGACCTTAGTTTAAAGCTATATTAATTTTGATAGTTCCACATGAGACATAGGTATAAAAGTGTAGTTGAAAAATAGCACTAATTTGGCTTCTAAATTATCCCTACAATGATTGAATATTAGATACATCTTTGTTTCCGATTTTGAATAGCTTGGGGTAAAATCTTCATAATTGAATGTACAATGATCAGAATGATATGAGGTCAATTCCTACTTAAAATAGACTTCAAATCCTACAATTTATATGAAGAAAACAAAGTCAAATAATGCCTACAAGATTTCCTAATTTTCACTTGAAAGTCGGAAATTCTGTGTTGCCTACTATGATGACCAGGGACTTAGTAATTTCAACATATCTCGAGTTATAGAAATGATTTTGAAAATATTTTTGATGTTCTAGAAACTAGAAATATGAAGAAAACAAAGTCAAATATTGATTACAGTTACACAAGAGTATTCATGTGCATATAAGAATATGGATGATTAAATGAAAGATAAAGTAAATTGATTTTATTGCTTGCATTGAGTCTAGGAAGTGGATAGATAGGCATGCTTATAAGGGTACCTTGCAGCTGCTTCTGAACATTTTGACCTGTTTAGGTCCACTTGAATTTAAAAGTATAGTGACCCTGTTTGGGTTTAAAAGTTAAAGTTAGTTCAAACAACCCTCGTGTGGGTTGTAGCCGACCCTGTTTGGGTCCGCTTGACCGGTCCATGTTATTTGATTGACCCTATTTGGGTCCATGTTATTTGATTGACCCCATTTGGGTCCATGTTATTTGTTTGACCCCATTTGGGTCCACCGATTTATCATACAGTTTTATCCCTACAAGGGATCATCGATTAATACCTCCGTGTATCTCTTTGGTGCCTTCGGGTGACCTATTATTTCTTTGGTGCCTTCGGGTGACCTAGTACCTTCAGGTACCACCGTATAACCCTTTATCCGCCTCTTTAGAATAGTGCAGGCTGTACACCAAAGTTACCTTGGATAAATTGATGGTATACATATGTGGGTCTTTTGTGATCATAAGTCTTTTTCTAGATGTATATCAATTCATGATATATGAAGGAGTTTTTATTAGGTTAAAGAGTATTATAATATTTAATTGAGGCAACAATTTTATAATTGCATAAGCATATTTCATATTAAAGATTATAAGAGTTAGTCAGTAACAACCAGTGTTTTTGAAATAGTTTTCTTATGAATACATTTATATGTTCACATTGTTTATATGTACACATTTAATGAAATTGTGTTTGTTATTTACGGTGTGATGTATGCATAAATAAGACTATAACCTAGGTATATAAGAATAATCTGGCAATGTTGTATAATTGTTATGTTTAATTGATAGGCTTGTTTTTGTAACTTATGCTATATAAAGTAACCTTATAATATTATAAAGATCTCATGGCATTTGGAAGTGTTGTTTTACCATTTTAATTCTAATGGGTTTATATCAGAGACATACGAGTATAGATAAAAAGATAATGGATAATTATGCTAGTATGGTTTAGTATTAATTCAAAGGCTATTCACATGATTATTAGTTGAATTTAAAGTCATAGGACATTGAGGCTTACATTATTACACATGCTAAATGCAGCATAAATGTAAATGTTACCATTGAATTTTTATGAATTTCATACATTGATATGGATGTTAAATTTTATTCATTGAGATAAATCATTGTTGTATTTGAGACATGGTGTGTGCTTGTTGACGATCACTGTGAGTGGTCGTTTGTCATATTTTTAGTTCCCCACTAAGCTTTGTAGCTTAGCACGAGTGTTTCATCCGTGTAGGTTGTTGGGGTGATATCTGCAGCTGGATGGCCAACTCAAGTCAACGAGAGAGACAATTATAGACTTGTATTTTGGGCTCTTTGTATATAGTAAAGATTTTGCGGTAGTAGAGATATTGTATGTATAAAAGAAAAATGTGTTAAATAGTTATTGTAATGTGTAAAAGAGACTTTATCGTTCATTGAATAGTTTCTTTTAAAAGTGTAGCACTCTTATATATTAAGTTTGATTATATGTTTATGTTACACAGTAACTCATGTGTAATGAGTTGGATAAAGTGATACGTACAGATTATAGGATAAGGGTGCTACAAATCCACCTCACATGACCCATACTAAAAAAATTTAAGGACTAGAGATAAAAGGTCCCTAGAAAGTATTAAAGACAAGATTTTTTGTCCCAAATAATTAACTCATTTGACTAATCAAACTTTTTAACGACCAAAAATTTGGTCCCTAAAATTCAAAGAGGACAAATTATATCCCGTTGCTATTTTTTTTAGGACCAACTTTTAAAGACCATTGTAATCTAGTCACTAAAAGTTTAATAAAAGACCAATATTTTAGCCTCTAATTTGGTCACTAAATTGTATATAATTCCTGTTAATTCCAAAATAAATAAATTTTTTTAATTTTGTAAATTCAATTGTATTATATAATTCATAAATAATAGATACATATATAAACAATAATCCCAACATTTCATATATATATATATATATATATATATATATATATATAATTTGTAATGAATACAAATGTAAGAGTTAACATCCAAAAAAACCATCATATGAATAAAAATATTGTTTATACAACCCCTTTCCAAAAAAAATTAATAGCTAGCAAAATAAGATAATTTACATCTCTATAATTTCCTAACAAAATGGCTATCAACATTTGCATGATGTCTTCAAACCTTCATTGTCAATTATATATTGTATTTTGTTACTGCAACAAAGTACAATAAGAAAATAAAATGATTTAGTGAAAAATATATATATATAAATCTATTAATAATAACTAGTTGAATCTAAAAGTAATTTAACAACTCACCCAAAAAATATTCTAATTCCATAACTATAATTATATACACTTCAAAAAGTTAGTATATGAGTGGCTACAAAATACATGCAAAACAGAATTAGAACAGTAAAAATGAATATATCATATTCAAATAATTACACTTACAAGTCTAAATTTGGTTGACAAGTTATATAGAATATAATTTAATATTCCATGCCATTTCTTATATATCATAAATTTCATTTTAGTTAGCTTAATATTTGAAAAGTCAATTGTAAATTTTTTAATAGAAAGTCATTAATTTATGAATTTATTAATTGTAGCCAGTCCTATCAGCTACTTCCATGGACAATTAACAAAAAGTGATTACCAACATTTTAATACAGAAACACTAACCTCAATCCAAAGTAAGAAAGAAGACAGTGGCAATAGGCATAGAATTCTTTCAGGGTCTACCCCTTTAGGCACTTTCCAAATAGCTTCTTGGTTTGGCTTACCCTGCACATGTTCTATATGCAATTCTCCCCTGTACTTGTTCCATAAATTATGCATTTAGTCTAAAACATCTTCACGATGAAGATCCATATTATCCCTCTATAATTTATCGTACAAAAACAATTTTATATATAAAATCTACTATAATGATAACATGTTACTAGCAATTAATGAGTAACTTATTTGCGTAAAATAACGAGTATCACTTACCACAACAGCATCCCACATGTGATGAAACTTATCTTTTGGAATCTTTTTCCATGATGGTATTGCCAATGGGCATATATTGCAATCACGAGCAATTCTTCCCAAATGTCTAGAGAAAAATTTGTGATTCTTCCCAGTAGTTTGTTTATTGTAAAAAGCCACTTTCAATTTTTCAGCTGATTCAAGTATGCAACTTCTTTACATTTATTTTTTCCTCATACTTTTTTTCTTTTGAATATAATCTGAACCTACATATAAACAATTAAGCAATATATTAAAATATTAGACAAAAAAATTAAATGGACATCAAAGGAAAATAAAAACAACCCAATTAATGCAAATGAACATTAATGTTCATCTAACTTGTGATTGATGTTTGAGAGTCTTGCATATCTTAATGGTTGTCTTGAGTCACTTGATTAGTTTGTACTCCATGATTGTATTGAGTCACTTGATTAATTTGTATTCCATGGTTGTCTTGCCTTACATGGTTAGCTTATGCTCTTAATTCTTCTTCAACCATTGGGTTGGTTTGTACCATTTGATTATCATACACCACTTCATATGGTTGGTGGAATCGAATATCATCTTGAGTATTGTCTTCTGAATGTTCATCCTCAAGTACAAAATGGTTGTTTTTAGATGGAGGATTTCCCTATCCCACTAATGAAGCATGATTTGATCTAACACTAATGGAAGTATTTTGTTTAGACATCCCAATAGAGCATAAAGATCTCAACCCCTTTCCTCGTCCCCTTCCTAAAGCACCAGGTGGAAGAAATGCATGTTTAACAGTATTTGAATTAGATGACATCCCATTTATAGTCCTTGACTTCATATTCAATAAAAAAAAGAAAAAAATGTCATGTTAATAAAAAAATATATTCATGCTAATGTTCAATAAAAGTGTCATATTCATCAAAATATGAAAAAAGTTTATAATTGTTACCACACCTCTTTTAGTTCTCATTCTTTTATTATGAGTTAAAATTTCTACTTCATCAACACCATAATTTTTTTTCATGATCTCATAGGAATCATGTGGTTGTACCTTCTTCACTACACGCCAACCTTTAATTCCATTATCATTTGCATAAAAGGCTTGAGAAGCTTGGTTTGCTAATACATAAGGCTCATTTATTTTCAAAAAAATGCCCCCAATTAACACTTATAGTGTCATATTCATCTCTTTTAATTCCTTTTCCTTCATCATAAACATCAAACCAATTACATCGAAAGAAAACAACTCTTCTCCCTATGAGAAATTATAATTCAATGATATCAGTTAAAACCCCATAGTAATCAATGTTACAACTTTCTTTGTCAGTCTCACCAACTACAACCACCCCACAATTTTGAGTTCTTAAATTGTTATTAAATTCTTCAGCATGAAACCTGTATCTATTGAAATGTGTGGCATATTGGGTAGGACCATGTGATAATGAAAGAAAATCTTTCGTAATCCGACTACCATTCTCTTTATGCAATTCTACAGCTTATGAAGAATAACTCAAAGACATTAACATGAGTAATGAATCACTTAATTACATAATTTAGGTCTAATTGATACTTACCTTAACCTTAAACAATTAAATGAATTGCTTATTCCATTCCCCATCAGAAAGGTGTTCAAAAGTGTCCACATGAATTTGTGAAAACTTACTAAAAAATTAAGGTAAAACACGTCATGTAAAACTGAAAATAATTATTAAGGAAAAGTGATATGCATAAGATTCAAAAGGAATAGTTACATACTCTAAAAATGGTAGAACTTCATCGCAATTCTTTAAGATATATATATGCACCTGTTCCATTTAATTAGCTTCAAGATCACAATGCTTTTTAGCTCTTAAAACTCTTCCCAATTGCTTAAATAAAGATAAACCATCATAATATTTCTTTACACCACCATCATAATTCCTTTCAGGCTTATTGAACCTTGTGTCCATTATATGTAGATATTTTGAGCATAGGGTTATGCATTCATTGGCAATGTACCCTTCTACAATATAACCTTTTGGATAAGCCCTATTATCGATGAGAGATTTCAAAAAACGCAACCACCGCTCTACAAAGTATATCTATCGATAATGAACAGGACCAACAATCTTAGCTTCATTAGCTAAATGGACAAGCAAGTGCACCATGACATCAAAAAATGAAGGAGGAAAGACCTTTTCTAGCTTGCAAAGAGTTATAGGAATTTGAACTTCAATTTGTTCTAACCCATCCATGCTTAATACTTTTTCCCCAAGAGCATTAACAAAATAAGATAACTCAATAAGTGGCTTGCAAAATGATTTAGACATCATACCGCATAAGGCTATAGGGAGTAAATGTTGTAAAAGAACATGGCTATTATGACTCTTTAAACCAAAAATCTTATGCACTTTAAGGTTCACACATTGAGAAATGTTTGATGAAAATCCATCTGAAACCTTTAAATTCTTTAAGAAGTTACATAATTTGTGCTTCTCTTCATGTTATAACGTGTAACATGTTATAGAGTATGCCGTAGAGCCCATGTAATAGGGTTGTATTTCACATGTATGAAATCATATTCTTAATAAAAGGCATCATTCATTTATTAATGCTATGTTTAAATACATGAGTTTGTAAATCTTAAATTAATAAATAAAGTCCTAGATATTATAAACACAGTGTAAAGGCAATCATGAAAGTGTTAATGATATGAGATGTCTATTGCATGCAAATGTGTTAATATCTAAATATCCTTAGTCATAGAATTAACAAGATAAGGCATTGTTAATTCAGATAGACTAGCACATGTTATGCTTATTGAATGGTTCTAGCAATGGTTCTCATAATTGTGATTATGAAAGATAATCAAAGCTAATTGTTGGACCAAAATAAATTAAATATATTTCATAAGTGTTATAGAGCCCACATATTTAATTTGGATGGATTTGAAATTCATTTGGGTGATTAAATCCAAGTATATGCACAAAGGGCCTAGTTTGTGGGTTTTGTGCATAGTCTTTTGTGAAAGGACTTAAATTGAATTTAATTGATCCCAAATAAATTATTAATAATTCCAAAAGCCCATTTAATATTTCTCAAGAAATTTTAAAGAGCCCAATCCTATTATGAAGTTGGATTTTTAACCTAACTATAAAAATCCAAGTGATAAGGTATTAGGGTTAAGGTGAACAATTAAGAGAAAAGAATTTCTCTCACTCTCTCAACCCTAGCAGCCACCCCCTTACTAGCATCAAGGGAATTTCAGCTAGCCCTTGTTCTCCTCCTTTGTTGGTTCATTCAATCCTTTACTAGTGTGGGCTAGTCATTGGAGGTGTTCAATTTCGGACACTGTAGTTTGTGACAACCCGGTGAGAAGGAAAATCAACTGTTCAACAAAAATCAAAGGTGATTTTTTTCTTATTCTCATTAATATGTATATTGTAAATTTATGGCAATATCAAATATATTGGTTAAAATTTTAAATTCCGCTTGTGTATGATATGTATGTAACCGATGATTCCCAACATGGTATTAGAGCCTCGATTTTGTCATAAATCTACAATTCTATATTTTTTTAAATAGTTATTTTTTTGAGTTATTTATTTCATTAACTTTAAAATATCATATTTGATTGTTCATGAATGAGAAATATTGATTTCTGGATGTATGTGATCGAAATATATAAAACGAAAATAAAAAAGATTCTTTTGAGAAAAGAACCATTGAGAATTGTGTGTATGGTTTTATTTTTCAATAAAGTTTAGGGGCTGTTCCAAATTAATTTTTTATTCATCCACTCTAAGATCATTTTGATGATAATTTATGTATTTGATATGCGAAATTAAGCCATAGGATCAAATAAATTAGAATCAAACAAGTTTTGCATATAAACTAGTTTAGTCAAAAAGTTTGATAAATTTGTATTCTTCGTGTGTTCTTGGTATGTTCTTGGTGTGTTCATGTTTAGAACGATTTTTAATCTTCTAAATCTTCTAAATCTAATATATTAATTTGTTTTTAATTAATTGGATTAATTAAAATGGGTCTTAAATTAATTGGATTAATTTTAATACATTAAAACCACTTAATGAGCTTAATTATGTTTACGGACTTGGTTTAAATTAGTGAATGACTTGGTGGGCCCAATGAGCTAATTTAAATTAAATATTATAAACTATAATTAAGTTTATTATTTGGTTTTAAGGGCTGGAGTGGGATTGGCTCATTCCAAATGGCCCAAATGGTCCAATGGACACAAAACTAGTTTGTGTGAACACATTTAGGGTTTATTATGTGGGTTTTGGCCTACCCGTGTTTTAAGCCCAAAATGAATTTTTTAATTATTTAATATTATTCTTTAAATAAATAATAAATTAATAATCAATTGGATTAATAATTAAGGCAAGAACACATTCATGCAAAAAGGTTTCCTAAAATGAAAGTTTCCTAATTTGATCACATTATTAAAATAACTCAAAAGTATGTTTCAACAGTTGAAACAAAGTTAGTAATCAATTATATGTTTTACTTCAGGCATTAGAAATGCATATAAGGGTGTATGATTGGCATGATGAATAGTTATGGACAAAGGCCCAATGTGATTAAGCATAATGCATGTTTCGGCCCAATAAGGACTTTCATGTCCTGGCCACTTGTTTTTGGTTTGTATTTCTTTTCAAATTATAATATGTAGTTAGAATACTTAGATTAGAATTAGAGATAGAGATGGAAACCACTATCAAGCAGTAAGATGGGCCGAATGGAGATCCAACAAGTTTGAAGATAATGTAATTATTTTTACTTGTTTGAATCATGCATATTACCTAGGTGTGACCTTTTGATTTCTCTCTTGGCTCGAGGAAATCAATTTAGTAAAGTCCATAACTATACCATATTTGTATGCTTATATTTATGAGATAGATATAGGATGCATACCAATGTATGCCAACCATGTATGATGAGACTTAATTAACTAAAATCCCTCAAACTAATACTAAGGTATATAAGCCTTCTATTAATTTGACGAGAACCAAAGTTCTTTACAGTGTGGGTTATTGACCACAGTCAAGCTCATATTATATTGAATATGTTTGAATCTAATTAAATGAGTTATCTTAGCAAGCCCATTAGCTTGTTGACCACAATTAAGGCTAATGGTTCTAGAGGCAAGATTAGGGAATGCATATATGATATGCATGTATCAAGAGTTGATAACCTAATGATCCAATAGTTGTGTAGAGACACAATTGGTATAGAGATACCTACCTTTCAAGGTTATGGAGTTTGATTTGTTTACCACAGTCATGGTCAAATTTCATATCAAGGATTGGATATTGGCCCACTAAGAAAACCATCGGGTTTTCTTGGATTAAATAGTGAGGGGTATTGATTCACAATAAAATAGTGGGAGTAAATGGATTAATTAAAGACCTAATTAATGCATACATATATATGAACATACTCTCATATGTTTTCTTTTTCACATCTAGGTCATCATCATGAGCACATCAAACATAAATATACGATCAATCTTGGATAACAAGCTGGTTGGCAGCAACTATTCTGACTAGATTAGGAAAGTGAGAATTGTTCTCAGAGCTAAAAAGATCCATTATGTCTTGGATAAAGATCCACCACCACTTCCACCAGATGATGCCTTTGATGAGATCAAGGGCACTTATCGAAAATACATGGAGGATAGTGAAGCGGTAGCATGTCTGATACGGGGTGCTATGTCCTTGGAGCTTCAAAAGCAATATGAGATGATGGATGCTAGAACCATCATTTTGCATCTAGAGGAGCTTTATTCTTCTTAGGCTAGAACTAAGTAATTTGAGATTGCTCAAGCTTTATTTAGCTGCAAAATGATGGAAGGCACTTCGGCTACTACTCATGCATTGAAGATGTATGGGTATATTGAGCATTTAAGTGGACTTAGCTATGTAATGGATAATGATCTATACATAGATTTAATTTTGTACTCGTTGGTACTTAATTTTACACCTTTCGTACTTAACTTCAACATGAACAATATTCAAATGACCATTCTAGAGTTAATCAACATGCTCAAAATAACTGATGGATCCTTCAAGAAGGATCCAAAATGTGTCATGGTTGTCACTTCTGCTAAAGGCAAGATGCAGAAGAAAAAGATAACCAAGGCATAGCCAAAGAATGGTGGGATCTCTAAGAAGAAGGTTTCCAAGAAAGAGAATCCCAAAAGAACTTGCTTCCATTGTGGAAAAGATGGTCATTAGAAGCGTAACTGTAAGGCCTATCTAGATTCTCTCAAGGAGAAGAAACAAGCTAATGCTTCTACTTCAGGTATTCATATGATTGAGATTAATACTTATTCTATTGCTTCAAAACAATATTGGGTATTAGATACCGGATGTGGATCTCATTTGTGTAATGATCTACAAGGGCTTAAAAGGAGTAGAAGAGTTGAAAAGCATAAATATGTCTACAGTCAGTTACTGGACAAAACATCTTTACAACAGTTGCGGGGACTTACCATTTTCCTCTTCCGAGTGGATTGATGCTGGAGTTAAATAATGTTATTATGTTCCAGCATTGTCCAAAAGTATTATTTCTTTCAGTTGTTTATTGAATGATTATGACATTTCTTTAAAGGACAAGTGTTGTTACAATCTTAAGAACAATATGCTTTATGCAAAAGCTATAATTTAGAATGGTATATTTGTTCTTTATTTAATTAAAGAACTGCATAATGTTGATACCAAGAGAATGAAATAAGATAATCTAAATACCTCATATTTATGGCATTGTCGTTTAGGTCATATAAATGAGAAGTACATGACCAAATTACAAAAGTCGGGTGATTTGGGATCGTTTGATTATGAATCATTTGATATATGTGAATCTTATTTATTAGGAAAAATGACAAAATCTCCTCTTATTGGTAAAAGAGAATGAGCTAAAATGGTTTTAGACTTAATACATTCAAATGTATGTGACCCAATGACTACACATGCTAGAGGAGGTTACTCCTACTTCATTAATTTCATAGATGATTATTCCAGGTTTTGATGTATCTATCTAATGAAAAATAAATTAGAAGCATTTGAAAAGTTCAAAGAATTTCGAAATGAAGTAGATAAGTAATTTGGCAAGAGTATTAAGACACCTAGATCAGATCAAGGTGGAGAATACTTAATCCAAGAATTTCAAGATTATCTTAGAGATAATAGGATTTTATCTCAATGGATTCCACCATATACACCACAACACAATGGTGTATCTGAGAGAAGAAATCGAACACTATTAGATATGGTTCGATCCATGATGAGCCGAGCAGACTTGCCTAAGTTCTTTTAGGGATATGCACTAGAAACTGTTGTTTATGTGTTAAACAGAGTTCCTAGTAAATCGGTTGATGTTACTCCATATGAGATATGGAATAACCAGAAATCCACACTTTCTCATATGAAAGTATGGGGTTGTCCTGCTTATGTGAAAAGGACAATGTTAGAAAAACTCGATGTTAAATCTGAATAATGTTTATTTGTGGGATATCCAAAAGAAATATTTTGATATTATTTCTACCATCCCTTAGAACAAAAGGTGTTTGTTTCAGGGCATGCTATCATTTTGGAAAGAGAATTTCTCCTACGAGAGGACAGTGGGGGTAAAATTGAACTTGGTGAAGTTCAAGACCCACAAATAGAAGTAGATCAACTGATTGAAATCGACACTAAATTTCATAATGATGAGATTAAAATTGAACTTGATTATACACAAAATCCTAGAAGATCTACTAGGATGCATTCTATCCTTGTGAGATATGGATTTCACACTGATTCTAATAGAGGCATAACTATAGTAGAGGACAATGAGCCTACAAGCTATCAAGAAGTTTTGAATAGTTCAAAATGTGATTTAGGGCTTAAGGCTATGCAGTCTGAAATAGACTCCATGTATGAGAATAAAGTATGGACTTTAACTCAACCACCTACAGGGATAAAACCCATAGGGTGCAAATGGGTCTTCAAAAAGAAGACCAACATGGAAGGCAATATAGTTATCTATAAAGCTCGTTTAGTAGCAAAAGGCTATCGTAAAAAAAAAGGTATTGACTATGATGAAACCTTTACTCTTGTAGTGATGCTTAAGTCTATAAGAATACTTTTAGCCATTGCAGCTCATTATGATTATGAGATTTGGCAAATGCATGTGAAGACAACTTTCCTAAACGAAAATTTGACTGAGGATGTGTATATAACACAACCAAAAGGGTTCACATCAAGAAATGGTGAAAAGGTATGCAAGCTTCAAAGATCCATTTATGGATTAAAGCAAGTCTCTAGGAGCTAGAATATACGATTCAATGAGATAATCAAAGAGTTTGGTTTCTCATAGAATGAAGATGAAACTTGTGTATATAAAAGGGCCAGTGGGAGTGCAATTGTCTTCTTGGTTCTATATGTGGATGACATATTGATCATGCAAAATGGCATTTTTCTTCTCCAATATGTTAAAATATGGGTATCCAAGCAATTTTCCATGAAAGACCTTGGAGACATTACAAGAAAAATCCTGATTCCTGACGAAAACTTATCGACGAAAAAATTTTCATAGCTAATTACCGATGGAAAAATTTTTTCCATAGGGAAAATTGTCAAAAAAAAATATTTATTGCAATGGAATAACAAATCGGTCGTAAATAATGGAGTGAAATCTTCCCGCCAAACTTTAGCAATAGAATAAAAAAAACCGTCGTTAAATTGGCGCCAATATTACGCGGCTAAAATTATACACAAAATTTGTTTATTCCATCGGAAATTTCCTTATGGAATTGCCATTCCATAGGTAAATTACCTATGGAAATTGAATTTCGTAGGGAAATTACCGACGGAATGATTATTCCACAGGTAAATTAGCACCAATATTATTCGGTTAAAATTGTACACAAAAATTACTGATGGAATATTTATTCCATTGGTAAATTAGTCCCAATATTACGTGATTAAAATTGTACACAAAATTTACCGACGGAATAAATGTTTCGTTCATAATTTCCCTACGAAATCGCCATTCCAAAGGTAAATTCCCTACGAAAATTGAATTCCATAGGGAAATTATAAACGAAATATTTATTCTATCGGTAAATTACTGCCAATATTATGCGGTTAAATTGTACACAAAATTTACCGATGGAATAAATATTTCATCAGTAATTTCCCCACGGAATCACCATTTCGTAGGTAAATTCCCTACGAAAATTGAATTCCGTAGGGAAATTATCAATGGAATGTTTATTCAATCGGTAAATTAGCGCCAATATTATGCGATTAAAATTTTACTCAAAATTTACCAACGGAATAAATATTTCGTCGGTAATTTACCTACGGAATCGCCATTTTGTAGGTAAATTCCCTATGAAATTCACCGACGAAACATTTTTCCGTTGGTAAATTACCTACAGAATTCAATTTTCCTAGGTAATTTTCCCTACAAAATTCAATTCTGTAGGTAATTTTGCTACATCAATAATTAAGCAAAAATTAAGAATACTTAATTTTTTTATCACTCTATTAATTCTATTTAACTATTTTATTAAAAAAACCCCAATTTTTATAAACAGTTAAATATTTTTGTATATATGTATGAGAATTTTTAAATTGATACAAATGATGCTATGTACAATAGTTGGATGTATTTCAAAGTCATTAATGAATAAATATATTAAAGTTGACCAATCAAAGTTTTATTTCTTAGTTATTTTTACTAAAAATGCAATAGAGAGTTTCTATCCAACTCAACTATAGAAAAATTAACTTCTTAGTTAGAATACTTTTATAATTTGTTATTAAGAATCGAAAAACATTCATGAATAAATGAATTAATTAGTTAATTAACAAAAAAAATGTATAATTGATTCCCGTAAAAGGTTTATCATCCCTTGTAAGCTAATCTATTTTGCACTTTTAATCCTTATAGTTGATAGGAAATAATCTTTTAAATAATACGTTTACTATTTTTATAATAATGAGGCGGGTACTTAATAGGTGGACAGACATTGAAGTTGATTTCAAATACAACTGACACGAAATGAATTTAACCAAACACAAAAATATAATGTAGTCTACATCGATGTTTCTCATAAACTGATCGGATATCAATTCGACCTGTCAATTGAGTCTTGAGTAAATTACCTACGAAAAGTTTTTTTGTAGGTAAATTATCCACTGAATTGAAATTCCATAGGCAAACCTTTCCTATATAAAAAAATTGCTCAACTTCTTTTTTTTTCTAAATTAAAAATTTAAATAGACATAAATAATTAAGAATACTTAAAATTTGAAGTAAATAAATAAAATAAAAAATATATATAGGTTGAATTACTTATTAGGGATTAAAATGCACAAAAGAAATAGAATTGGGCTCAATTAATTAATTATATAAAAAGAAAGTACTAAAAGAGAGATTTGGAAAAACTAAGTAGTTTTGGCCTTAACCTATTTCTTTCTCTTTTTCTTGGAATGATCGGGTTCCTTTCCCTTCCCTTCCCACTGCCTCTCTCTTTCCTTCCTCTCCGTTTACCCTCTTTTCTCTTATTAAGCTTCCACCGTTGCCATTCCTCGTTATCCCACCACACTACCGTCGTCATTCCCGCCTGAGAAACCATCGAAGCTATCGTTTCTCCCATTCTTCCTCTTACACGATGGCAGCCCCGAGCTCTCCTGCTATTCTCTCTTCTCTTTCTCGGTCCCTTCTCAAATTCGCCCTTCTATTTGTTGCTTCTCTCCTCTTAATCCCTAGGTAAGCCTTATATCCTCCTTTAATGGTTGTTTTGCGATGGGAAATTGAAAGAAAGTTGAGGGATTTAGATTTAGGGATTTTATGAAATTGGGGGAAATTTATTTATTGTTGGTTAAATTGAAGATTTGTCTAATTAATCATCTAAGGTTGCTGTAAATTAAGTGTTAGCATATAATTGATTGAAATACTAGATTGATTTTGTTTCCATTGATAGCAAACCCCTTGAAATTCAACTTCTTTTAGCTCTAATCAAATTGATTACCAGCACTATAAGAGACACAAGAAGAGCTGACCCTACGAAAACAAAAGGAGGTGGTATCTTAAATCCTTTCTTAACAGCTCTTGAATCTATTTTCTTCGGTACTACTGCTTCTTGCTCCTCAACTTCTTTAATTCTATGGTCTTTGCTCTCTGCTCCTCAACCTTTTTTTTTGTTGTTTTTGGGTATGAGATGTTATTTTGAGAGATTAAACTTGGATAGATGTAGAATTTATGAGAAGGGCTGGCTAATTTACGAGGTTAGTACACTAAAGTCCTCATTTATATATAAAAAAATAATCCTCATATTTTTATTTCATTTTTGTATTCTTATTACATTTTGGGTATTTATCTTGAAATATGCTTGTATGTCATGTAAACATCATTTGTGCTGGTGGGCAGATAATCATTAGAGCATTGAAGTCATTATTGATAATTTATAATTATTTTGTGTTTGCATTCTTATGTTGATGAATTTGACAATCTGTTTTATTTATTGTGTTTAAACATAAACTTATTGACAGCTATAATAGATAAATTGAGTATAATATAAAGTTGTTAATAGGGAACTTCTGTGCTTTTTTAGTTTTTACCAAACCTATGGAAATAGATTCATTAACAGTAAAGAAAATGACACACACACACACACACAAATAAACCAAGTGGTATTTGCCATATAAGAAGTAATCAACTTATCAAAACAGGCATTAATAGAAAGGTACTTTTAGGACCTCAATGCATATCATGCAATACTATGGAAATATTCTCTTTCCAAAGTTTTGAACTTGCCATTTTTCTATTATTACTCTATTTTTTAGTTTTTATTAATCTTAAATTTAATCATTTCATCAAGCTGTCTAAAAGGCATTCATTAAAAGGTTACATAATAAGTGTAAAAATCTGTAGCTTATCAATAAAAAAGTCTGCAAAAAAACTGTTCTTGGGTCTGTCAGTCTTGTTTCTGCTCATAGTATTCCATTTGGTTATATGCTATTTGGAATAAAAATCTGCAGCTTATAAAAAAAATCCTAAAGAAAAGCAGTGCAGCCATTTTGGTTTCCATTTTAATGGTGTTTTGAGTTAATGTGATTATGTATATGGAGTTTCTTTGTCAAAGTTGGGAACTTTTTCATCTTTTATAAACCTGGTTAATTTAGCTTGGGCTATACAAGCTTATATTTGGTTCTGTTATTCACATTTTCTCTAACATTGATTCCTCGTTCCAATTGTTTCTCCCCCATTGTTGTCTTGTATAATAATCTTCTTGCATCTTTTCTCTCATATCCACAATAGATAGGAACAAAAACTATTCTCTTATCGATTGTTGGGGTTATAACATGATAAATAATTGTATGTTTGATGGGTGGATTCAATCAATCTCAATTGTTTTTGAGTTTAATTGTGGCATGTTTGCTTAGAATAGGGGTGTTTTTTGCTGGGGTGATGAGACTAGTAGCCATGTGATCCACTGTGCTATTCCTTTCAGCCAAAGGATTGTGCCTTCTTCATCTTCACAACTCAATCCATATTTAATTAATGCTTATGTCTCAGTCTACCAAATTTACATTTAATACTGAAAATGGCAAATTAGTGTATGTTTGTATTTTTTTATTTTATTAGCTTATAAATCACAGAGATGCTCCTAGTCAATGTTCAAGTAGGGGTCAAGCCTAGTTTTAGTCACACTTAAAAGATGCTCACGTGAGTAAGGTTGATTATTTTCCATGCTAATTCAAAAAGTCCATTGATATTTTTACTGTGATATTAATTAGAGTTAAAGAAAACATAATGTTAATATATTTCTTATCTTAAATTAGTAAGCTCCATATAGGAGAAAAACAAATGTAATCCGTTTAGTATGACAAAAGAATAAGAAGGCCTATATATATATATATATATATATATATATATATATATGGTTCAAGATATTCAGCAGAGAAGGATATTGCAATATATCACATTATGAACTATAAACAAAGGGATTTTATAATGCTTATGGAGCCTTTTATCCATAAAACAGAGCTGAGTGATAGGAAAATATTTGATTTTTTTCAATGGAGCCTACTACATTATTTTTGTTGAATTGAGCTGTGTTTTAGCCTGAAGTGGTAACTGATGAGGAAGTCAGTATTGATGCTTGTTATTCTTTATATTGAAAAGCTTTCTCTAGGTTTACATCTAAATTTGCTTTTTTAATGTAACTTATTAAACATATGAAACCAGCACAATAGTGTCCTAATTAATAATAAAACCAATAATTGATGGGACTAACATTGATTCAGTTAAGATAAACTGAGTTTAGGAATTATTTTGGTTTAATGACAATTTAAATTAACATTTTAATTCAGGCAAGTTATATTTATGAAATTTAGGTTTACTTTCCATATAGGAATTTTAATTTTTTTTTATTATTTAGGTACTCTATTTGAACAAAAATATCTCCTAAACCTTATTTTTCTTTACTGCATCAGGCATCCTGCTACCGATAAGTGTGTTTGAATAAATGCGGAGGTATATTGCAACATCTTTTTTCCTGGATTTGTGCAGTTAATGCCTTTGTGTTCCTTTTGTTTAGATGTTATGCATGTCATACTGCATAGTTGGCCCAATAAAAAATACAAGGCACTACTATAAAATGGTAGATGTTTTCTTTTTCGTACTCAGATGAAAGAAGTAAGGGGGAAGGCAGCAGATCGCAACATCCAGATAATCCACCCGCGCCGACATAATAGGGTTTTAGATTTTATTACTTTTGGGACTAATAACGATTTGACTGCAATGTTAAGGCTAATGTTTATACTTTAAAAACTTTTAAGAAAATGATATGTTATTGAATATTATTAATTTAATGTTCTTATTTGATTTCTATTAATTTATTATTGTAAATTATATATTTTATATTATACTGTTGATTACGATTTCACTATATAGAGAAAATAAATTAAAATTTGAGAGAAAATTAAATAATAAATAAAATAAATTTTGAGATTTTTTGTCAAAATATAGCCAAAATAAAGAGATTGCTAGCTCTCTTTTAAGGTATTGTGTAATGGCTATGGTTTGAAGCTACAAAATTTAATTTTCTACTTCTCTTAGGTTGCTATTACTACCCAAGAACACAAGAGAATGAGGAACAATCCTTTCTCCTTGTGAAAAATTAGGCCAAAAGAATTGAGAAGAGAGGGATGTAATTCACGCCAAAAGCAGGGTGGCTAGGGTTTCACGCCAAAATGCTAGCTCACTTAGGGTTTTTATTTCTTTTAATATATATCCTTATCTTTTGGCAAGTGTTTGATCTGAATTTTAATATCTTAAGATAATTAATTCAACTTCAATCACTTCCTAAAAATAAGTAATATATATTGATTTAAACTCCTTTAAATTTAAAATTCAAATTTGAAATAAAACACAAGACATTTAACCAAATGAAATCACTTAATATAAATAATGAGCATGTGCCGAAATTCCTTGATTTCCATCTTGGAATTTCGGCCACCTCATCTATTATTTAAATGATTTAATTTAATTTAAATTCTTTTAGGCTTTAATACTCAATTAACTTAATTAATACAAGATAATTAATTAATTGAAATTAAACCTTGTCGGCTGAATTTTTCTCTCTCATGGATCAAGGTCCAATAGCAATTTTAAAACCCATTACACACATTAATTTGACTTTAATTAAAAGCCCAAATTAATGCCCAATACTTTATTTAAATATTTTAAACCCAATGTTTTGTGTGCGATCCTATAGGTCCATTTAATGTTGGCAATTAATTAATGAATTAATTCAAAGGCTATATATATTCTCTAGCAAGATATTATAGCATTCCAAATTAAATGAAAATGCATATGGCATTTAGTGACCTAATGCAATTTTGCATAGTCTCTTACCCGTAAATATCAGAATTAATATAAGGCATGAAACTAGTCATCCTTATATATATTAATTCCTTTCTTGATATTACAGTGACACTAAAATCCCAAATAAATAATGATTACTCATTATTTCATCTCGGTATGGCCATATGCTTCTTAGTTCACTGATCAAGTGGCCGATGATATTTTCTCTCTTATTGAGAGGGGTAACACCTTCACTTCTCTCATGCTCTCTAACATGAATCAATGTATACCCAAGCATACCCGTACTTGTCACTCTGTTACGAGCAAGTTAGGTGTATGTCAAAGCACATAGTAATTCATAAAGAGTTTCATAGAGATTTTAGGTCTAAGAACTCCGATACAAAACATGCATATGAGAAACACTTATGACTTGTACCATGTAGTGTTCCCATGAGCGGATCGTATCCAGATACCATGTTCTTTAACATGTATCTATGATACCTGATTGATACTCTTGTCCAAATGATCTGTAAGACATAACTCATAATATCAGAGAGAGCATACTAGTCTTAATTCATTGTTATTCCCATAACAATGACTGACTAGGGATATTTAGAATGAAGTGACATTTATTTCAAGGTCTTATAACCATGTGCCTCACACATGATAACTTAAACCGAAACAACATACTTGGATAGTTCTATCAATTGATATGCACAGGAATACAATGGATAAAACAAATGCCTCATTTTATTAATTCAAAGTGTTTTATTACAATGCATTGGGGCTAGGGCTTACACTAACAATCTCCCACTAGCACTAGTCCTAATTGGGCATAGCCCTAAGACCGAACGCTCTCAAATAAGCTTCGTGCAGATTTGGACACAACTGTTTCGTCAAAGGATCTACTACATTGTCTTCACCTGCTATCTTGCTAACCTTGACGTCCCCACGATCAATGATTTCTCTGATCAGGTGGTACCTCCTGAGTATGTATTTGGATTTCTGGTGTGACCGGGGCTCCTTGGCCTGTGCGATGGCCCCATTGTTGTCACAGAAAATTTCTAATCGATCTAGGATACTTGGGACCACTCCTAATCTAGTAATGAAATTTTTAATCCAAACAGCCTCTTTTACAGCCTCACTTGCTGCAATATACTCAGATTATGTAGTTGAGTCGGCAACGATCTCTTGCTTTGAGCTTCTCCAGCTGACAGCACCACCGTTCAAAACAAAAACAATAGATTGCGATCTAGAATCCTGAGTGCTGGTCTGAAAAGCAGCGTCAACATAACCTTGTATGACGACCTCTTCTTGACCACCATACACCAAGAAATGATTCTTAGTCCTTTGCAGGTACTTCAGAATCCCTTTTACAGTAGACCAATGCTTCTTACTAGGGTCTTGCTGAATCCTACTGGTTATACTTAGTGTATGAGCAACATCCAACTTAGTACATAACATAGCGTACATGATAGATCCAATAGCATATGTATATGGAATTCTACTCATGTTGTCCCTTTCCTCTTTGGTTTTAGGGCACTATTCTTTAGTCAAAGGAACTCCCAAAGCCAAAGGTATGTACCCTTTCTTTAAGTCTCCCATACTAAAATGCTTTAGTACTTTTTCTATGTACTTTTCTTGACTTAGTCCCAAGTGCCGATTCGATCTATCTCTATAGATTCGAATACCAAGTATTGTCTCGGCTTCACCTAAGTCTTTCATTGAGAAACATTTTCCCAACCATTGCTTAACCTTTTGCAATGTTGGAATGTCATTCCCAATGAGAAGGATGTCGTCCACATATATGACCAGAAATACTACTATGCTCCCACTAACCTTCTTGTACACACAAGGCTCATCTTTGTTCTTGATGAAGTCAAATTCCTTGACTGCCTCATCAAAACAAAGATTTCAACTTCGGGATGCTTGCTTTAATCCATAAATGGATTTTTAAAGCTTGCAACCTTCTTAGGATGCTTGGGATTGACAAAACCCTCAGGCTATGTCATATACACATCCTCAAGTAAATTTCCGTTAAGGAAAGCAGTTTTGACATCTATTTGCCATATCTCATAATCATGATATGCAGCTATGGCAAGCAAGATCCTAATGGGCTTGAGCATGACTACAGGCGAAAAGGTCTCGTCATAGTCTACACCATGAGTTTGTCGAAAACCTTTTGCTACTAGTCTACCTTTGTAGGTCTTATTAGCTTTGAGTTTGAATAGCCACTTGTATTCAATTACCTTCACACCTTCCGGTGGATCAACCAAGGTCCAAACCTAGTTATCGTACAGTGATTGCATCTCGGATTTCATGGCTTCAAGCCAATTTTCTGAGTCTGGGCTTTCAATAACTTCTCAGTAGGTAGTAGGATCCTCACGATCTACTAACTCAATAGTGTCACTGTCAGTGATTAGAAATCCATATCTCTCAATCTCCTGACCTACCCTACCAGACCTTCTAGGTATTTGTCTAATGGGTTCTTGTTCCATAACTGGTTGTGAACTTGATCCAACTTCCAACTCATCGTCTATAGGGGCTTGTGGCACTTGAATTTCTCCAAGGTTTACTTTACTCCCACTGTCTTTCTTGAGAAGGAACTCCTTTTACAAGAAAACAGCCTTACGAGCAACAAATACTTTATTCTTGGCTTGTGATTAAAAGTAGTATCCCTTTGTTTCTTTGGGATAACCCACAATCAAGCAGACAGTGGATTTGGACTCTAGTTTGTTAGATGTTAATTTCTTAACATGTGCTTCACAGCCCCAAATCCTGAGAAATGACATATTAGGTTCTTTCCTAGTCCATACCTCGTATGGTGTCTTCTCAACTGCTTTAGTTGGAGTACGGTTTAATAGAAACGCAGCAGTTTCTAATGCATAACCCCAAAAAGAGATAGGAAGATTAGCTTGACTCATCATATATCAAACCATGTCCATCAGAGTTCGATTTCTCCTTTCGGACTCACCATTCCATTGCGGTGTTCCAGGAGGAGTGAGCTGTGAAATAATACCACACTCTTTTAGATGATTGTCAAACTCTTGGCTTAAGTATTCGCCACCTCGATCTGATCGAATGGCTTTTATACTTTTGCCAAGTTGGTTTTCTACTTCGTTCTTAAACTCTTTGAATTTCTCAAAAGTTTCAGACTTGTACTTCATTAGATAGATATAGCCATATCTACTGAAGTCATCTGAGAATGTTACAAAGTAGCTAAAACCACCTCTAGCTTGTGTACTTAAAGGCCCACATACATCGGTATGTATTAGTTCCAATAAGCCATTAGTTTTTTCACCTTTCTTGTTAAAAGGACTGTTTGTCATTTTTCCATACAAACATGGCTCGCATGTATCATAAGACTCTAAGTTGTATGACCCAAGCACTCCAATTTTGAGAAGTCTTGAAATGCATTTTTCATTTGCATGTCCTAAACTACAATGCTAGAAGTAAGTAGGGTTCAATTCATTTGATTTAACCCTCTTTTTATTAATTTTTTATATGGACTCTTTGTTTTGTAAATCAAGGATATAAAGGCTATTTTGCAACATGGCATTGCCATAAGAAATGCCTTGGCGACGAATATGAGCATTGCAATTTTTAATAACAAAATCAAATTCATCCAAATCCAAACATGAAACTGAAATAATGTTTCTGCTCATAGCAGGCACATAATAACAATTTTTCAAAACTAAACAAAGTCCGGAAGGTAATGTGAGTTGATAGTCGCCTATCTCCATGGCTGCAACTCGTGCTCCATTCCCCACACGGAGGTCCACTTCATTCTTCCCAAGTAACCGCCTATTTCTTAGCCCCTGCACATTTCAACAAATGTGAGAACCACAACCGGTATCCAATACCCAAGTGGTAGAAATAGAAAGGTTAATCTCAAGAACAAAAATACCAGAACTGGACGCCTTGGCTCCATTCTTCTTTTGTTCTTCCTTGAAGAGAGTGCAATTCTTCCTCCAATGCCCTATCTTGTTGCAATGGAAGCAAGTGCTCTCACTCTCTTTGAGCTTCTGCGCCTTGGGCTTAGATTGGGCTTGAGGCGCACTACCACTTGACTTGAACCGAGCTAGGTAATTCTTGGGTTTTGCCTTTCCCTTTCCCTTTCCCTTAGCGGGTCCTTTTTTAATGCCCCCTTGAACCATCAATACGGGATTGGTCTTTCGAATGTTCTCTTCAGCATTCTTAAGCATCCCATGAAGCTCAGTGACTAACTTGTTCATTGCATACATGTTATGATTCATCACAAATGGATCATAATCATCAGTCAATGATCCTAAGATCAAGTCAGTGGCCAATTCCTTTGGCACTTGTACCTCAAGCTTCTCAAGAGTATCAAGATACCCTTTCATCTTGAGTACATGGGTACTAACAGGAGTACCCGCAGCCATCTTACAAGAAATCAAGGCCTTTGTTGTCATGAACCTCTCGTGACGAGCTTGCTCTTAGAACATCTCCTTAAGGTGTACCATGATCTCATAAGCCTCTTGGTCCATAAATTGCTTTTGCAAATCAGGCACCATAGTGGCCAGCATCAGACAGGTCACATCGTTGGAGTCGCTCTTCTTGGTCTCAAAAGTTTCCTTTTGAATCGCATAGGCAGAGGCGTTCCTAGCAGGTTCTTCAGGCAAGGGTGCATCCAATACATACGACTTTTTCTCTTGCTTAAGAACTATTCTTAAGTTTTGAGACCAGTTTATGAAATTGGTGCCATTCAATTTGTCCTTTTCAAGGACCGATCGCAATGAGAAATTGTTGTTTGAAGATGCCATTTTCAATCTACAATAAAATTTAGCAAGATTAAATGAGGTCTTATTTATAATCCCACAAACCGAATTAATATCCCTTTAAATAATTCGCGTTAGTGATTTAATGTGGGCCAAGATCCACTTTTCACAACAACTTATTAGTCAAGCTGAGCTTGTACACCTAACAAGTTAAGTTACATAGGTAGGAAAACTCCAATCATGCCTTGTACATGACTCTTGGATCAAATGGGCTAACATCTTAAGATGTTATAGCACAAACCCATTTATTAGTTACCTAGGTCCGGGCTTTCCTTTCCATGTTAAGTCCAACCTACATTCACAACCCATGTCTCACAAAGATAATCGGACGCATTTAGGATCTTAGTCTACGTGATCGATGATCGATGTCTTGACATGTTTCGAATTAGGAAGGCAACTTTGTGACTTACTATTTTAGGGATTCATTTTATTACGGCTTACATGGCATATTCTTTGTCATCCATTCATAGCATGCATATATAAATAATTGGATAAAGTAAAGCGTGACAAACATGGGCCCAAAAACCTACAACTAAGATTCTATACTATTACATAAGTATCTTCGAGTTTGGCTTCTCCACTCCGATGGGCTTCATCTTGATTTACAAAGTCTTCAAGTATATTCTATTCTAAAAAATAAATGAAACCTTTACAATAAAACATAATGGCTCGCAGGTCATATTTAATTACAAAACTCAAGGCCCATGAATGCACCATGCATATCCATTCATCACACCAAACTAGCAAATAAATATACATAACATTCATGGATGAAACAAAGTCCAATTTTATTTAATTTAGCCAAGCCCATTAATGGAAATCATGTACTTGAAACTTTAAGAGAAGACCCCGTGATGGGCCTGGGGCAAAGCCCAATGGACTAAATCCTCTTATTGAATAAGTTATCTTAAAAGTCCAAAACACTAACTAGTTAAATTTGTGCTATAAATCAACTATAGTATAATTTCCAATTTTATGTCATACAGCCCATAAACATTAAAAATACATATAATATGTACCAACATGAATTAAAAATATAAAATCATGAAGAACACATATATAGTACATGACATTCATGCAAAAATAAACAAACAACAAAAACTAGTTGTTTAATGCTTATGTAATGCCACAAAATGCACAAACATTTAAATCAATTTTATGATTCATTAAATAATTTAAATAAGGTCATAAACATTGATTTAATATTCTGTACCAATATGATCTAAATGTGTTTTTACCATTTTAATCAAAACAAAACAAACAATGTTGATTAAACATGTAACAAACACAAACTAGTCATAGTTTTAAGTGATTTTAAAATTAATCAAGTAAATTGTCATGGACCAGAATTAAAACCAAATTTAAAATATTTCCAGACCTGATATTTAATCTTTAAAAATCACTTACAAACATGCCAAAATCGTTTTTACATTTAATATTTAAAACTAGTTGTTAAACTAACAATTAACATGCCAAAAGCACCTAGTTTTAATATTAACATGTACCATCAGGTATTATTAATTAAATCCGACCATTAACAGCTCCTAGAACATCTTAGGACAGTATATTAACATGTCATATTAATTATAATACCTATCTAATCAATTAAAATCATTTTTACACCAAAGTAATGCAAAAAACTCAAAACAGAAAATTTCAGCATTGCATGTTTTCAAAATAACGATTTTTAATTAATTTTTTCATGCATCTAAAGCACTAAAATAAGCATGTTTAGGATCTAATACCACTTATGGAATATGACATGATATGCTCATGGTAATCGTGCAGCGAAAAAACGATAAAAACAATCATACATGCCAAATAATTCCATGACAAGAATCGAAACATGCAATTTTAGGGTTTTTAAAACTTACAACTTTTGATGCCTCTTAATACTTGAATTTGGTGATGACCAGCAACTAAGATGACTTTGTCCGCCTTAGATCTTGATCACCAATGCCAAGGAACAGCCTATTATGCCACTCCCTCTATTTTCACACACACAATTGCACCGACAGCTTAAAATAGAGATTGCTAGCTCTCTTTTAAGGTATTGTGTAATGGCTATGGTTTGAAGCTACAAAATTTAATTTTTTACTTCTCTTAGGTTGCTATTACTACCCAAGAACACAAGAGAATGAGGAACAATCCTTTCTCCTTGTGAAAAATTGGGCCAAAAGTGTAGCACCCCTCATGCAAATACCCTATTTTCACATGTATCATGAATACTATTAATCATGCTCATACTGTTTCATATACTAATATTTGTGCCACCTGTCTGTTCCT
This sequence comes from Excoecaria agallocha, assembly GCA_037975025.1. NCBI lineage: Eukaryota > Viridiplantae > Streptophyta > Magnoliopsida > Malpighiales > Euphorbiaceae > Excoecaria > Excoecaria agallocha. The sequence goes on from CM075819.1 coordinate 23,688,592, forward strand.
ATTTTTCATTTCATGCTTAGTATCATGCATACTAACTATATGGATATTACTTCATGCATATCACATGCACACATGTTCTTTCGTAGCTTTACTACTAGTGAGTTACATTATCCCACATAGGTTATATACATATCAAAATATGACTGGCCATTATACAAAACATATGATAGCTGTATTACAAAAAAAAATATCCTACATCAAGGTTATAAGTCGATGGTTGGCCCTTCCTGATGCAGAGAACGTCCCTGAGCAAAAGTCTTTCTAGAAGGTACCTACACGGATAAATAACCCGTGCTAAGCTATAAAGCTTAGTGGGGAATATCTACAGATGGATGGCCATACACAAGGCCATCAAAACATACATATACAATATGTTCATATACTATAATCAACATGTCCAACATAACATGGCAACAATAACATATACTTTAAAGCATAAGCATATTCTCATGTACATAAGCATTGTACCCAAGAGAGAGAAACACATATTTCTTTTTCATAATTCATATAGATGGCAATATTCCATGTGAACATATTCAATTGAAGCATAATTCCTGTGGTAAACCAACAATATAAGCCACATATCAATCTTTAGTCAAATAACTTTAACTGTTTACTTTTGATCATTACTATGAATAACGTTTAGCCTGCCTTAGCTTTATCAGTGGATGCGGGAACTATGGATACACAATGGTATCAAATGAGGGATATCCGAAGATATCGAATCTATAGACCCAAACGGGGCCAACTGTACTATGAACCGGTCAAGCATACCCAAACGGGGTAGCCTATCAACCCAAACGGGGCTGATCATGATCCAAACGGGATCATATACTATGGACCCAAATGGGCCAACTATGGCAGCTGCAATTTCCCTATAGGCGCCTATCTATCCACATCTAAAACTCTATCGCAGGCGGAACTATATTCGAGTTCAATTCACATTTTAATAATGTATTCGTAGTATACCGTTTGCACATATGCATAGTCTTATCAACCTGTGAATTCTCTGGTGCATAATCAGATACATGCATATTTCATATGCCAAGATATATATATCTGGCTCATCTATATCTGTATGACTATATCATTTGCATCATATCATATAAGCATGACATATAATCATCATATCATAGACTTGATCATGCCCTCATTAAGCATTTCACATGTTCATAGTCATGCTAATTCATCTTCTATCTCATAGGCAATTACATGCTCATATACTCATATACATAATCATAAATGTACATACCTGTGGGTACATTCGCATATAGTCGATTTATTCTTATGAGCATGTTTCCAACACATATATATATATACCTTTATCATCATTCAAGTCATGTGCTATACAAAATATCAACACGTTTTCATATGGCATATACACATGCCAAGGTCATGCTATTATTCTCTTTTTCATATCACAAGTGCATATAAAAAGGTGCACTTACATGTCATAAGATTTACATGTATGGGTTCGATAATTCCTTTCTAGTCTTTATTCATATTCACAAATGAACGCATGTGTATGCATACAATTCCTTCATTGACAGTCATATTACATGCATTATTCATTTAACTTTCTATCACATAAGCAAATAGCTGTCTCAATCAATTAAAGAATCATATTATCAAGTGTAGCAACAATCTGTTCATACTAACCATTTCTGTTACATAGAGTAGTCTAGAAAACTAGTCCGGATTCAACTATAGATTACATGTACCTAGAGACAGATTTAAGCTTAGGTTTCTTCATGTGAAATATAGGTATGGAAGTCTATTTTTCAATGCAAAAAGAATCACTCAATTTGCTGTTCTATAGCTCAACTTATGAGCAAAACATTCAAGACAGGTCATTCAATCGTGAAGAGGAGTTCGACTCGTGAAGGGATTCACGAGTGAAGCAAATAAGGTGATTCTCATGACTCGTGAAGAGGTTCACGAGTGGAGAAGGAACTATACTTCACGACTCGTGAAGTGGCTCACGAGTGAGGAAGAAAAGCTAAACTTCACGACTCGTGAAGAAGCTCACGAGTGAAGAAGAAAGACTCGACTTCACGACTCGTGAAGAGCTTCACGAGTCGGACTGATGTTCACGACTCGTGAAGTCATTCACGACTCAGCATGTCTGTCTTCTTCAACCTTTCAATGATAAACTTCCAGAAAAACGTAAATTCAATTCTGTAAATTCTATTCACTTCCAGTAATCGATTTTTACATGCAATATGAATGGCCTAAATTCCCATACCTTGGCTGATAAACCCAATGTCTTCAACCTCTATCAAGTCCCTTTCCTTTGATCCTTCTTCCTTCCTCTTCTCCTTCATAAATACCATCACCATGAACATACATTTTGCAGCAAATGACATATTCTCAGTCAACAGAAAATGAAGAAGAAGATGGTGATGATGAAGTGTTAAAATGAGAGTTTAATTACCTTAGCTTAGAGCCTTAAACTCTTGATTAACCAACATGCACCATTAACATCTAAATGCTTGAGATAAATCTATGGAAATCAAAGAGGAAGAAGAAGAAGAATTTCTGGTTTTGCTCTCAACAAATGCCGATTCTCACAATCAAATTCTCTAACCCAAGCCTTTTATACCCACATGACAATCTCCTCTTTAGTCCTTCATCATTTTGCATGTCACACAAATGCCACAAGCCTTTATGCATGTTAGACTTTAACCCCTCTACTAATTCTTTTTCAAACATTAACCTATCCATTTAAGCATTCTTTCAATTTAACCTTGAATTAAATTCTTCTCTACACAATTGGCCACCAAAATGCCAAAAATACCAATTAACCCCAAATTAATACCTTTATCCTCAATTGTATCCTTAATTAACATTAAACCATACTCTTTTATTATATTTTCATTCAATTAACATAATAACATGTTAATTTACCCCCTTACTTAATTACAATAATATGCAAATTAAATTAGGGTCATGTTAAGGGCCTTACAATTCTCTCCCCCTTAAGAATTTCATCCCCGAAATTCATACTTGTGTTGAATAAGTGAGGATGTTGTTCTTTCATAGCTGTCTCTGGCTCCCAAGTAACTTCTTGTATATCGTGATGTTGCCAGAGCACTTTGACAAGTGGAATTTGCTTATTTCTAAGTTGTCTAACTTCTCTAGCCAGAATTGCTATAGGCTCTTCATCATAAGTGAAATCTGACTGTACTTGCACATCTTGAACTGGTATCACATGAGATTCATCTGAACGATACTTCCTTAACATAAAAACATGAAACACATCATGAAGTTTGGCTAGTTCCATAGGGAGAGCCAACCTATATGCCACTGGCCCAACTCTTTGAAGAATCTCATATGGGCCTATAAACCTCGGGCTCAGTTTACCCTTTTTCCCAAATCTTAATACTTTTCTCCAAGGGGACACTTTCAGAAACACTTTGTCACCCACATGATATTCAATATCCTTTCTTTTCAAATCAGCATAAGACTTCTGTCTATCACTAGCTTCCCTCAATCTCTGCTTGATAACTTGTACCTTTTCCTCTGTATCTTTGACAATATCAGGACCAATAACTTTGCGCTCAGACAATTCAGTCCAGTAAACAGAAGTTCTACATTTCCGACCATACAAGGCCTCATAAGGTGCCATCTCGATGCTCCTTTGATAACTATTATTGTAGGCAAACTCCATTAAGGGTAGATATCTTTCCCAACTTCCTGTAAAATTCAAAACACATCCTCTCATCGTATCCTCTAGAATTTGAATAACCCGCTCAGATTGCCCATCAGTCTGAGGGTGGAATGCTGTACTGTAACGAAGCTGAGTTCCTAAAGCTTGTTGCAAACTTTGCCAAAATCTCGATGTGAATCTCGGATCTCGATCGGAGATTATTGACACCGGAATGCCATGCAATCTGATGATCTCATTTACATAAAGCTCTGCTAACTTATCCATGGAGTAATCCCTCCGAACTGGTATGAAATGAGCTGATTTAGTCAGCTTGTCAACTATAACCCAAACTGCATCATGCTTTTTCTGTGTAAGGGGTAATCCTGTTACAAAATCCATGGTAAAATCCTCCCATTTCCATTGTGGAATTGGAATGGGGTTCAACAAACCAGAGGGTAACTGGTGCTCTGCTTTTACCTGTTGACAAGTCAAACATATGGAGACATAGGCTACCACATCTCTCTTCATGCCAGGCCACCAATAACTTTGTTTCAAATCCTGGTACATCTTATTCCCACCATGGTGCATAGTAAACACTGTATTGTGAGCCTCATTCAATACTGTTCTCTTTAACTCTTTGTCATCAGGAACATATAATCTATTCTGATAATACACACCCCCATCTTCTTTCACTGAGTACTCAGACTGGGTCCCTTCATGTGAAGACTTTAAAATCTGTTGCAACTTTTCATCATGTTTCTGTGCATCAATCACTGTTTGCCTCAAACAAGGGCTAGCCTTCAACTGTGCTATTAAAGCACCATCATAAGCAAGTCTCCATCTACCGCGATGTGCAATCATAGCAGCCATCATCTTACGGCTCAAGGCATCAGCTACAACATTAGCTTTGCCTGGATGGTAATCCACTATACAATCATAATCTTTAAACAATTCTAACCATCTTCGTTGTCTCAAGTTAAGTTCCTTTTGAGTGAGCAAATACTTGAGACTCTTGTGATCTGTGTAGATTTTGCACTTTTCCCCATACAAATAATGTCGCCAAATTTTCAAAGCAAACACTACTGCTGCTAACTCTAGGTCATGGGTTGGATAGTTTTGTTCATGTGGCTTCAACTGTCTAGATGCATAGGCAATTACTTTGCCATCTTGCATTAGCACACAACCCAAGCCAACTCTAGAAGCATCACTATACATAGCATACTCCTTTCCTGTAACTGGCTATGCCAAAACTGGAGCCTCAGTCAGAAATTTCTTCAATTGATCAAAACTTGCTTGACACCGATCAGTCCACTCAAACTTTATACCCTTTCTCAACAGTTTAGTGAGTCGTGCGGCTATAACTTAAAAGCCTTTCACAAAATGATGGTAATAACCTGCTAAACCCAGAAAACTTCTCACTTCCGTCACATTTCGAGGCGGCTTCCAATTCACTATAGCCTCGATTTTTGCTGGATCCACTCTAATGCCTTCAAAAGACACAACATGACATAGGAAAGAAATTTCCTTAAGCCAAAAATCACATTTGCTCAACTTAGCATATAACTTATTCTCCCTCAGAGTCTGTAGAAAAATTCTCAAGTGCTCAGCATGTTCCGCTTCATTTCTCGAATACACCAAAATGTCATCTATGAACACAACAACAAATAGATCCAAGTAGGGTCTAAATACCCTATTCATAAGGTCCATAAACGCAGCCGGTGCATTTGTTAACCCAAATGGCATCACCAGAAACTCATAATGCCCATATCGGGTTCTAAAAGCCGTTTTGGAAACATCCACATCCTTAACCCGGAGTTGATAATAACCTGTTCGCAAATCAATCTTGGAAAACACTCCAACACCCTTCAACTGATCAAATAAATCTTCAATTCTGGGTAAAGGGTACTTATTTTTCACTGTTACCCTATTTAACTATCTGTAGTCTATGCACATCCTCATAGACCCATCCGTTTTCTTCACAAACAAAACCGGTGCACCCCAAGGCGACACACTAGGCCTAATGAAGCCTTTGTCAAGCAACTCCTGTAGCTGTACTTTAAGTTCCTTCAATTCCAAAGGAGCCATCCTGTATGGTGCCTTCGACACAGGAGCTGTACCCGGTAGAATGTCTATAGACAATTCAACTTTCCTTTCAGGTGGAAGACTAGGCAAGTCTTCTGGGAACACATCAGGAAACTCTTTCACCACTGGAATCTCTTGAAGATTTGCATACTCTATTCTTCAATCAAGCACAAGTGCTAAGAAAGCTTCACACCCTTTTCTCATAAATCGTTTAGCTTGCATGGCTGATATCACATTAGCTATTGATTTAGCTCGAATGCCCTGAACTAACGTTTCTTTACCATCAGCACCAATAAGAGTTACAGTTTTAGCTTCATAATTAACCACTGCATGGTGTCTAGACAGCCAATCCATACCAAGTATAATATCAAATTCCCAGAATGGTAACTCAATAAGATTAGCAAGGAATTCTTTCCCTTGAATTACTATAGGACACTGTTTATGCACTCTATTAACAACAACACTGTGACCCAAAGGGTTAGTTACACATATATAATATTCCATTTCATGTACAGTAGACTCATTTCTACCCAAATCCCCAGTGCAAACATAAGAATGAGTGGAGCCAGGATCAATAAGTGCATGCATGTCAGAATCAAAGAGAGAGAAAATACCAGCTATGACTTCTGGAGCACACTGATCCTCTCTAGCTTTCAATGCATAAGCCCGAATAGGAACAACTGGAGCTGCGGGCCTGTCAACAGATTCAGAAATGTTCCTGGACTGGGATCCCTGGGGCCTCGATCCCCCAAGTCCTCTCCCTCTGCCTCTACCAGAAGATGGTGCATTAAAAGTTCCTCTACTGCCTTGTTGTTCAACATCCTGGTCCCTTTTCGAAGGACAGCTTGCCATGTAGTGACCAGTACCACCACACTTGTAACATGCTCCAGACAATTTCCTGCAACTACCCCAATGTTTCCTAGTACAATGGAAACACTCTGGAGGTTGCCCCCCACTCTGATTCCCTGAAGCTCCCTTTCCCTGTTTAGACATTACAGAAGACTCCTGTCTCCTGTCCCTCTTTCCAGAACTATAGCCAGATTCAGCTGGCTGATTTCCTTGTACTCCTCTAGCTCTCTTTCCTGTAAAAGATCCACCCTTGGACCCACTTCTTCTCTGTTCTCTTACTCTCTTTGCCATTTCATTCTTTTCAACTTGCAAGGCTGCTGTAACCAATTGAGTGAAGTTAACCACTTGCAAAGATGTAGACCCAATCAACTTTTCTCTGATATGCTCATTCAACCCATCTTCAAACTGTCTACATTTAAAAGCATCAATCAACATCTCATTAGGAACATATTTACACAAGCGACTGAATTCTTTCTCATATTCAGCCACAGACATAGCTCTCTGTTTCAAGTTGAGAAACTGTTTTAACTTCTCTTGCTTATATGCCTCTGTAACATACTTTTTCTTGAATTCAGCTATGAAGAATTCCCATGTAAGGGGATCTGGTAGCTGGGGTTGTCTCAACACCAACTTCCACCAATCATAAGCTGCTCCTTGCAATAGAGACACAACACAAGATGCCTTATGACCCACTGGACAGTGGATTTCATCAAAAATTCTCTCTAGTCTTTCCAGCCAAAATTCAGCTTCCTCAAACTGTTCCAGATTAGTGCCTAGAAACTCTTCAGCACCATGCTTCCTAATTTCAGAGATTGGAGCTTTAGGTGCTGTCATTCTTTGAAGAATTTGAGCCATATCCTGTGATATCTTTAACAATGCTTCTACAGGGATGGCTGCTGGGACCTCATTTGGATTGGAGAATGAAGGTCCAGTATTGGAAGGATTAGTTCTAACCGGCCTATTGCTTTCAGCCGATTCCTCCAAAGCATCTCTAGAGCTTTCCATCTTTGATCTATAAGAAAACAGGGACTTCTGCATCAGGTCAGCAATCACTATATCATACTATAGAATCCTAGGTTCATCTTTACCCAGAAAAGACTAAACCTAGGCTCTGATACAAAAATTTGTAGCACCCCTCATGCAAATACCCTATTTTCACATGTATCATGAATACTATTAATCATGCTCATACTGTTTCATATACTAATATTTGTGCCACCTGTCTGTTCCTATTTTTCATTTCATGCTTAGTATCATGCATACTAACTATATGGATATTACTTCATGCATATCACATGCACACATGTTCTTTCGTAGCTTTACTACTAGTGAGTTACATTATCCCACATAGGTTATATACATATCAAAATATGACTGGCCATTATACAAAACATATGATAGCTGTATTACAAAAAAAAATATCCTACATCAAGGTTATAAGTCGATGGTTGGCCCTTCCTGATGCAGAGAACGTCCCTGAGCAAAAGTCTTTCTAGAAGGTACCTACACGGATAAATAACCCGTGCTAAGCTATAAAGCTTAGTGGGGAATATCTACAGATGGATGGCCATACACAAGGCCATCAAAACATACATATACAATATATTCATATACTATAATCAACATGTCCAACATAACATGGCAACAATAACATATACTTTAAAGCATAAGCATATTCTCATGTACATAAGCATTGTACCCAAGAGAGAGAAACACATATTTCTTTTTCATAATTCATATAGATGGCAATATTCCATGTGAACATATTCAATTGAAGCATAATTCCTGTGGTAAACCAACAATATAAGCCACATATCAATCTTTAGTCAAATAACTTTAACTGTTTACTTTTGATCATTACTATGAATAACATTTAGCCTGCCTTAGCTTTATCAGTGGATGCGGGAACTATGGATACACAATGGTATCAAATGAGGGATATCCGAAGATATCGAATCTATAGACCCAAACGGGGCCAACTGTACTATGGACCGGTCAAGCATACTCAAACGGGGTAGCCTATCAACCCAAACGGGGCTGATCATGATCCAAATGGGATCATATACTATGGACCCAAATGGGCCAACTATGGCAGCTGCAATTTCCCTATAGGCGCCTATCTATCCACATCTAAAACTCTATCGCAGGCGGAACTATATTCGTGTTCAATTCACATTTTAATAATGTATTCGTAGTATACCGTTTGCACATATGCATAGTCTTATCAACCTGTGAATTCTCTGGTGCATAATCATCTTACATGCACATTTCATATGCCAAGATATATATATCTGGCTCATCTATATCTGTATGACTATATCATTTGCATCATATCATATAAGCATGACATATATGATGGAATATGACATGGTATGGTAATCATGATAGCACAGCGGAAAAACAAAAATTTTATCATACATACCATACATATCCAAAGATAGAATCGAAACATGCAATTTTAGGGTTATCGAACTTACAACTTTTGATGCCTTTTCGATTTTGATTCCGGTGATGGCCAGCAACTAAGATGGCTTTGTCCGCCTTAGATCTCGATCACCAATGCCAAGGAATGACCTTTTGCGCCACTCCCTCTATTCTCACACACACAATTGCACCGTCGGCTTAAAATCGAGATTGCTAGCTCTCCTTTTCGGTATTGTGTAATGGTTATAGTTTGAAGCTACAAAACTTGATTTTGTACTTCTCTTAGGTTGCTATTACTACCCAAGATCACAAGGGAATGAGGAACTATCCTTTCTCCTTGTGAAAAATTGGGCCAAAAGAATTGAGAGAGAGAGATGAAGTTCACGCAAAAACTAAGAAAAACTAGGGTTTTTCACGCCAACTCCCATAAAAAATATTTTTCTCTTTATTTCCTTTAAGTGATATATCCCAAATATACTACCTTAAGATAATTAATATTAGCTCAAGATAAATAATATTTGCATTTATCACTTAATTAAAATTAGTAATAATTATTGATAAAAACTCTTTTAATTTATCCAAGATAAAATCAAAAGTTATTTAATCAAATAATATCACTTATTTTTAGGATAAAAGATAAGACATTTAAATCTAATAAATCACTTAAATAATATACTATACATGTGCCGAAATTCCTTGTGATTTCTCTAGGAATTTCGGCCACATTAAATACAATTTAGATGATTTAATTAGATAAATATGTCTTTAGGCTTTAATACTCAATTAATTAAATTAATTCATGACATTTAATTAATTGAAATTAAACCTTGTGGGATGAATTTCTCTCTCTCATGGACCAAAGCCCAATAGTAATGTTATAACCCATTACATACATTAAATTTGACTTTAATTAAAAGCCCAAATTAATGTCCAATACTTAATTTAAGTATTTTAAGCCCAATGCTTTGTGTGCGATCCTATAGGTCCATTTAATGTTGGCAATGAATTAATAAATTAATTCAAAGGCTATATATATTCTCTAGCAAGATATTATAGCATTCCAAATTAAATGAAAATGCATATTGCATTTGGTGACCTAATGCAATTTTGCATAGTCCCTTACCCATAAATATCAGAATTAATATAAGGCATGGTACTAGTCATCCTTACATATATTAATTCCTTTTTTGATATTCCAGTGCCACTGAACTCTCAGATAAATAACGATTACTCATTATTTCATCTCGGTATGGCCATACACTTCTCAGTTCACTGATCAAGTGGCCGGTGATATTATCTCTCTTATCGAGAGGGGTAATCCCTTCACTTCTCTCATGCTCTCTAACATGAATCAATGCATACCCAATCATACCCGTACTTGTCACTCTGTTACGAGCACGTTAGGTGTATGTCAAAGTACACAGTAATTCATAAAGAGTTTCATAGAGATTTCAGGTCTAAGAACTCCGATACAAAACTTGCATATGAGAAACACTTATGACTTGTACCATGTAGTGTTCTCATGAGCGGATCGAATCCAGATACCATGTTCTTTAACATGTATCTATGATCTCTGATTGACACTCTTGTCCTAATGATCCGTAAGACAGGACTCATAGTATCAGAGAGAGCATACTAGTCTTAATTCATTTGTTATTCCCATAACAATGACTGACTAGGGATATTTAGAATGAAGTCTCATTTGTTTCAAGGTCTTACAATCCATGTGCCTCACACATGATAACTTAAACCGAAACAACACTCTTGGATAGTTTTATCAATTGATATGCACAGGAATACAAAGGATAAAACAAATGCCTCATTTTATTAATTTCAAGTGTTTCGTTACAATGTATTGGGGCTAGGGCTTACACTAACAATATAATCATCATATCATAGACTTGATCATGCCCTCATTAAGCATTTCACATGTTCATAGTCATGTTAATTCATCTTCTATCTCATAGGCAATTACATGCTCATATACTCATATACATAATCATAAATGTACATAACTGTGGGTACATTCGCATATAGTCGATTTATTCTTATGAGCATGTTTCCAACACATATATATATACCTTTATCATCATTCAAGTCATGTGCTATACAAAATATCAACACGTTTTCATATGGCATATACACATGCCAAGGTCATGCTATTATTCTCTTTTTCATATCACAAGTGCATATAAAAAGGTGCACTTACATGTCATAAGATTTACATGTATGGGTTCGATAATTCCTTTCTAGTCTTTATTCATATTCACAAATGAACGCATGTGTATGCATACAATTCCTTCATTAACAGTCATATTACATGCATTATTCATTTAACTTTCTATCACATAAGCAAATAGCTGTCTCAATCAATTAAAGAATCATATTATCAAGTGTAGCAACAATCTGTTCATACTAACCATTTCTGTTACATAGAGTAGTCTAGAAAACTAGTCCGGATTCAACTATAGATTACATGTACCTAGAGATAGATTTAAGCTTAGGTTTCTTCATGTGAAATATAGGTATGGAAGTCTATTTTTCAATGAAAAAAGAATCACTCAATTTGCTGTTCTATAGCTCAACTTATGAGCAAAATATTCAAGACAGGTCATTCAATCGTGAAGAGGAGTTCGACTCGTGAAGGGATTCACGAGTGAAGCAAATAAGGTGATTCTCACGACTCGTGAAGAGGTTCACGAGTGGAGAAGGAACTATACTTCACGACTCGTGAAGTGGCTCACGAGTGAGGAAGAAAAGCTGAACTTCACGACTCGTGAAGAAGCTCACGAGTGAAGAAGAAAGACTCGACTTCACAACTCGTGAAGAGCTTCACGAGTCGGACTGATGTTCACGACTCGTGAAGTCATTCATGACTCGGCAAGTCTGTCTTCTTCAACCTTTCAACGATAAACTTCCAGAAAAATGTAAATTCATTTCTGTAAATTCTATTCACTTCCAGTAATCCATTTTTACATGCAATATGAATGGCCTAAATTCCCATACCTTGGCTGATAAACCCAATGTCTTCAACCTCTATCATGTCCCTTTCATTTGATCCTTCTTCCTTCCTCTTCTCCTTCATAAATACCATCACCATGAACATACATTTATAGCAAATGACATATTCTCAGTCAACAGAAAATGAAGAAGAAGATGGTGATGATGAAGTGTTAAAATGAGAGTTTAATTACCTTAGCTTAGAGCCTTAAACTCTTGATTAACCAACATGCACCATTAACATCTAAATGCTTGAGATAAATCTATAGAAATCAAAGAGGAAGAAGAAGATGAATTTCTGGTTTTGCTCTCAACAAATGCCGATTCTCACAATCAAATTCTCTAACCCAAGCCTTTTATACCCACATGACAATCTCCTCTTTAGTCCTTCATCATTTTGCATGTCACACAAATGCCACAAGCCTTTATGCATGTTAGACTTTAACCCCTCTACTAATTCTTTTTCAAACATTAACCTATCCATTTAAGCATTCTTTCAATTTAACCTTGAATTAAATTCTTCTCTACACAATTGGCCACCAAAATGCCAAAAATACCAATTAACCCCAAATTAATACCTTTATCCTCAATTGTATCCTTAATTAACATTAAACCATACTCTTTTATTATATTTTCATGCAATTAACATAATAACATGTTAATTTACCCCCTTACTTAATTACAATAATATGTAAATTAAATTAGGGTCATGTTAGGGGCCTTACAAAAAGGATTGAGAGAGAGGGATGTAATTCACGCCAAAAGCAGGGTGGCTAGGGTTTCACGCCAAAATGCTAGCTCACTTAGGGTTTTTATTTCTTTTAATATATATCCTTATCTTTTGGCAAGTGTTTGATCTGAATTTTACTATCTCAAGATAATTAATTCAACTTCAATCACTTTCTAAAAATAAGTAATATATATTGATTTAAACTCCTTTAAATTTAAAATTCAAATTTGAAATAAAACACAAGACATTTAACCAAATGAAATCACTTAATATAAATAATGAGCATGTGCCGAAATTCCTTGATTTCCATCTTGGAATTTCGGCCACCTCATCTATTATTTAAATGATTTAATTTAATTTAAATTCTTTTAGGCTTTAATACTCAATTAACTTAATTAATACAAGAAACACTTATGCCTTGTACCATGTAGTGTTCTCATGAGCGGATCGTATCCAGATACCATGTTCTTTAACATGTATCTATGATCCCTGATTGACACTCTTGTCTTAATGATCCGTAAGACAGAACTCGTAACATCAGAGAGAGCATACTAGTCTTAATTCATTGTTATTTCCATAATAATGACTGACTAGGGATATTTAGAATGAAGTCTCATTTATTTCAAGGTCTTACAAACATATGCCTCACACATGATAACTTAAACTGAAACAACATACTTGGATAGTTCTATCAATTGATATGCACAGGAATACAATGGATAAAACAAATGCCTCATTTTATTAATTCAAAGTGTTTTATTACAATGCATTGGGGCTAGGGCTTACACTAACACATTGCTGCCTCGGAAGCAGCCAAAGAAGTAGTATGGATCAAAAAGTTCATATATGAACTAGGAGTGATGCCTAGCATTATTGATCTGATTCCTTTATATTGTGACAACAATGGAGCCATTAAGCAAGCAAAAGAACCACGGTCTCATCAGTTATCAAAGCATATTCTCAGATGCTACAATCTCATAAAGGAAATAGTAGCTAGAAATGATGTGAAAATAGAAAGGGTTCCCACAGATGATAATGTGGTGGATCCCGTCACTAAAAAACTTTCCCAAATTAAGTGCGATCACCATATAAATAGCATGGGTGTGAGACATATGAGTGATTGACTTTAGTGCAAGTGGGAGATTGTTAGAGAGTATGCCCTAGAGCCTATGTAATAGTGATGTATTTCATATGCATAAACTCATATTCTTAATAAACGGCATCATTCACTTATTAATGCTATGTTTAAATACATGAGTTTGTAAAACATAAATTAATAAATGAAGTCCTAGATATTATAAACACAATACAAAGGCAATCATGAAAGTATTCATAATATGAGATGTCTATTGCATGCAAATGTATTAATATCTAAATATCCTTAGTCATAGAATTAACAAGATAGGACATTGTTAATTTGGACAGACTAGCACATGTTATGCTTCTTGAATGGTTCAAGCAATGGTTCTCATAACTGTGATTATGGAAGAAAATCAAAGCTAACATGTGGATGCTTGTTAGAAGAATAAGTTAATTGGAGACCTGCAAACAGCATCCTAACATGGATATTAAATATATGTTAGTGAGAAATCTCTTTATAGCGGTTGTGCAAGTATCATTAGACTTGAGATTACCAAAGTTAACTTAAGTAGGAAGTGGTATACTTTGACTATATAACTGATTACTTCCAACTGGAGGTGAACATAGTTAGGAGTTTGGGTATATCATGACCTACTTAAAGATAGTTGAGTGATTAACAAAGGATACACCATCCCAGATTTATTAAGTGAAGTTTTCTCGTATGATTCTATAATTTCCTTGTTCAGAGAATCTCAGGCCCGAGTAATATGCCAAGATGGATAGGGATCCATGAAGGGCATTTTGGGAACAATGGTTAAATTAATAAAACATACATAATTAGATTTATAAGAGTTGACAGAAATCCATACTCAAAATCTAATTGAGATAAGAGTGGTGTGTTAGAGAGTATGCCCTAGAGCCAATGTAAAATGGATGAATTTTATATGTATGAATTTATATTCTTAATAAAAGGCATTATTCATTTATTAATGCTATGTTTAAATACATGAGTTTGTAAATCTTAAATTAATAAATGAAGTCCTTGATATTATAAACACATTGCGAAGGCAATTATGAAAGTGTTCATGATATGAGATGTCTATTGCATGCAAATGTGTTGATATCTAAATATCCCTAGTCATAGAATTAACAAGATAGGACATTGTTAATTTGGATAGGCTAGCACATGTTGTGCTTCTTGAATGGTTCAAACAGTGGTTCTTATAACTGTGATTATGAAAGATAATTAAAGCTAACATGTGGATGCTTGTTAGAAGAACAAGTTCATTGTAGACTTGCAAAGAGAATGCTCACATAGATATTAAATCTATGTCAGTGAGGAATCTCATCATAGCGGTTGTACAAGTATCGTTACACTTGAGATCACCAAAGTTATCTTAAGTAGCAAGTGGTATACTTTGACTCCATAACTGATTACTTCCAACTGGGGGTGAACATAGTTAGGAAGTTGGGTATATCATGACCTACTTGAAGATAATTGAGTGATTGACAGAGGATTGATCATCCCAGATTTATTAATACTCAGAATCTAATCGAGATAAGAGTGGTGAAAGGAGTAATTACATGGTAACTATTTCTATGGAAGGGTATAGTCAAACCACTTGACTTTCCTAACATTTGGGTAGTCATAATGGCTAGCTAGAGGCCAATCATGACTTGTATAATAATGTATCATAAATATCAATAGGAATTGATAAAATGATTTAAAGGATTTTAAATCATGTGAGTTTTGAATAGAACTCACAATTACATATTTTACTGCCAATATGGATAGGAACCCAATAGGTTACACACATATAGAAAAAAGGATAAAATGGTAAATTGACAAGGATAATAATATTTGATATTATTATGGGGATAGAGAAGTGAAAAAGAGAATAATTAATTAAAGAGTTCAATTAATTATGATCAAGTAAAATTGTTCGCATAACTTTTTAGAAATGTTATGTAAAATGGACCTAATTGAAGTAATGTATTTCATAATTAATTATTATTGGGCTATAAGTGTTTTAGGACTGATATAATAATTAATAGATCCTTTGGAGAAATTAAAGAATCCCAAAGAAGTGAAGTTGGCGCAAAAACACTCTAGAGGAAGGGTTACACGCCAACTACAAACAAATGGCCTTAGAGGTCTAATTCTTGGATCAAAATAAATTAAATATATTTCATAAGTGTTATGGAGCCTATATATTTAATTTTTTTTATTTGGAATTCATCTGGGTATTTAAATTTATGTATATGCACAAAGGGCCTAGTTTGTGGGTTTTGTAAAAGGGCATAAATTGGATTTAATTGAGCCCAAATAAATTATTAAAAATTTCAGAAGCCCAATTAATATTTCTCCAGCAATTTTAAAGAGCCCAATTATGAATTTGGATTTTTAACCTAACTATAAAAATCCAAGTGATAAGGTATTAGGGTTAAGTGTGAACAATTAAAAGAAAACATTTTCTCTCTTTTCTCTCAACCTTAGCCGCCACTTCGCTTGCTAGCATCTAGGGAATTTCAGCCAGTTCTTGTTCTCTTCCTTAGTTGGTTCATTCAATCCTTCTATTGTGTGGATTACTCATTGGAGGTTTTCGATTTTGGACACTGTCGTTTGCGATAATCGGGTGAGAAGGAAAATCGACTATGCAACAAAAATCAAAGGTGATTTTTCTTATTCCCATTAATGTGTATATTGTAAATTCATGGCAAGATCAGATCAATTGGTTAAAAATTTTAAATTCAGCTTATGTATGAGATGCATGTAGCCGATAAATTCCAACATGGTATTGCCATGAATCTACATTTCTATATTTTTCTACGGAATAGTTTTTTTTGAGTTATTTATTCCATGAACTTTAAAATATCCGATTTTATTGGTCACGAATGAGAAATATTGATTTATGGATTTATGTGATCAAATATATAAAATGAAAAATAAAAGCGATTCTTTTGAGAAAATAACCATTGAGAATGGCATGAATGGCTTTTATTTTTCAATAAAATTTAGGTGCTGTTATAAATTAAATTTTTATTGATCCACTCTAAAATTATTTTGAAGATAATTTATGTGTTTAATATGTGATATTAAGCCATAGTATCAAACAAAATTAAAATCGAACAAGTTTTGCATTAAAACTAGTTTAGTCAAAAAGTTCGATAAATTGGTGTTCTTCATGTGTTCGTGGTATGTTCTTGGTGTGTTCATATTTAGAACGATTTTTAATCTTCTAAATCTGATATATTAATGTGTTTTTAATTAATTGGATTAATTAAAATGGACCTTGAATTAATTGGATTAATTTTATGTTTACGGACTTGGTTTAATTATGGGTTTAATTTTGTTTACGGACTTGGTTTAAATTAGTGAATAACTTGGTAAACCCAAGGAGTTGATTTAAATTAAATATAATAAACTATAATTAAGTTTATTAATGGGTTTTAAGGGCTGGAGTGGGCTTGGCTCATTCCAAAATGCCCAAATGGTCTAATAGACACAAAATTAGTTTGTGTATGAACACATTTTAGGGTTTTATTATGTGGGTTTCGGCCCACCCTTATTTTAAGTAGAAAATTGATTTTTTAATTATTTAATATGATTAATTAATTAAATAGTCAATTGATAATTAATTAATAATCAATTGGATTGATAATTAAGGCAAGAACATATGCATGCAAAAAAGTTTCCTAAAATGGAAGTTTCCAAAATGAAAAAGTTTCCTAATTTGATTACATTATTAAAATAACTTAAAAGAAAGTTTCAAGAGATGAAACAAAGTTAGTAATCAATTATATGTTTTATTTTATGCATTAGAAATGCATATAAGGGTGTATGATTCGCATGATGGATAGTTATGGACAAAGGCTGAATGTGTTTGAACATAATGCATGTTTCGGCCCAATGAAGACTTTCATGTCCCGGCCACTTGTTTTTGGTTTGTATTTCTTTTTCAAATTGTAATATGTAATTAGATTACTTAGATTAGAATTAGAAATAGAGATGAAGACCACTATAGGTAATGCAATTATTTAACTTGTTTGAATCATGCATACTACCTAGGTGTGACCTTTTGATTTCCCTTTTGGCTAGTGGAAACCAATGTAGTAAAGTCCATAACTATACCATATTTGTATGTTTATATTTATGAGATAGATATAAGATGCATACCAATGTATGCCAACCATGTATGATGTGACTTAATTAACTAAAATCCCTCATACTAATACTAAGGTATATAAGCCTTCCATTAATTTGAGGAGAACCATAGTTCTTTATAGTGTGAGTTATTAACAACAGTCAAGCTCACATTATATCAAATATGTTCGAATCTAATTAAATAGGCCATCTTAGCTAGCCCATTAGCTTGTTAACCATAGTTAAGGCTAATGGTTCTAGAGGCAAGATTAGGGAATGCATATAAGATATGCATGTATCAAGAGTTGATAACCTAATGATCCAATAGTTGTATAGAGACACAATTGGTATAAAGATACCCACCTTTCAAGGGTATAGAGTTTGGCTTGTTGACCATAGTAAAGGTTAAATTACATATTAAGGATTGGATATTGGCCCACTAGGAAAACCATCTGGTTTCTCGGATTAAATAGTAAGGGCTATTAATTCGCAATAAAATAGTTGGAGTAAATGGATTAATTAAACACCTTATTAATGCATACATATATATGAACATACTCTCATATGTTTTCTTTTTCATATATAGGTCATCATCATGAGCACATCAAACATTAATATATGATCAATCTTGGATAACAAGCTGGTTGGCAGCAACTATTTTGACTGGATCAGGCAAGTGAGAATTATTCTCAGAGCTAAAAAAATCCATTATGTCTTGGATAAAGATCCACCACCACTTCCATCAGATGATGCCATTGAGGAGATCAAAGGCACTTATTGAAAATACATAGAGGATAGTGAAGTGGCAACATGTTTGATGTTTGGTGCTATGTCCTCGGAGCTTCAGAAGCAGCATGAGATGATGGATGCTAGAACCGTCATTTTGCATCTTGAGGAGCTTTATTCTTCTTCGGCTAGAACTGTAATATGAGATTGCTCGAGCTCTATTTAGCTGCAAAATGGTGGAAGGCACTTTAGCTGCTACTCATGCATTCAAGATGTATAGGTATATTGAGCATTTGAGTAGACTTGGCTATGTAATGGATAATGATCTATACATAGATTTAATCTTGTACTCGTTGGCTCCAAGTTATGCACCTTTCGTTCTTAACTTCAACATGAACAAGATCCAAGTTACCATTCATGAGTTCAACATGTTCAAAATAGCTGATGGATCTTTTAGAAGGATCTAAAAAGTGTCATGGCTGTCACTTCTGCTAAAGGCAATAAGCAAAAAAAAGAAAAAGATAACCAAGGCACAACCAAAGAATGGTGGCTATCTCATTCAATCATATGTTCCAGCTCCTAGAGGCTTGCTTTAATCCAAAAATGGATCTTTAAAGCTTGCTTACCTTTTCACCATTTCTAGATGTGAACCCTTATGCTTGTGTCAAATACACATCCTCAGTCAGATTTCCATTTAGGAAAGTTGTCTTCACATCCGTTTGCCAAAACTTATAATCACAATGAGCTGCAATGGCTAAAAGTATTCTTCTAGAATTAAGCTTCGGTACAGGAGCAAATGTTTTGTCATAGTCAATACCTTCTTTTTCACGATAGACCTTTGCTACTAAGCGAGCTTTATAGGTAACTATATTACCTTCAGTGTCGGTCTTCTTTTTCAAGACCCATTTGCACCCTATAGGTTTTATCCCCTCAGGTGGTTGAGTTAAAGTCCATACTTTATTCTCATACATGGAGTTTATTTCAAACTGCATAGCCTTAAGCTATAAATCACATTCTGAACTATTCAAAATTTCTTGATAGCTTGTAGGCTCATTGTCCTCTACTATAGTTATGCCTTTATCCGAATCAACGTGAAATCCATATCTCACAGGGATAAAATGCATCCTAGTAGATCTTCTAGGATTTTGTGTATAATCAGGTTCAATTGTAATCTCATCATTATGAAATTCAGTCTCGTGTTCAATCAATTTTTCCACTTATATTTGTGGATCTTGAGCTTCACCAAGTTTGATTTTACTCCCACTGTCCTCTCGTAGGAGAAATTCTTTTTCCAAGAAGACAACATGCCTTGAAACAAATATCTTTTATTCTAAGGGATGATAGAAATAATATCCAAACATTTCTTTTAGATATCCCACAAATAAACATTTGTTAAACTTAACATCTAGTTTGTCTGACATTGTCCCCTTCACATAAGCAGGACAACCCCATACTTTCATATGAGAAAGCGTAGGTTTCTCGTTATTCCACATCTCATATGGAGTAACATCAACCGATTTACTAGGAACTATAGTTAACACATAAACAACAGTTTCTAATGCATATCCCCAAAAAGACTTAGGCAAGTCTGCTCGGCTCATCATTGATTGAACCATATCTAATAGTGTTTGATTCCTCCTTTCAGATACACCATTGTGTTATGGTGTATATGGTGGAGTCCATTGAGATAAAATCCCATTATCTCTAAGATAATCTTGAAATTCTTCGCTTTAGTATTCTCTACCTCAATCTGATCTAAGTGTTTTAATACTCTTGCTAAGTTGTTTCTCTACTTCATTTCTAAATTCTTTGAACTTTTTAAATTCTTCTGATTTATATTTCATTAGATAGATGTATCCAAACCTAGAATAATCATCTATGAAAGTAATTAAGTAGGAGTAACCTCCCCTAGCATGTGTAGTCATTGGACCACATACATCTGAATGTATTAAGTCCCAAACCATTTTAGCTCATTCTCCTTTACCAATAAAGGGAGCTTTTGTCAGATTTCCTAATAAACAAGAGTCTCATGTATCAAATGATTCATAATCAAATGATCCCAAATCACCTGACTTGTGTAATTTGGTCATGCATTTCTCATTTATATGGCATAAACGATAATGCCATAAGTATGAGGTATTTAGATTATCATGTTTCATTCTCTTGGTATCCACATTATGCACTTCTTTAAATAAATCAACAACAAATATACCATTCTCAATGATAGATTTTGTATAAAACATATTGTTCTTAAAAATGTAACAACACTTGTCCTTTAAATAAATGGCATAATCGTTTAATAAACAGCTGAAAGAAATAATACTTTTGGATAAAGCTGGAACATAATAACAATTATTTAATTCCAGTACTAATCCACTTGGAAGAGACAAATCGTAAGCCCCCCACAATCGTTGTAGCGATGTTCTGTCCAGTAGCTAACTGTAAACATATCTCTGCCTTTCCTACTCTTCTAAAGCTTCTAAGCCCCTGTAGATCATTACACAAGTGAGATCCACATCCGATATCTAATACCCAAGATTGTTTTGTAGCAATAGAATAAGTATTAATTTCAATCATATGAATACCTGAAGTAGAAGCATCAGCTTGCTTCTTCTCCTTAAGAGAATCTAGATAGGCCTTGCAGTTACGCTTCCAGTGACCATCCATTCCATAGTGGAAGCAAGTTCCTTTGGGATTCTCTTTCTTGGAAACCTTCTTCTTGGATATCCCACCATTCTTTGGTTGTGCCTTAGTTATCTTCTTCTTTTATTGCTTCTTGCCTTTAGCAGAAGTGACAGCCATGACACTTTTTGGATCCTTCTAAAGGATCCATCAGCTATTTTGAACATGTTGATTAACTCAGGAATGGTAACTTGGATCTTGTTCATGTTGAAGTTAAGCACGAAAGGTGCATAACTTGGAGCCAACGAATACAAGATTAAATCTATGTATAGATCATTATCCATTACATAGCCAAGTCTACTCAAATGCTCAATATACCCATACATCTTCAATGCATGAGTAGCAGCTGAAGTGCCTTCCACCATTTTGCAGCTAAATAGAGCTCGAGCAATATCATATTACTCAGTTCTATCCTAAGAAGAATAAAGCTCCTTAAGATACAAAATGACAGTTCTAGCATCCATCATCTCATGTTGCTTCTGAAGCTCCGAGGACATAGTACCCAGCATCAAACATGCTGCCACTTCACTATCCTCCATGTATTTTCGATAAGTGCCTTTGATCTCATCAATGGCATCCTTTGATGGAAGTGGTGGTGGATCTTTATCCAAGACATAATGGATTTTTTCAGCTTTGAGAATAATTCTCACTTGCCTGATCCAGTCAGAATAGTTGCTGCCAACCAGCTTGTTATCCAAGATTGATCGTATATTAATGTTTGATGTGCTCATGATGATTACCTAGATGTGAAAAAGAAAACATATGAGAGTATTTTCATATATATATATATACATTGATAAGGTCTTTAATTAGTCCATTTGCTCCAACTATTTTATTGCAAATTAATAGCCCTTACTATTTAATCCGAGAAAACCCAATGGTTTGCCTAGTGGGTCAATATCCAATCCTTAATATGTAATTTAACCTTTACTGTGGTCAACAAGCCAAACTCTATACCCTTGAAAGGTGGGTATCTCTATACCAATTGTGTCTCTACACAACTATTGGAGCATTAGGTTATCAATTCTTGATACATGCATATCATATATACATTCCCTAATCTTGCCTCTAGAACCATTAGCCTTGACTATGGATCTCTATACCCTTGAAAGGTATTATGCATGATTCAAACAAGTAAAAATAATTACATTATCTTCAAACTTTTTGGATCTCCATTCGACCCATCTTTCTCCTTGATAGTGGTCTCCATCTATATCTCTAATTCTAATCTAAGTAATCTAATTACATATTACAATTTGAAAATAAAATACAAACCAAAAGTAAGTGGCTGGGATATGAAAGTCCTCATTAGGCCAAAATATGCATTATGCTCAATCACATTGGGCCTTGTCCATAACAATCCATCGTGCCAATCATACATCCTTATATGCATTTCTAACGCATAAAGTAAAACATATAATGGATTACTAACTTTTTTTCAACTATTGAAACAAACTTTTGAGTTATTTTAATAATGTCATTAAATTAGGAAACTTTTTCCATTTTGGAAACTTTCATTTTAGGAAACCTTTTTGCATGTATGTGTTCTTGCCTTAATTATCAATCCAATTGATTATTAATTAATTATCAATTGATTATTTAATTAATTAATCATATTAAATAATTAAAAAATTAATTTTGGGCTTGTAACAAGGGTAGGCCGAAACCTACACAACAAAATCCTAAAGTGTGTTCACACGCAAACTAGTTTTGTGTCTATTGGACCATTTGGGCCTTTTGGAATGAGCGAAGCCCACTCCAGCCCTTAAAACCCATTAATAAACTTAATTATAGTTTATAATATTTAATTTAAATCAGCTCATTGGGCCCACCAAGTCATTCACTAAGTGAAACCAAGTCCGTAAACATAATTAAAACCATTAAGTGGTTTTAATGAATTAAAATTAATCCAATTAATTTAAGGCCCATTTTAATTAATCCAAATAATTAAAAACATTTTAATATATTATATATATCAGATTTAGAAGATTAAAAATTGTTTTAAACAAGAACATATCAAGAACACACCAAGAACACCAATTTAACGAACTTTTCGGCTAAACTAGTTTTCATGCAAAACTTGTTTGATTTTAATTTCGTTAGATCCTATGGCTTAAAATCACATATTAAACACATAAATTATCATTAAAATGATCTTAGAGTGGATCTATAAAAAATAAATTTAGAACAGCCTCTAAAATTAAAAGCCATTCACGCCAAAACCATGATCCCTTTCTCAAAATAATCGTTTTTGTTTCCGTTTTATTTATTTGATCACACATATATCCAGAAATAAATATTTATCATTTATGAACAATCAGATCTGATATTTTAAATTTGATGAAATAAATAACTCAAAAATAAAAATTATTCAGCAGAAAAATATAGAATTTTATATTAAACACAAAACCGAGTCTCTGATACCATGTTGGGAATTATCGGTTACATGCATTTTATACATAAATGAAATTTAAAATTTTTAACCACTACATCTGATATTGCCATGAATTTACAATATACATATTAATGAGAATAAAAAAAATCACCTTTGATTTTTGTTGAACAGATGATTTTACTTCTTTTATCGCAAACCATAGTGTCCAAAATCGAACACCTCCAATGAGTAATCCACACTAGAGAAGGATTGAAAGAACCAACAATAGGGAGGAACAAGGGCTAGCTTAAATCCCTAGATGCTAGCTAGGGAAGGTGGTGGCTAGGGTTGAGAGAAACAAGAGAGACTGTTTTCTTAATTGTTCACACTTACTTAACCCTAATTCCACATCTCTTGGATTTTTATACTTAGGTTAAAAAAAAACAACTTCATAATGGGATTGGGCTCTTTAAAATTTTTGAAGAATTATTAATTGGGCTTCTGGAATTATTTATAATTATTTGGGCTCAATTAAATCCAATTTAAGCCCTTTCACAAAAGACTATGCACAAAATCCACAAACTAGGCCCTTTGTGCATATACTTAGATTTAATTGCCCAAATGAATTCCAAATCCAAACAAATTAAATATGTAGACTCCATAACACTTATGAAATATATTTATTTATTACACAAGTCATAATTGGCCTCTAGCTAGGCGTCATCACTACCCAAATGTCAGGAAAGTCAAGTGGTTTGACTATGCCCTTCCATAGAAACAATTATCGTGCAATTACTCCTTCCACCACTCTTATCTCAATTAGATTCTGAGTATGAATTTTTGTCAACTCATATAAATCTAATTATGTATGTTCTATTAATTTAACCATTATTCCCAAAATGTCCTCCATGGATCTCTATCCATCTTGGCATATTACTCTGGCCATAGATTATCTGAAAATACAATTATAGAATCATGCAAGATAACTTACCTTATTAAATCTAGGATGGTGAATCCTTTGTCAATCACTCAACTATCTTTAAGTAGGTCATGATATATCGAATCTCCTAACTATGTTCACTCCCAGTTAGAAGTAATCAATTATGGAGTCAAAATATACCACTTGCTACTTAAGATAACTTTGGTGATCTCAAGTCCAAAGATACTTGCACAACTGCTATGAAGAGATTCCTCACTGACATAGATTTAATATCCATGTGAGGATTCTCTTTTTAGGTCTCCAATGAACTTATTCTTCTAATAAGCATCCACAAGTTAGCTTTGATTATCTTTCATAATCACAATTATGAGAACCACTGCTTGAACCATTTAGGAAGCATAACATGTGCTAGTTTGTCCAAATTAACAATGTCCTATCTTGTTAATTATATGACTAGGGATATTTAGATATTAACAAATTTGCATGTAATAGACACCTCATATCATGAACACTTTCATAACCTACTTGAAGATAGTTGAGTGATTGACAAAGGATTCACCATCCTAGATTTATTAAGGGAAGTTATCTCGTATGATTCTATAATTGCCTTGTTTAGAGAATCTCTGGCCAGAGTAATATGCCAAGATGGATAGAGATCTATGAAGGGCATTTTGGAAACAATGGTTAAATTAATAGAACATACATATTTAGATTTATATGTGTTGATAGAAATTCATACTCAAAATCTAATTGAGATAAGAGTGGTGAAAGGAGTAATTGCACGGTAACTATTCAATGGAAGGGTATAGTCAAACCACTTGACTTTCCTGACATTTGGGTAGTCATGATGCCTAGTTAGAGGCCAATCATGACTTGTATAATAATGTATCATAAATA
Organism: Excoecaria agallocha; assembly: GCA_037975025.1. Lineage (NCBI taxonomy): Eukaryota > Viridiplantae > Streptophyta > Magnoliopsida > Malpighiales > Euphorbiaceae > Excoecaria > Excoecaria agallocha. The sequence goes on from CM075819.1 coordinate 23,714,169, forward strand.
TCATTAGGTATTGATAAAATGATTTAAAGGAATTTAAAACATGTGAGTTTTGAATAGAACTCATAATTACATATTATGCTGCTAATATGGACAGGAACCCAATAGGTCACACACGTATAGAGAAAAGGATAAAATGGTAAAATGACAAGGATAATATTATTTGATATTATTATGGGGATAAAGAAGTGAATAAGAGAATATTTAATTAAAGAGTTTAATTAATTATGATCAAGTAAAATTGTTTGCATAACTTTTTAGAAATGTTTTGTAAAACGAACCTAATTGAAATAATGTATTTCATATTTAATTATTATTAGAATATAAGTGTTATAGGGCTAATATAAAAATTAATAGATCTATTGGAGGAATTAAAGAGGCATAAAGAATTGAAGTTGACACAGAAACCCTCCAAAGGAAGGGTTACACACCAACTACAAAAAAAGGCCTTAGAGGTCTAATTCTTGGACCAAAATAAATTAAATATATTTCATAAGTGTTATGGAGCCCACATATTTAATTTGGTTGGATTTGGAATTCATTTGGGCAATTAAATCTAAGTATATACACAAAGGGCCTTGTTTGTGGGTTTTGTGCATAGTCTTTTGTAAAAGGGCATAAATTGGATTTAATTAAGTCCAAATAAATTATTAATAATTATAAAAGGCCAATTAATATTTATCCAAAAATTTTAAAGATCCCAATCTTATTATGAAGTTGGATTTTTAATCTAACTATAAAAATCCAAGTGATAGGGTATTAGGGTTAAGCGTAAACAATTAAGAGAAAATATTTTCTCTCAACCCTAGGCGCCACTTCCCTTGCTAGAATCTAGTGAGTTTCGGCCAGCCCTCGTTCTCTTCCTTAGTTGGTTCATTCAATCCTACTCTAGTGTGGACTACTCATTGGAGGTGTTCGATTTTAGACACTGTGGTTTGCCACAACACGGTAAGAAGGAAAATCAACTATTCAAAAAAAATCAAAGGTGATTTTCCTTATTTCCATTAATATGTATATTGTAAATTCATGGAAAATCATATCTATTAGTTAAAAATTTTAAATTTTGCTTATGTATGAGATGCATGTAACCAATAAATTCAAACATGGTGAAAGGAGTAATTGCACGATAACTGTTTCTATGGAAGGGTATAGTTAAACCACTTTACTATCCTGACATTTGGATAGTCATGATTCCTAGCTATAGGCCAATCATAACTTGTATAATAGTGTATCATAAATATTAATAGGGATTGATAAAATGATTTAAAGAAGTTTAAATCATGTGAGTTTTGAATATAACTCACAATTACATATTATACTGCCAATATGGATAGGAACCCAATAGGTCACACAAATATAGAGAAAAGGATAAAATGGTAAAATGACAAGAATAATAATATTTGATATTATTATGGGAGTAGAGAAGTGAATAAGAGAATAATTAATTAAAGAGTTTAATTAATTATGATCAAGTAAAATTATTCGCAGAACTTTTAGAAATGTTATGTAAAATGGACCTAATTGAAATATTGTATTTCATAATTAATTTTTATTGGAATATAAGTATTATAGGGCTGATATAATAATTAATAGATCTATTAGAGAAATTAAAAGGGGCCTATAAGAATGTCTTTGGCGCAGAAACCCTCAAGAGGAAGGGTTACACTCCAAGCCCTAGTAGAAGGCGTTAGAGGCCTAATTCTTGGACCAAAACAAATTAAATATATTATATAAGTGTTATGGAGCTCACATATTTAATTTGGATGGATTTGGAATTCATTTGGGTGATTAAATCCAAGTATATGCACAAAGGGCCTAGTTTTTGGGTTTTGTGCATAGTCTTTTGTAAAAGGACTTAAATTGGATTTAATTGATCCCAAATAAATTGTTAATATTTCCAAAAGCCCATTTAATATTTCTCTAGCAATTTTAAAGGGCCCAATCCTATTATGAAGTTGGATTTTTAACCTAACTATAAAAATCCAAGTGATAGGGTATTAGGGTTAAGGTGAACAATAAAGAGAAATGAATTTCTGTGACTCTCTCAACCCTAGCTGCCACGACCTTGCTAGCATCAAGGGGATTTCAGCCAGCCCTTGTTCTCCTCCTTTCTTCATTCATTCAATCCTTCTCTAGTGTGGATTACTCATTGGAGGTGTTCAATTTTGGACACTGTGGTTTGAGATAACCCGGTGAGAAGGAAAATCAACTATTCAACAAAAACCAAAGGTAATTTTTTTTCTTATTCTCATTAATATGTATACTATAAATTCATTGCAAGATCAGATCTATTGGTTAAATTTTTATTTCCCTTTTTTATTGGGTGAAATTCTGGCCTAATGTTCATTGCTTACAAATCTAACTGAGATTTGATGGTGTCGTTTGTCTTCCCCTTGGCATTCATGATTGTGCCCAAGATATTATCACATATATTTTTTTATATTCATCATATCTAAATTATGCCGTAACAAAGAAGTTTTCCAATAAGGAAGTTCAAAAAAATACTTTTTTTATTCTAATTATCCTTTCTATCATGATGTGATATCTTAATCCTCTTTTTATGATCCTTTGTCAACTTTAATCCATCAAGGTCTTGCACTTGACTAAATATCTCAACACTAGACCGCACCTTTGGAGGTAACCTTCGCTCCTTAGTGGCATCAAATGACTCCTTATCATTCCTCCATTTGTGACTAAGATGAAGGTAACTTCGATGGCCTATGTAACATTGCATCTTACCATTGGCTAATCTAATTGAGCAAGTGTCTTTATTGCAAGATAGGCATGCCAATTTTCCTTTTGTACTCCAACCATATAATTTTCCATAAGCTGAAAAGTCATTGATAGTCCACAATAACAATGCAAACAACTTAAAATTTTGCCTAGTTGATGCATCGTATGTCTCAATACCAAATTCCTACAACACCTTTAATTCCTCTATCATGGGTTGGAGATAAACATCAATTGCATCTCCTGGACTATATGGACTAGGAATAACCATTCATATAATAAAATTGTCTAGCTTTATGTGTATGGAACAAAAATAGGCCCTAGTAGAATTCAAGGGCAATTTCACGTTAGCAAAGTCTAATTAAACATTATTTGATGGATTATCACATTTTATTTGACCTTGTGGCACTCTTTTACCTATATCTCGAGTTATCGAGCACTGAATTAGATGATTCTAATTGGGTTGAAAAATAGACATCCATGCTTATATTTCATATGAAGAACATAAGTTACAAATATGTCTTTATCTGGGCTATATTTAAGCATAAAATTTGGAACAGTCTGCTACCTCATCACTAAGAACAGACCTCAGTGTTTTGTAAATATGCTAAAATTTAAAAAGACTATTGAGATGATTCTTGATTTTTTAGAAACTAGAAACATAGTGTAATAAGTTTGTAGAGACTACTTTTGCTAAATATGCTTTTTGGAAGGTCAAAATTTACTTACAAGTCGAACTTAAAAAGCTGCCTATGATAGAGGATATAATAATCAAGTAATAATAATATAGTTTGAAGGCTAAATTAAAAGAGGATGAAAATTTAGGGGTCAATTTGTTAATATGGAAATTTAAGGGTAAATTATGAAAAAGGGGAAGAAAGGAGAGGTTGATTTAAGAAAAGAAAAAATTAAGTGGGACATTGTGTAACATGTAAATAAATGAGGGAACTTAGTGTGACATGCAAAATTTTGAAGGATCAAAAAGAGAATTTTCATTCCATTATAAAATCTGAATTTATGCAAATTAGAGGGGGAATTATGAGTAAAAGGAGAGTGGAACATCACTTTGAGGAAAAAAATAAATAGAAAGCAAATTACTCACTTCTCTCTCTTTCTCTTAAAGAATTTGCTTTCTCTCTTTCTTATAAAAAGATTGAAACTTCTCCTTCTCTACCATAGAATCCGACCCATTTCACTCAAAGAACATCTTCATATTTCTATCTTATACAAAGAAGGAAGGCTTGATTTAAAGATGCTTTCAAGGGTTTAAGAAAATAAGAAGAGTGAAAGAAAATTTTGAAGAGAGTTGGAATTTCAAAATAGGTTTGGGAACTCTTTCATTTGCATGTAATATTTTTGTTAAGAACTAAAGAGTTATTATGTGTAATGAGTATCTTTGAGATTAGTATTATGATTTATAGTAGATTCTGGTCTTGCATGTGTTTATGATTGTTGGAATATAACGGTTACATGCATCACATGCATGAGCGGAATTTTAAAATTTTTTAACCATTAGATCTGATCTTGCCATGAATACACAATATAACTATATGAGAATAAGAAAAATCACCTTTGATTTTTGTTGAACAGTTGATTTTACTTCGCACCGGGTTGTCGCAAACCACAGTGTCCAAAATCGAACACCTCCAATGAGTAATCCACACTAGAGAGGGGTAAATTGAACCAACAAATTGGTGTTCAACTAGGGCTGGCCGAAATTCCCAAGAGCTAGCTTGGGAAGTGGCGCAAAAGTGGAGAGTGAATTAGAGAAAGGACTTTCCTTTTGTTTTAATCACTTAACCCTAATTCTCATTAGTTGGCCTTTTATAGTTAGGTTAAAATTCCAACTCCTTAATGAGATTGGGCTCTTTAAAATTGCTGGAGAATTATTAATTGGGCCTCTGGAATTAATTATAATCATTTGGGCTTAATTAAATCCAAATTAAATCTTTTCATAAAAGACCATGCACAAAATCCACAAACTAGGCCCTTTGTGCATCTAATTGGATTTAAATACCCAAATGGATTCCAAATCCAACCAAATTAAATATGTGAGTTCCATAACACTTATGTAACATATATAAATTAATTTGGTCCAAGAAAAAGCCCTCCAAGCCCTTCTGTTTGGAGTTGGCGTGTAGCCCTCTTCTGGAGGGCTTCCTCCAGCTTCTTCATTCTTTTGGCCCTTTATAATTTCGCCAATGGTCCTATTAATTATTATATCAGTCCTATAACACTTATAGTAGTCTTATAAAACTGATAAGACAATAATAATTAATCATGAAATACATTATTTCATTTAGGTCCAATTTACAGAACATTTCTCAAAAGTTCCGCGGACAATTTTATTTGATCATAATTAATTAAACTCTTTAATTAATTATTATCATATTCTCCTCTCTACCTTTATAATAATATCAAATATTATTACCCTTGTCATTTTACCATTTTACCCTTTTCTCTATATGTGTGTGACCTATTGGGTTCCTGTCCATGTTGGCAGTATAATATGTAATTGTGAGTTCTATTCAAAACTCACATGATTTAAACTCCTTTAAATCATTTTATCAATCTCTATTGATATTTTGATACATCATTATACAAGTCATGATTGGCCTCTAGCTAGGCATCATGACTACCCAAATGTCAGGAAAGTCATGTGGTTTGACTGTACCCTTCCATAGAAACAGTTACCGTGCAATTACTCCTTTCACCACTCTTATCTCAATTAGATTATGAGTATGGATTTCTGTCAACTCATATAAATCTAATTATGTATGTTCTATTAATTTAACCATTGTTCCTAAATGCCCTTCATGGATCTCCATCCATCTCGGCATATTACTCTGGCCAGAGATTCTCTGAACAAGGCAATTATAGAATCATGCGAGATAACTTCCCTTGTTAAATCTGGGATGGTGAATCCTTTGTCAATCACTCAACTATCTTCAAGTAGGTCATGATATACCCAATCTCCTAACTATGTTCACTCCCAGTTGGAAGTAATCAGTTATGGAGTCAAAGTATACCACTTGCTACTTAAGATAACTTTGGTGATCTCAAGTCTAAGGATACTTGCACAACCGCTATGAAGAGATTCCTCACTGACATAGATTTAATATCCATATGAGGATTCTCTTTGCAGGTCTCCAATGAACTTGTTCCTCTAACAAGCATCCACATGTTAGCTTTGATTATCATCCATAATCACAACTATGAGAACCATTGCTTGAACCATTCAAGAAGTATAACATGTGCTAGTCTGTCCGAATTAACAATGTCCTATCTTGTTAATTCTATGACTAGGGATATTTAGATATTAACACATTTGCATGCGATAGACATCTCACATCATGAACACCTTCATGATTGCCTTTGCACTGTGTTTATAATATCTAGGACTTCATTTATTAATTTAAGATTTACAAACTCATGTATTCAAACACAGCATTAATAAATGAATGATGCCTTTTATTAAGAATATAAATTTCATACATATGAAAAACATCCCTATTACATGGGCTCTAGGGCATACTCTCTAACAATCTCCCACTTGCACTAGAGCCAATCACTCATATGTCTCAGACCCATGCTATTTATATGGTGATCATGCTTTATCTGGGAAAGTGCTTTAGTGAGGGGATCCGCCACATTGTCATCTGTGGGAACCCTTTCTATTTTCACATCATTTCTAGCTACTATTTCCCTTATGAGATGGTAGCGTCTGAGAACATGTTTGGATCGCTGATGAGACCGTGGTTCCTTTGCTTGTGCAATGGCTCCATTGTTGTCACAATATAAAGGAATCGGATCAACAATGCTAGGCACCACTCCTAGTTTAGTTATGAACTTTTTGATCCAAACGGCTTCTTTGGCTGCTTCTGAAGCAGCAATGTACTCAGCTTCTGTCGTGGAATCAGTAGTTGTTTCTTGTTTGGAACTTTTCCAACTAACTGCTCCTCCTCCCATTATGAACACATAACCAGATTGTGATTTACAATCATCTTTGTCAGATTGGAAGCTGGCATCCGTATACCCATTTACTTCCAAACTGCCCTCTCCAAATACCAAGAACATATCCTTAGTCCTTCTCAAGTACTTAAGGATATTCTTGACAGCTGCCCAGTGTTCCTCTCCAAAATTGGATTGGAATCTGCTTGTGACACTCAAAGCAAATGCTACATCTGGACATGTACATAACATAGCATACATGATAGAACCAGTTGCAGATGCATATGGTATTCTATTCATGCTCTCTCTATCCTCTAGTGTCTGCGGACACATAGACTTAGAAAGGTGTTTCCCATGCACCATGGGTATAAATCCTTTCTTAGAGAGATCCATATTGAACCTCTTCAATACTTTATCTATATATGTACTCTGAGAAAGACCCAGGAACCTATTGGATCTATCTCTATAGATCCTTATTCCCAGAATATAGGATGCTTCTCCAAGGTCTTTCATGGAGAATTGCTTGGATAACCATATTTTAACAGATTGGAGAAGAGAAATGTCATTTCCCATGATCAATATGACATCTACATATAGAACTAGGAAGACAACTGCACTCCTACTGACCCTTTTATACACACAAGGTTCATCTTCATTCTGTGAGAAACCAAACTCTTTGATTGTCTCATTGAATCGTATGTTCCAGCTCCTAGAGGCTTGCTTCAATCCATAAATGGATCTTTGAAGCTTGCATACCTTTTCGCCATTTCCTGATGTGAATCCTTCTGGTTGTGTCATATACACATCCTCAGAAAGATTTCCATTAAGGAAAGCTGTCTTCACATCCATTTGCCAAATCTCATAATCATAATGAGCTGCAATGGCTAAAAGTATTCTTATAGACTTAAGCATCGCTACAGGAGAAAAAGTTTCGTCATAGTCAATACCTTCTTTTTGATGATAACCTTTTGCTACTAAGCGAGCTTTATAGGTAACTATATTACCTTCCATGTCAGTCTTCTTTTTGAAGACCCATTTGCACCCTATGGGTTTTATCCCTTCAGGTGGTTGAGTTAAAGTCCATACTTTATTCTCATACATGGAGTCCATTTCGGACTGCATAGCCTTAAGCCATAAATCACGTTCTGAACTGTTCAAAACTTCTTGATAGCTTGTAGGCTCATTGTCCTCTACTACAGTTATGCCTCTATCCGAATCAATGTGAAATCCATATCTCACAGGGATAGAACGCATCCTAGTAGACCTTCTAGGATTTTGTGTATAATCAGGTTCAACTGTAATCTCATCATTATGAAATTCAGTTTCGGGTTCAATCGGTTGATCTACTTCTATTTGTGGGTCCTGAACTTTACCAAGTTCAATTTTACTCCCACTGTCTTCTCGTAGGAGAAACTCTTTTTCCAAGAAGACAGCATGCCTTGAAACAAACACTTTTTGTTCTAAGGGATTATAGAAATAATATCCAAACGTTTCTTTTAGATATCCCACAAATAAACATTTGTCAGACTTAACATCCAGTTTGTCTGACATTGTCCTCTTCACATAAGCAGGACAACCCCATACTTTCATATGAGAAAGCGTGGGTTTCTTGTTATTCCACATCTCATATGGAGTAACATCAACCGATTTACTAGGAACTCTATTTAACACATAAACAGCAGTTTCTAGTGCATATCCCCAAAAGGACTTAGGCAAGTCCGCTCGGCTCATCATTGATCGAACCATATCTAATAGTGTTCGATTCCTCCTTTCGGATACACCATTGTGTTGTGGTGTATATGGAGGAGTCCATTGAGATAAAATCCCATTATCTCTACGATAATCCTGAAACTCTTGACTTAAGTATTCTCCACCTCGATCTGATCGAAGTGTTTTAATACTTTTGCCAAGTTGTTTCTCTACTTCATTTCTGAATTCTTTGAACTTTTCAAATGCTTCAGACTTATATTTCATTAGATAGATGTATCCAAACCTGGAATAATCATCTATGAAAGTAATGAAGTAGGAGTAACCTCCTCTAGCATGTGTAGTCATTGGACCACATACATCCGAATGTATTAAGTCCAAAACCATTTTAGCTCGTTCTCCTTTACCAATAAAGGGAGCTTTTGTCATTTTTCCCAATAAACAAGATTCGCATGTATCAAATGATTCATAATCAAATGATCCCAAATCACCTGACTTGTGCAATTTGGTCATGCGTTTTTCATTTATGTGGCCTAAACGACAATGCCATAAGTATGAGGTATTTAGATTATCATGTTTCATTCTCTTGGTATCCACATTATGTACTTCTTTAATTAAATCAAGAACAAATATACCATTCTCAATGATAGCTTTTGCATAAAATATATTGTTCTTAAAAATGTAACAACATTTGTCCTTTAAAAAAATATCATAATCGTTCATTAAACAACTGAAAGAAATAATACTCTTGGACAAAGCTGGAACATAATAACAATTATTTAATTCCAGTACTAATCCACTCGGAAGAGGCAAATGATAAGTCCCCACAACAGTTGTAGAGATGTTTTGTCCAGTAGCTGACTGCAAACAAATCTCTGCCTTTCCAACTCTTCTAAAGCTTCTAAGACCCTGTAGATCATTACATAAATGAGATCCACATCCGGTATCTAATACCCAAGATTGTTTTGAAGCAATAGAATAAGTATTAATTTCAATCATATGAATACCTGAAGTAGATGCAACAGCTTGCTTCTTCTCCTTAAGAGAATCTAGATAGGCCTTGCAGTTACGCTTCCAATGACCATCTTTTCCACAATGGAAGCAAGTTCCTTTGGGATTCTCTTTCTTGGCAACCTTCTTCTTGGAGATCCCACCATTCTTTGGCTGCGCCTTGGTTATCTTCTTCTTCTTCTGCTTCTTGCCTTTAGCAGAAGTGACAACCATGACACTTTTTGGATCTTTCTTAAATGATCCATCAGCTGTCTTGAGCATGTTGATTAACTCAGGAATGGATACTTGGATCTTGTTTATGTTGAAGTTAAGCACAAAAGGTGCATAACTTGGAGCCAACGAGTACAAGATTAAATCTATGTATAGATCATTATCCATAACATAGCCAAGTCTACTCAAATGCTCAATATACCCATACATCTTCAATGCATGAGCAGCAGCTGAAGTGCCTTCCACCATTTTGCAACTAAATAGAGCTCGAGCAATCTCATATTGCTCAGTTCTAGCCTGAGAAGAATAAAGCTCCTCTAGATGCAAAATGATGGTTCTAGCATCCATCATTTCATGTTGCTTCTGAAGCTCCGAGGACATAGCACCCAGCATCAAACATGCTGCTGCTTCACTATCCTCCATGTATTTTCGATAAATGCCTTTGATCTCATCAATGGCATCATCTGATGGAAGTGGTGGTGGATCTTTATCCAAGACATAATGGATCTTTTCAGCCCTGAGAACAATTCTCACTTGCCTGATCCAATCAGAATAGTTGTTGCCAACCAGCTTGTTATCCAAGATTGATCGTATATTAATGTTTGATGTGCTCATGATGATGACCTAGATGTGAAAAAGAAAAGATATGAGAGTATGTTCATATATATGTATGCATTAATAAGGTCTTTAATTAATACATTTACTCCCACTATTTTATTGCGAATTAATAGCCCTTACTATTTAATCCGAGAAAACCCGATGGTTTTCTTAGTGGGCCAATATCCAATCCTTGATATGTAATTTGACCTTGACTGTGGTCAACAAGCCAAATTCCATACCCTTGAAAGGTAGGTATCTCTATACCAATTGTGTCTCTACACAACTATTGGATCATTAGGTTATCAACTCTTGATGCATGCATATCATATATGCATTCCCTAATCTTGCCTCTAGAACCATTAGCCTTGACTGTGGTCAACAAACTAATGGGCTAGCTAAGATGACCCATTTAATTAGATTTGAACATATTCGATATAATGTGAGCTTGACTGTGGTCAACAACCCACACTATAAAGAACTCTGGTTCTCCTCAAATTAATGGAAGGCTTATATACCTTAGTATTTGTTTGAGGGTTTTAGTTAATTAAGTCTCATCATACATGGTTGGCATACATTGGTATGCATCCTATATCTATCACATAAATATAAGCATACAAATATGGTATAGTTATGGACTTCACTACATTGATTTCCCCGAGCCAAGAGAGAAATCAAAAGGTCACACCTAGGTAGTATGCATGATTCAAACAAGAAAATAATTACATTATCTTCAAGCTTGTTGGATCTCCATCCGGCCCATCTTGCTCCTTGATATTGGTCTCCATCTCTATTTGTAATTCTAATCTAAGTAATCTAATTACATATTACAATTTGAAATGAAATACAAACCAAAAAACAAGTGGTCGGGACATGAAAGTCCTTATTGGGCCAAAACATGCATTATGCTCAATCACATTGGGCTTTGTCCATAACTAACCATCATGCCAATCATTCACCCTTATATGCCTCTCTAATGCATAAAGAAATGGATTAATAACTTTGTTTCAACTTTTGAAACAATATTTTGAGTTATTTTAATGATGTGATCAAATTAGGAAACCTTTTCCATTTTGGAAACTTTCATTTTAGGAAACCTTTTTGCATGAATGTGTTCTTGTCTTAATAATCAATCAAATTGATTATTAATTAATTATAAATTGATTATTTAATTAATTAATCATATTAAATAATTAAAAGAATCAATTTTGGGCTTAAAACAAGTGTAGGCCGAAACCCACAGAAGAAAAACCCTAAGTGTGTTCACACACAAACTAGTTTTGTGTCATTTGGACCATTTGGGCCTTTTGGAATGAGCCAAGCCCACTCCAGCCCTTAAAACCCATTAATAAACTTAATTAATGTTTATAATAGTTAATTTAAATCAGCTCCTTGGGCCCACCAAGTCATTCACTAATTTAAACCAAGTCCGTAAACATAATTAAGCCCATTAAGTGGTTTTAATGAATTAAAATTAATCAAATTAATTTAAGGCCCATTTTAATTAATCCAATTAATTAAAAACACTTTAATATATCATATATATTAGATTTAGAAGATCAAAAGTCGTTCTAACCAAGAACACATCAAGAACATACGAAGAACACCAATTTATCGAACTTTTCGACAAAACTAGTTTTCATGCAAAACTTGTTCGATTTTAATTCCGTTCGATCCTACGGCTTAATATCACATATTAAACACATAAAATATCATCTAAATGATTTTTAAATGGATCCATAAGAAATTAAATTAGAACAGCCCCTACATTACCTAGGATTTCACGCCAAACCCTAATGGGTTTCACGCCAAACCCAAATCATTTTTCTTCAAAAACTTCGGTTTTGTTTTCACCAAATTTATTTGATCACAAATACATCCAGAAATCAATATTTCTCATTCATGAACAATTAAATCTCATATTTTAAAGTTCATGAAATAAATAACTCAAAATAGAATAAAACTTATTCCGCAGAATAATATAGAATTGTATATCCATGGCAAAACTTGGCTCTGATACCATGTTGGAATATAACGGTTACATGCATCACATACATGAGCGGAATTTTAAAATTTTTTAACCATTAGATCTGATCTTGCCATGAATACACAATATAACTATATGAGAATAAGAAAAATCACCTTTGATTTTTGTTGAACAGTTGATTTTACTTCGCACCGGGTTGTCGCAAACCACAGTGTCCAAAATCGAACACCTCCAATGAGTAATCCACACTAGAGAGGGGTAAATTGAACCAACAAATTGGTGTTCAACTAGGGCTGGCCGAAATTCCCAAGAGCTAGCTTGGGAAGTGGCGCAAAAGTGGAGAGTGAATTAGAGAAAGGACTTTCCTTTTGTTTTAATCACTTAACCCTAATTCTCATTAGTTGGCCTTTTATAGTTAGGTTAAAATTCCAACTCCTTAATGAGATTGGGCTCTTTAAAATTGCTGGAGAATTATTAATTGGGCCTCTGGAATTAATTATAATCATTTGGGCTTAATTAAATCCAAATTAAATCTTTTCATAAAAGACCATGCACAAAATCCACAAACTAGGCCCTTTGTGCATCTAATTGGATTTAAATACCCAAATGGATTCCAAATCCAACCAAATTAAATATGTGAGTTCCATAACACTTATGTAACATATATAAATTAATTTGGTCCAAGAAAAAGCCCTCCAAGCCCTTCTGTTTGGAGTTGGCGTGTAGCCCTCTTCTGGAGGGCTTCCTCCAGCTTCTTCATTCTTTTGGCCCTTTATAATTTCGCCAATGGTCCTATTAATTATTATATCAGTCCTATAACACTTATAGTAGTCTTATAAAACTGATAAGACAATAATAATTAATCATGAAATACATTATTTCATTTAGGTCCAATTTACAGAACATTTCTCAAAAGTTCCGCGGACAATTTTATTTGATCATAATTAATTAAACTCTTTAATTAATTATTATCATATTCTCCTCTCTACCTTTATAATAATATCAAATATTATTACCCTTGTCATTTTACCATTTTACCCTTTTCTCTATATGTGTGTGACCTATTGGGTTCCTGTCCATGTTGGCAGTATAATATGTAATTGTGAGTTCTATTCAAAACTCACATGATTTAAACTCCTTTAAATCATTTTATCAATCTCTATTGATATTTTGATACATCATTATACAAGTCATGATTGGCCTCTAGTTAGGCATCATGACTACCCAAATGTCAGGAAAGTCATGTGGTTTGACTGTACCCTTCCATAGAAACAGTTACCGTGCAATTACTCCTTTCACCACTCTTATCTCAATTAGATTATGAGTATGGATTTCTGTCAACTCATATAAATCTAATTATGTATGTTCTATTAATTTAACCATTGTTCCTAAATGCCCTTCATGGATCTCCATCCATCTCGGCATATTACTCTGGCCAGAGATTCTCTGAACAAGGCAATTATAGAATCATGCGAGATAACTTCCCTTGTTAAATCTGGGATGGTGAATCCTTTGTCAATCACTCAACTATCTTCAAGTAGGTCATGATATACCCAATCTCCTAACTATGTTCACTCCCAGTTGGAAGTAATCAGTTATGGAGTCAAAGTATACCACTTGCTACTTAAGATAAATTTGGTGATCTCAAGTCTAAGGATACTTGCACAACCGCTATGAAGAGATTCCTCACTGACATAGATTTAATATCCATATGAGGATTCTCTTTGCAGGTCTCCAATGAACTTGTTCCTCTAACAAGCATCCACATGTTAGCTTTGATTATCATCCATAATCACAACTATGAGAACCATTGCTTGAACAATTCAAGAAGCATAACATGTGCTAGTCTGTCAGAATTAACAATGTCCTATCTTGTTAATTCTATGACTAGGGATATTTAGATATTAACACATTTGCATGCGATAGACATCTCACATCATGAACACCTTCATGATTGCCTTTGCACTGTGTTTATAATATCTAGGACTTCATTTATTAATTTAAGATTCATGAACACCTTCATGATTGCCTTAAAATTTCCTTGAAATTCATAGAAACTGTTAATTACTGTCAAAGAACATATTATAGTATTTCGGGCATAAGTAATGGTAGAGAAGTCAAAATGACAGGATATGAAATTTTAGATAAACTAGACATATAGGAGCACAATTATTGTGAAGGAATTCATATTTTATTCTGCACTCATTTCATTCTAGGAATTTTCAAATTGACATTAAAAATCTGTCTTTGGGTTAGTTTGAGCAAATATAAGTATTTTGCTTAAAACTTGAGTTAGAGAACTTAAAATATGGTAATTTGAATTTTGATTGAATCCAAATTTCCATATCTACATTTTATATGCAGAAAACAAACCCTAAATCTGTCTCTAAATTTGTATAAATTTAGTTTGAAAATTGGAATTAACTATTGCACTGTTACTGGAATAGCTTTCTAGAATTTGGAAATATCATGAGTTGTAGATATGATAATGAGATGATTTTTAATGTTTCAAAAACTAGAAATATAGAGGAATAAGTTTATAGATGATCATTTCTTCTAAAATTGTCATTTGCTACATCTAATTTAGTCTAAAAACTAGTCACTATAATCTGTCCATGGAATTTTGAAATGCCATCTCATATAATTAATTGGAAGAGTACTTAAATCACTTTGGTAAATTATTTAAGAACTTAATTACCATTTTGTTTATAAAGGCATATAATTAGATATATTTATGATTCTAATAGGCTTTAAAAGAGAAACTAAAGATATACAGACTAATTTAACAATGAAGTATTGATTTATAATATGTTACAAGTATATAGAGAAATGTAAATACTTTAACGTAAAAATAATTATGAATTTAAAGGAACTTGTAGATATATATTTAGTATATGTACAATCATAATAAATATTACTTTTTGGAAATAGTATAATTATGATTGTATACTTATACTCTTATGTTATTATGAGATAACATATAGTTATAGTGCTACATGCTTACATGTATTTGCATATTCACGTGTGTATTTAAGATTGTATATCTATATGTCTATATATGTATGTATATATACATGTATCTATATGTGTGTATAGATTTGAACAAAATATGAACATATAAGGATTAAGTGATAACCTTGGGAAAAAGGTATGTGTATAATTGAATTTTCTTTATTGAATATAATAATTTGATCATATATGTTCAACACACCATTCTAAGCTTGATAAATGATGATGTTTTGTAATTATAAGATGTATAGTATTGTTACACAATGGATGGTACTGATGTATTTTAATGAAATAATAATAATAATAATGTATATACATGTCGTTTTCATATAATTATAGTGGTGAAAATATCACACAA
The DNA here is from genome assembly GCA_037975025.1 of Excoecaria agallocha. Classification (NCBI taxonomy): domain Eukaryota; kingdom Viridiplantae; phylum Streptophyta; class Magnoliopsida; order Malpighiales; family Euphorbiaceae; genus Excoecaria; species Excoecaria agallocha. The sequence continues at coordinate 23,729,726 of CM075819.1, forward strand.
AAAGGAATAGTAAAGCATGTATATATGCATATAATTATCATAATACATATGTATAGTATTGTTACACAATGGATGGTACTGATGTATTTTTATGAAATAATAATAATAATAATATATATACATGTCGTTTCCATATAATTATAGTGGTGAAAATATCACACAAAAAGGGATAGTAAAGCATGTATGTATGCATATAATTATCATAATACATATGTGAAATAGTTACATGATTTATAGGGATTTCAAGTATAAAATAATAATACTTAATTGTGCTCAAGATAACATGTTTATAGAAAATTTATCTGTGTACATATCGATGACACCATGCTCATATATATACATGAATATATATGTATGAACATCAATATGTATATGATTACCTTGTACATAGTTATATAAAAGTATATATGATTATGCATAATTCCTATTGATTTCTTGAAATTACTATGATACATATAGTTTGAAATGTTAACTTTACTTATATAAAGAAGTATTGTGATTAGTAGAATATATGTATACATATAAACAAACACACACACACACACACACACACACATATATATAGTATGATCTTACATGATTGGGTTTAAAGCTTGAAAGATGTTTTAGAGTAATAATTCAAAGAATATGTTTAAAGTGAAATGTATGAATATGTCTTTACTTAATTGAAATGACATGATTAAGCATATAATGGTATTGTTATATGAGACTATGTATACAAGTGTATATATTAGAGAGGGAGTATCTTGTCATGTAATTATTACATGAATAAATTGTATAAATTGTTTATGAATTTTGCATATATGTTTATGTTTTAGAGAAGATATATATTTTTACATGATTATGTACGGGTACAAATGGCATTATATAAGTATAGTTTTGACATATGGAATAGTTACATGATTGAATAGGACTACAAGTATAAAATAGTAATACCCAACAGTGAGCATGTTTATAGGTTTACAAAAAGTGACACATAAGCATGTATATGAGTGCATTGCTCATAGTTACACAAGAGTGTACATGTGAACATAATAATATGAACAATTAAAGAAAAGATAAAGTAAAGAGATTATCCTGCTTGCGTTGAGTCTAGGAAATGGATAGATAAGCATGCCTATAAGGGTAGCTTACAACTGCTTCTGATAAGTTTTTGCCTGTTTAGGTCTACTTGAAATTAAAAGTTATAGTGACCCTATTTGGGTTTAAAAGTTAGAGTTGATTTGAACAACCCCGTTTGGGTTGTAGCCGACCTCATTTGGGTCTGCTTGGTTGGTTCAAGTTATTTGTTTGATCCCGTTTGGGTCCGCTTTACTGATTGGCCATACAGTTTTATCCCTACAAGGGATCACCGTTTAATACCTCCAAGTATCTTATTTGTACCTTCGGGTGCCACCATTATGATCAATAGTTTTATACCTTCGGGTTCTACCATATAACCCGATATCCACCTCTTTAGTATAGTGCATGCTTTATTATCAAAGGTTAAGAAAAGTTTAATAAGGCATGAAAGTTCTTAATTGTCTTCATACTATTCTACATATAAAATTCATTTTATTGCATACAAAACCTGCATTTATAAGAATGCCCAATAGCATCAAAAATACATGCTAATTGTTAAATGATAAATTTGCATTATATTAATACTTTGATTAAATTGATGATATATATATGTCCTTTGTGATCATAAACCTTATTTCTATATGTATGCCAATACATGATTTATGAAGGAACTTTTATTAGGTTAAAGAGTATTATAATATCTAATGGATGCAACAATTTTATAATTGCATAAGTATATTGCATATTAAAGATTATAAGAGTTAGACAGTAACAACCATTATTTTTGAAATATTTTTCTTATGATTATAATTATGTGTTCACATTGTTTGTATGTACACATTTAATGAATGTGTGTTTGTTATTTGTGGTGCGATGTATACAAATCTAAGACCCATAACCTTGATATATAAGAATAGTCTAGCAATGATGTATAATTGTTATGCTTTATTGATAGGCTTATTTTTGTAACTTATGCAATATAAAGTAAGTTTGTAGTAATATAAAGATCTCATGGTATTTGGAAATGTTGATTTGCTATTTAATTCTAATGTGTATATATCAAGGACACATAAGAATAGATGAAAAGATAATAGATAGTTATGCTTTTATGGTTTAGTATCAATTTAGAAACTAATCACATGATAATTAGTTAAATTTAAAGCCATAGGACATTGGAGCTTACATGATTATATATGGTGATTAAAGTATCAATGTAATTTTTATCATTAAACTTTATGATTTTTGTAATATGATTTAACTGGTGGATTTTTATTCATTTCTTGAAACAAAGCTTTGTTATAATTGAGGCATGATATATGCTTGTTGGCGATCACTATGAGTGGTCATTTATCATGATTTTAGTTCCCCACTAAGCTTTATAGCTTAGCACGGGTGTTTCATCTGTGTAAGTTGTTGGGGTGATATCTATAGCAAGATGGACAACTCAAATCAATGAGAGAGACTAGTGTAGACTTTTATTTTTGAATCTTCGTATATAATGAAGCATTTTTTTGTGATATTGGAAATATTGTATGTAAATATGTTAATCAGTTGTTATATTTTGTAAATAGACTCTAATGTATATCATAAGTCTTAATAGTATAACAGTCTTATGGGTTAAGTATGAATATATGTTCTCTATATAGTTAGTATATGTTTGTATTGCACAGTTAAACATGTGTAATGAGATGGATAAAGTGATATGTATAGATTATAGGATAAGGGTGCTACATTATACATAACCAAGGTGGTAAATTATAAGGAATGAGAACTATAGGTCAAATACTGTATAGGGTTTTTGAGTTTACAAATGGTTGGAATCCATCACTAGCAAGTTCGAGTCGAACATTACAAGACTCGCTAGCAAATGATGGATGAAGTTCATCAAATGTCTTCCATGCCATTGAATCAGCCAGGTGCCTCACCAATCCATCATCAATTCTTGTATCATGATGCCATCTCATTAGAGAACATGTTTTTGTAGACATAAATGACATTTGAAGCCTAGGCTATAGTGGGAAATAGCATAAAGTCTTTAAAGGTTTTATGTTACAATTATTACACTTGGATTTTCCACTATATTTCACCATTTTCCATCTAGATGCACCACAAACCTTACAAGAATAAAGAAACTTATCCTCTTTTCCAATACAACAAGCAGGCATTTATACAATCATCAATTTTATTATAAGAAAGCCTAAGGTCTCGAATTATCTTCTTTGCCTCATAATATGAATCGGGCAAATTGGATCTGTCGGGTAACAACTCTTTCTTCAACATTTTTAACAACATTGTAAATGACTTATTACTTCAATGACCAAGACTTTTTATCTAAAGTAATTTAATTATAGTAGAAACCTTAGAACTCTTTAAATCCTGATGAAATGGCTCCTCAAAATCCTGTAAAAGCCTATAAAATTTTTTTTGCTTCAACATTGGGTTCCTCTTTAAGTCCACCATCACTACCAATGTTCATTGTGTCTACATCAAATTCAGGATATAAACATCTCAAGATCCCTTCAATTTCATCCTCACTTGAATCATTTTCATCTTCATCTTCCCAATCTGATTCTAGTTCACCTAACACTTCCTCATGGTGATACCAAAGGTATAACTTTTAATTATTCCATATACTTTCAATTGTGACTCGACTGTCTCTCATATTCTAAAAATTGTGTTGCAACATTTTACATATGGACAACATATTTCATCTTGTTCTCCTATTTTTTTAAAAGCATAATTAAAAAATTTTTTCACCCCAACTAAGTATGCTTCATCAAGTCAGTCATATACAAGTTTCATCCACTACTTATCGGGTGCCATAACCTTGGTATTTATATTTCAATAGATTAATTAGTATAACATTTAATTTCTAATCTAATAGGACATAATAATTCAATCAACTCATAATTTAGTAAAATATAATCTTTTGGAATGTAGATCAATAAAGTATAGGAGAAATATGAAATGACTATGAAATCTTAAGCTCTTACAAATTAAGAGGCTAATTGAATCATTCAAGCCTTACATGCAATTTATAACTAAAACCAATCTAAAAAATATAGCTTACAAGATAAAAAAACATCATTGTCAAATAGTAGGTAAGATATCACTATAGGGACAAATTCATCAGCCAAGGAATCACAACTCATTTACCTAGCACCTGTTGAATAGAAGTCTTTCAATTTCCACGAACAGTTCTATAATAGAAGTAATATTGTACCAAATAACAACATTATTGTAGTGTAATTAGCATACAAGAATGAAGTACTTAAAATGATCATGAAAAAAATTAAATAAAACATACAACAACATTTATGCAAATTAAATAAAACTTGCTTATCAGTTAATACAAAGAACATTTAAAGCTGAAAATATTTAATTTCCAATAGCTTACAACTTTGAAGACTTGCTGACAAAAGCTTCAAATGTTCTTACTTCATGATTAAAGCTGAAAACATTTAATTTCCAATGTGCTTATCAGTTTATGTTGCTACTGGAGATAGCCCACATGTTTCCTTTGCAGCAAGTAATATACAACATATATATGTATATAATAGGTAAAAGAGAGAAATATTTAGAAAAAGGAAAATAAAAATTGAATTTGACAGCAAGCTTTGGATCTATAGACTTTGTTGGATGTAAGACTTTATTAACTAATATTTTTAATGCTTAGTGTCTCTAAGAGTGTACAAGTGTACTGGGTGATGTATTAATTTTCTTTCCCAATAGTATAAAATTATAAGGATTTATTTGTAGATACAAACAAATAATATACATTAATTAACTGGTGAAAGATAATAAGGATGCTGATTGAGCATTAGTGAATATATCGCTCTGTACATTAGAAAAATAGATATTTAAAATGATAGAAAATGACAGGGAGGTGTTAAAATTTTGAAACCAGTAGTCTTTTAAAAAGAAAAAAAAAGAGGAAAGAGGATAGTATGCAGTAATATTAAATGGAAGACTAGAGAACAACATCCAAAACTATCCAAACTAGCATCAGCAGTTGATTGAGCAAAAAACAAAGCACTTGTACAAAGTTGAAAGTAAAAACCAATTACAAAAAAAACTAGAATCTAACCCCAACAGACCCCCCTGCAATTAACATCAATAAACCTACCCTTTTAATTATAGACAAAAGTTGAATGACTGCATAAAAACCAAAGAAACATTCTGCAAATTAAGATTGCAACCCCCAATCAAAGCAATAATATAAGTACATTTAATACTTGTAGAAAAATAAAAATTATTAATTTTCAAATCAATCCTTTATTACTAATATGGAGAACTTATAGATGGAACAAACAATTCTACCACAGCAGCAACATTCCTGCAATGTAATTACCATAACAAGAATGAAATACTTAAAATGATTATTAAAAAACTTAAATAAAACATACAACAACAATATAAGAAGGTATTATTAAAAGATGGATAACATAAACATAGTCCCACAAGGAAACTAAATATGTTGTTCAGTTACTTCTTGAAATTTCCAATTAATTATTTGAGAATTTGTATTGAGTTTTTTTTTAAATTTAAATGGAAAAACTTAATAAAATGAAAGAGCCAAAAGAAGAGATATAAAAGCTACCTAAAATAGCAAAACAACAGAACAAAAAAAACGAAAAAACAGCAAAACAATAAGAAAACAATTGCCTAAAATAGAACCACAGAGCCAGAAGAAGAGATACAAAAGCTGGGAGCTCATCCCGGTCACGCAAAATTGACAAACTAAAACAAGGCAAAAGAGGATCACGGGACAAGAGCCACTACAAGCCGCTAGAAAATTGGACTTTCAATTAAATATTGCAGATAAGAAATTTTATAGAGATTATCTACTTTCATCACACAGTCTCCCTCTTTTAGAATTTCCACATTCATTCTGGGTGATCAATTAGGTTAATGGAAACATATTTGGTCATAAATGAATATAAAACCTCCAAACAGTTATTGCGATTTTTCATGGATATTAAATCACATTTATTTTAAGCTATTAATGTGGCTTTTCATGGATATATACTTACATACTATGATATAAATTACATTTATTTAAAGCTATTATTTTAAGAGAACATATATATCACAATGCTGATTTTTATTTTCTAAAGCAAATAATTAATAATACTAAATAATTAATTTAGAGTGAAAAATAATTGCAATAGTGAGTAATTAAAATACAATATCATGTATGAGATTCCAAATTGTAAGAAAGTCTACCTTAACTAATTAAGATGTATCGATACCAAGCAAACAATAAGGTCATGGGATGGTGGAAACAAACCACTAATGAACATTAACATAAAACAACAGGGCATGATTTGGTTGAATACTATTGAAGTGATAATGAAACTTAGGATTTACATTATATTATTTTAAACAGTGTGCATAGTTTATGCAAATTACCTTGTATCAAATTAGTTTTGCAAATTCGATTCCATAGATTAACATACCCTGCTAATAAATGTGTTATCATTTTTTTTGATAAGCTGAATATTTTTAAAACAAAACTGAAAAGGTTGGATTATAGCAAAATGAACAAGCAGAAACAGAGTAAAACTGGCATTACCCAAGCAGCCTAAAAACAAGACCTGAATAGCCATAAAAATAATAAACCACTAATATAATCCCAATTTTGTAAGCAAAAGATCATTCGGAACCCAACCATAAAAATAATAAACCACCAGTACAATCCATAAATAGCCAAAATTATCAAATGACAGCAAGATTACAGTAGATAATTTTCAAATAATGGCTAATCATTTAACTACTAATCTTGACATGTTAAATTTGATGCTATTGGTGTAGCATTTTTTCTAGTGGCTGATAATTTTTTTGTAGCTTCTATGGAAAACATTGAGTGGGGATAACATTTCCCAAGACTAAAATGAAAACCTTATGAGAATGCAAATTATGCAATAAATTATGAAACCCATAGTTGTAAGGACCCAATCATGGCCCTAACCGGATTATATTAAAGTGACGAGGATTCTGGTCAATTAAGGCAAATATTGAATTATTTGGCATTGTTAAGGTTAAGACCTATTAGTGGTATTTTGGTAATTTTAACATGTATGTAAATTAATTATGGTTAAAATTAAGATAAAAAAAGGGATATAGTTGAAGTAAATTAAAAGTTTGAGTGTTAAATATTAAGAAAAATAAGTTGTTGGGGTTAAGTTGAATAAGGGCAATTTTGGAATTTTACAATGGGATCTTTCAATAGCTTCTTGGAGAAGGGATAGAAAAGGTTTTGGGAAGGGGGATCGGTATTTTCGAGGGAGATACCTCTCTCTCTCTCTCTCTCTCTCTCTCTTTGCTAATTACAGGCTGAAGAATGGAGCTAGGGTTTGTGAGTGAAGATTAAAGACAATGTCTTTTCTTGAAGATCTCTTCTTCCTCTTCCTCTTCTTCGTTTATGATTTCTGGTTATGAGGGATTACAATATCCTGTTGCTATCCCTATGTGTAAGGAGAAAGGAGAGAAGCATATAGATCAAGGATAGAAGAAGGAAGAAAGAGCTAGATCAGTGGACTTCCTAAGGAAATGAAGTTGGTATTGAGGTATTGGAACCCTAGATCCATGGTTATTTGATGATTTTTCTATGTTTTTATATGCGTCCCCTTAGTTGAAGTGAAGGTTAAATTTTAGTGTTTTAGATGAACAAAGAATGATTTAATCTAAGTACTTGAGGTGAGTTTTGGGATTCCAAAAGCATTAGAGATGGAAATCGGGATTTTTAATCGAGACTGGCGAAATGCCTTATGTGGCCGTGCAGCCTGTCCCTTTTTTCTTTGCGTGGCTATACATGCCTTTGTTTCTCCTTAGCTATCTCTTTGAGTGGCCATGTGATTTTCTTTGGTTTCCAGGCATAGTTGTGTGTCTCCTTTGGCGTTCCTTGCGTGGCCATGTGATTCTCCTTGGAATTCCATGCATGGCCACGTGATAGCTTGGGTTTCTCTTAGCGTGGCCGCACACTGCCTTGCTCCTTCTCTTGCATGGTCACGTGAAATGGTTGCCTTTCTCCTTGTGTGGCCACATGATGGCTTGAGTTTTTCCCCCGTGGCTGCGCCTTGCCTTTGCCTTTCCTCTTTGCATGGCCACGTGCATGGTTTACTTTTCCTTCTGCTTAGCCATGCGTTTGGCCTTTGTTTTCCTTGAGTGGCCATGTATGCCTACACCTCCTTCTTTGGAATGGCCACTCACATGTTTTCTTTTAATGGTTCTATGACACACTTTAAGTTATAAATTCCTTATGAATCATGAATCCCGTATTATAAAATATAATTGAAGAGAATCAAATGGACCATAAGCAATGTACACGAAGTTTATGTTAATTAAAGTGGTGGTTAATAAGCCATAAGGGTTTATAACGAAATAATTGAACAAGGAAGTCTTTCCATGGAATTATAAAGGACATAGGTAAACGTTAATCTCACATTTGGTTACTTTCACTACGTGTGAGACATAGAATGCATGTATATAACGTATTGGACAAAATGAATGTGCAATGGCTGAATTGAGTATAATGAAGAAAAGAGAAATGGTTTTAAGGAACCACTCAGGTACGTTCTTCTTCAGTGAGTATGTTTTACGTGTGGAGTCATGTGATCATGGTTTATAAGACTATATGTATGGTTTCATTTTCATGAACTATCACTGAGATTACCAAAGTCAACCTTGAAATTCAAAACCTATTACTTCATGATCTTACATTCAATGATGTTCATTGCATTAGGTTTTTAAAATCTTATTTTGAGTTATTATTGCATAATACTCAATTACCATTATGCTAAAGCATTATAGTGTAAGATATAAGTTATCCGTTGGCTATGCAAGTATATAAATATGTGATATGCATTATTGAATATCAGGGCTTTAAGCCAATATTGATATGTAAATGAACGATATGTGTTCATTTGTGAAAAATGATTTAAGAAAATGTTATATTAAATAAGGAAGCATATGATGAATTCAAGACATTTTTAAAATGAAAAAGCCTGCGGGTCTTAGTTCGATTGTGGATTAGATAGGCATGCCTAAAGGGATTTAGAAGCTACCATAGTTGACCCCGTTTGGGTCTTGTTCCTTATAGAACCATCATTCGACCCCATTTGGGTCTATTGTTTGTTCCTTGCTGGAACCATTGCCAACCCCATTTGGGTCTATTGCTTTGTTCCTTTATGGAACCATAGTTCAGCCCTTTGGGACCATCGTTTGATACCTTCGGTATCTATTGTTCCCGCTATCCACCCTTTGAACTAGCACTTAGGTAGGCTATTAAAAGTTAAAAGATTCAGCAATGTACTATTAAATAAGGATATATATATACACACACACACACATATATATATAGCGATTGCTTCACCTATGCAATGTGAACATGATAAATGGTTTACTATATTGCTTGATTGAATTCCTTTTTGGCTATAATGATATAAATGAAATGGAGTTCTCTACTCTACATTATATAACTATGATTGTATGACATATGTGAAGTATTGAAGCCTAAAATAACTCTTATTGATGATGTATGATATATATATACTCCCTTATGTTTTGATTGAACATTAAAGGTATCTCATACATAATAAATGTGATTAAATTCTTACAATGAAAACTTTACTATCAATTTCTATGAGGTCAGGATGATTGTAAGGATAATACTCATGTTTAAGATTACAGATTCAATTGGCATAATAGGGGTGAGATCATTTAATATTAAAGACTTATATTTTTCCCTAATTTGAAAGGTGTAATGATTTTACGATATTTTATTAGAGTTTATTCTTGGAGTTGGGTTCCCCACTAAGCTTTATAGCTTAGCACGAGTTTGTTATCTGTGTAGGTACTGATTAAGCTCTAGTAAATCGATAACTGGTGGCTAGTCAGCCTTTGAAAAGAAGATCTGACTAAGTGCAGTTGCTTAAGAATTTCATTATGTATTTTCTTTAGCATTATGTTAGTCCTTTTAATTATAAGTTAGTTTAGGTTATTGCGGCATGTAATAATTATGGCTTGTACTATTTATTTTTACCTTTGCCTTATCATTGCTGGGTTATGTTGTTGATGATTGATGTTTATGCATGGTTAGTGGAATTAGGGTGTTACAATAATAGTGGAGATATAATTCCTCCTAGATCCATGATAAAAATTTTACTTTTGTTATCACTTATAAATGGTGTTAAGTCAAATATCTATGAGAAACCTATCTTGGACAAAGTAATAGAGCCTTGAGATTTTGACTGATTTTTTCAATGTTGTTTTGTAAAGTAGCACTAGTAATGATTTTCTGGGTAGAAGGATGAGTTGAGATTGCTGGTGATGTTGCATCAAGATGGGAAAGATTTTAGTGTATGGTGGGTAGTGTGAGATGTGGAACCATGGATAACTTTGCTCGGGGTTTGCCCTCACTAAGGTGTCTTTTGTAATGCTTGCTTAATACTATCAATAAACAACTAGCACCAAGCAAGCAACGATATCAACACACTTTTAATATATTTTTCAAATTTATTCTCATTAATTAGATAAGTTAGGCACATTCAATTTCTATGATATGAGGTAAATTCAACCTCATTGATTATATTTTCACAGATACTAGCAGTTGAAAGTACTGATGATATATTGTAAGAAATTAAAACACCAAAAAAGCTAACCTACAAATTTCCATGCAGTAGCAGATATGCTACCTCTAATGGAGTAGAAAACAAAGCAAGATGACCATTGAAACTCATAAGCAAAGAAATTTTTAGCAACCCTTCCACTAAGTCTCACGAAAGCCAAACAAAAAACACTATAAGCACTGTAATTTCTCAACTTAGGGAAAAAATCACCTAAAAAATTGTAGCATTTCATCTCAAAACTTCCCAACAAGTGGACCTAAAGTAGGTTTGACAAAAAGCGCCAATAAAATTTAAAGATCTACCTAAGTGGAAGGAGGAACACCTCAGCAAATAATAACATCTCATGTCTAAGGCAAAAATAATTCAAAAACAAGGAACCAGCAACTCCATAGAGAATAAGAAAATGATAACACAACCAGGAACAAAGAACATAGAATCATAGACTCCACCCAAAATAAATACAAAAATAGGGAACTAGCAGTTCCATCGAGAACAAGACAATGACTAACACAACCAGGAACAAAGAACACAGAATCATAGACTCTGCCCCAAAAAAACTAGTACAACAAACAATTGAGAAAAAATGACACATTACAACCCCTGAAATGTAAAATGAAAACCAGAAAAACCTAAGAATCATACAAGCAGCATTACGTATGAAGTAGAGGACCTAAAACCCCCCAAAACTTCTTTCTAATCAACCAACAACAAAATTTGAGATAAAGTTCTACCCACTCCTCATAAAAAAAATATAGAATAGCAGTACAGTACCCAAAGAAGGCGATAATTATCCTCAAACCAAATTGAATAGTTATTCCTCCAAGCAAACTTAAGATTCATAAATGGAAGGTATAATCATGGATAAAAAGGTCTCCCAAAAAAATATAAGACTTTAACACATACTAGTTTGAAGTTCCTCATCGTTCATTCATTTGGAGTTGTAGAAAGCCTCTCTTGCCTCTTTCTTCGTAACCGAATAAGAATTAAAGCAACAAGCTAGTAGTTCAAGAAATTAAAGGAGCGTTCTTTCAATATCTAGCTACCTGATACCCATGGATGGCGAAGGAGATAGAAAAAAATAGAGCAATTTTTAGGCTTAGGTTTTCAAAATGTTTAGGAATAAAGAAGGAATATAGAGATTATAACTTAATACCCATTCTTTTATTTCATTTATTTGTTCTTTTTATTTCTCGGTCAATTTTGTCAATTGATTGGTGCCTAAAAATCCCGTTAATAAAATGCATCAAGGGCTATAATTTTAAAAAATTAAGGACCGGTTTAGATCTTTTCCTTATTAAAATTGGAAAATTGGGAATTAAGGAAAAGAAACAAAAGTGGTCCTTATATGTATACTTTTAAGGATCAAAAATTTGATTGGTTACAAAATCATGGTCCCTAATAACCCTTTTTCTTTGAGTGTATTATAAATAGAAATGATGATTGCCAATAGTGCAAATATCTATACAATGTATGTTTGTGAAGACAGAGACGATTTGATAAGAAGGTAAATAAGTTGATGAAAGAAAAATGTTGGTTTTGTGTTAATGGCATTGCTACATGCTAGGTTACATGCAAATGGTTGCTTAATATGGTTAATTATGTATGGAAATTCTTTTGGATTGTTGTGGGCATCATTTGCACCAGTTTTATGTAGGGAGGACTCCAACTCTTACCCGTTATGTTGCCTAATTTTTTGTTAAAATTTTAACAAAGTTTTTTATATGCACATTTAATTTATGGTCGAAGCCTTAATACAATATGTTAAATATTAAACAAAATCTTGACATAACTGTAGAGTTGGTTTTCTAATTTGATTTAAATTTTAAAAATGTAATTTACATGTGTGATTTCCCGTATAAATTGTTACATAATGGATTAACAAGCATGTTAATGAAATTGGACAGATTTAAGTTTGTGTGTTTATGTTACTAACGTTGTTAATATTCTTGATTATTTAACTTGAGTAATTTTTTTTGAAGATTAATGGTTTATCATGACATGTCTTCATTCCCACATATTTCTCTGGTATTTTTGATACTAAAGCTAGCAATTGTGCTATTGCTCAAATTTATAACATTTTTAGCATATTATGTTGTACTATAATATGTCGATCATAGTTGACTTCTAATTCAAAATTACAGCTAAATTCTTGTTTGTCAAGTGCATGTTACCAAATATATTAATTAATTTTGTGTTTATATAGATGCCTCGATGCAAACATGCACAGTTGCAGTTTGATATTCAGGCATCTCAATGGATAACACCATCACAAGTTGCTACATACTATGACAAGGACTTCCTTCTTTGCTAGTTTCTGCCTCTTTTCTCCTTTCTTTCTCAACTTTACACCTAGACACACACAAAACACACATAAGAACATAAAAAAGATGCCACATTTCGCACACACAATAGATAAAACTAAAGATTTTCTCAGAAATTTAAACATAAAACCCTAGATTAACATGCTCTAAATCACACACATTAATTCCCCACACTTAAACCTTTACTTATCCACAAGCAAAAACATAAAATGCAAGAAACAACATAAATTACAATACAACACATGAAGAAAAATAACATTTTGAAGCTCATCATACATGACAAATAGTAAATGACAAATGGAACAACCTTCATCTAACAATCTATTAGTCTACACCAATCAAAATTTAGGGCAATATCATGAATATTCACGCTTTAAAAACCATGTACACTTAACCAAAAAGCCATGAGAAAGCAAAGTACAAGATTATAGGCCTCATAAAAATCACATTTCTTACAACATTAACCAATCATGACAAACATCACATTGAAAGAGTAACTTTCTCTCAATCAAATACTTTCCCTCACATCTCTCGCATATTTAGTAGCTAGTGTTTAATTCCTATTCATAATATACCAATACATACCATAATCTTGTAATGAGCAAAAATCTCCACTACTAGCACAAAATCAAAGGATCTTGATAAGGGTTGTAATTTGGCTTAAGCAATAGGTAGGGCAAATTTGGTTAAGTAGCTCAACATGTGGAGAAGACAAGCAATTACCATATCATATGAGACTTACAATTAAGGCATAGCTTGATACATAAAAGTCCTAACCTAATTTCCTAAGCCCCTTATTAATTTCCACATCACTAGTTATTCTTCTTTGTTCTTTTCCTTTTTCAAAGTTTTGTTCTTTCTTTCTTTTTCTCTTTCTTGATTTTCTTTCTTCTTTTCTCCATAAATTAGTTTGTTTTTCTTCTCTGTTTTTTTTTTCATTTTAGTAGACTTATAAGAAAAAGGGAGCAAACTAAGTATCATGCCTATAACTAAGCAAACCTGTCTCAAATGACATAGCAACACTAATCCTCCCATAAAAGGGTGCCAAAAGAAAGGTTTAACATTCAAAAAGTGAATTAAGGCTAATTATTTGCTTAACAAACAAAGAAATTATTTAAGGCTCAAAATGGCTACCTAAAGTCAAAAAGGTTAGTCCTTTAAGCAAGTTAAAATTGGTTAATTCTAATGCCTTTATCATTTTTCATGCATAACTTAAGGCTAAATGTAATCTCAAAACTTACTCATCATAAGTTTTAGAGCATTCGGCAGAAAAGGATACTCTCTTAAGAAATGATATCAGAATTTAAGCTTAAAAGCTTATAAAGGTAAATTCAAAATCACTTCAAGCCATGTTTTATTCACTCAATAAAAAAACATGTATAAAGAAACACAACTTAAAAAGAAAAGCTATACCAAATTACTTTTCCTAAACATAGCTTTTTATAGGTGCATAGAAGAGACTAAAACAAGTAATCCAACAATATTGCCACAAAAATATAATAATTTAGACTAATGATCCCAAAATGCTAGAAATTCCACAAACATGCCACCTACTATCATTAACTATAAAGGCTCTAAGAATACACAATCACTAACACAACCTAGCATGCAACCTAAACAAAAATAACCATAACCTAGCTTCCCTACATTTAAAGGATGTAAGGTCCTTATTGTGTAAGGAACATGCATAATCTAAAACGAGAATTATCAATAAAACATAATATACACAAACACAAATAAAAAATAAAAAGAAAAAGGAGTAAAGATACTACCTTTAAGATGCTCCACTAGGAGAATTTTGTGGAGAAGGGCTTAATTCCACGTTTTGTTTTCTAAAGAATGACATCAATTTCTTGCTCAAGATTTTATGACTCTTCCTCATTTTCTTCGCAAATAAATATCTAAGGGCTTCATGATCTATATATATAATAACTTTAGATCCCAACAAGTAAGATCTAAACTTATCACATGCAAAAACAATATCTAACATCTCCTTTTCTGTGGTGGTATAATTCAATTGAGGACCCGATAATGTATGACTAGCATAGTATATCACATGTAAATGCTTTTCCTTATGCTGACCTAGCACACAACCTACAGTTAGATCACTAGCATCACACATTATCTCAAAAGGAATATTCCAATTAGGTGAAGCAATGATAGGTGTACTCACAAGAGCCTTATTCAAACTCTCAAAAGCTTCTATACATGCATTATTAAAATCAAAAGGCAATCCTTAACTAAAAGATTAGTCAAAGGTTTAGCAATCAAACAAAAATGTTTTATAAACCTTTTATAAAAACTAGCATGTCCTAAAAATGACCTCACACCTTTAATTGTAGTAGGTGGAGGTAACTTCTCTATCAATTTAGTTTTTGCCCTATCTACCTCAATACCCTTCCTTGAAATCTTACATTCTAACACTATTCCTTCCTTAACCATAAAATGACACTTCTCCTAATAAAGCACCAAATTGGTCTCCTCACATCTAGTTACAACTCTATCCAAGTTATGCAAACATAACTCGAATGAGTCTCCATATATAGAAAAATCATCCATGATCTCCTCTATCATGTACCCAAAAATAAATGTCATGTATCTTTAAAAAGTTACAGGGGCATTACATAACCCAAATGGCATCCTTTTATATGCAAATGTTCCATAGGGATAAGTAAATATTGTTTTCTCTTGGGCACTTAGATAAATGAAAATTTAAAAGTAACCAAAAAAATCATCAAGAAAACAATAATGGGAATGACTAGCAATTCTCTCTAGCATTTGATCTATGAATGGCAAAGGAAAATGATCTTTTCTAGTTGCATCATTTAATTTCTTATAATTAATGCAAACCCTCAAACCCATGGTTGTTCTAGTAGGAATTAAATTACCACTCTCATTTTTAAGTACAATCGTTCCCCCCTTCTTTAGGACACATTGTATAGGACTAACCTATACACTATCTAAAATTGGATAGATGAACCTAGCATTAAGAAGCTTTATCACATATTTCTTAATAACCTCCTTCATGTTTGGGTTAAGTCTCCTTTGTCTATAAGCTTTAGGTTGATACCTATCCTCAATATGGATTTTATGCATAGCTACATTGGGACTAATTCCCCTCAAATCAAATATTTGCCAACCTATGCTCTTAATTCTTTTCTTAATAACTTATAGCAGCAAATCCTCTTGCATTCTAGTAAGCTTATTGGAAACTATAATAGGTAAGGTGCTATTAGCACCAAAAAACATATACCTCAAATGAATTAGAAGTTTTTTAAACTCAACAACTAGTGGGCTTACAATGCAGGGTGGTAATGGCTCTTTACTTCTATGCAAAAGCTTTGGCCTATGATAACCTTGCTCCACCTCCTCTTGAGCATTATTGTTTAAAACTTCCAAAACACACACATCAATAAGGTCAACTTTCATTCATACATTTTCATCCATACAGTATTTAAGTGCCTTATCCATATGGTATTCTACACTATGATTCCTTTTAAAAAAATTAACTAATGCCCTTCTAGTATTCATGAAAGGTTTACCCAAAATCAAAGGATAATTAGCATTATATGCAAAGTTAAGAATCACAAAATCTGCAGGTAATATAAATTTATCCACTTTCACAACCATATCCTCTATTATGCCATAAGGTTTCATAAGAGATTGGTTAGCCAATTGTAAAACAATAGAAGTAGATCTAACATTTTCCAATCCTAATTTCTTAAATATAAAAAATGGCATAAGATTGATACTAGCCTCTAAATTGCATAGACACCTAGAAAGCTCCATATTTTCCAATTTACATGGAATCATAAAGCTACTAGGGTCTTTTAACTTAGTTGGTAGATTATTTGTGATTATTGAACTATAATCTTCAATTAAAGCAATAGTAACTAAGTCCTTCCAACTTTCTTTTCTTCGAAATCAATTCTTTCAAAAATTTAGCATAATTAGGAATTTGCGTAATTACCTCGACAAAAGATAAATTAATATGCAAATTCTTTAATTTATCAAGAAAAGTTAAAAATTGCTTATCTATGACGTTTAGCTTCAATCGATGTGAAAATGGTGAACGAGTTTGATACACTTTACCCTTAGAAGCCCCATCTGTCATGATCATGGTAGGAGTCACACCCATGACTTTGTTAGGATTTCCCACTGTCGCATTCATGGGTAGTGTCGTGCTCACGACATAAGTGTCTTCTGTCTCCTAAACTCCATTATCGTACAAAACTCCACTTCTATTAGCTGAAACAAAATTATTTACATACTTTTTACCTAAACTCAATGTGATGGCCTTCATTTGCTCCCTTAGGTTATCCTCCGTATTACTTTGAAGACACCTTTGAAGTCTTGCAGGCAGTACATTGGCAAGTTGTCCCAATTGGACCTCTAAATTATGGATGGAAGAGGCTTAATTCTTTGCTATCTAATCAAACTTCGCCTCAAGCCTCTTGTTATTCTCATCTTGAGAATTGAGCTTTAGATTTATCCCCTTCAAAAAAATTTCCATTTTAACTTCTAAAGTCCCAAATTTGTCTTGTGGTGGCTGAATCCTATCAGTCCTCTATTATGATTGTTTCCCCACAAAAAATTGGGATGGTTTTGCCAATCAGGGTTGTAAGTGTTCAAATAAGGGTTACCATGCCCTTGTCCTTGAACAAAGCTTACTTGCTCCTTCGTAATTGTCATAAGTAAACTACATCCTTCATTAGCATGCCCTTGTTGGCCACAAATGGTACAAGCATTTGGTGGGGTTCCTTCCATGCTTAGGCTATCAATCTTATAGGTCAAGGCTGTAACTTACAATTTCAAGGCAACAAAAAAGTTAATAGAATGAACTCTTTTAATAGGAAAAAAAAGCGATACCTTTGCTCTCTGTCGGCCACATGGAATTGTTTATGGATATCTGCTCTAGCAAATCAAATGCAGCATCTATAGTCTTCCTCATAAGAGATCCACCAGCAGCAGCATCAATAGTTCCTCTAGTGGTAGGGTTTACACCATTGTAAAAGGTTTGCTTAAGTAACTATATTGGAAGATTGTTGTGTAGACAACTCCGTTGTAATTTCTTAAATCTTTACCAAGCTTCATACAAAGATTCATTGTCATTTTGCACAAATTTAGTAATATCCTTAATTATCTTTGTAGTCTTGGCTAAAAGAAAATACTTATATAGAAAAGCCTATGCCAATTGATCCCAAGTGTTAATAAAACCTCTTGTAAAGGGAATTTAACCTAGCTTTTGCCTTATCCTTTAATATAAAAGGAAAAAGCCTAAGCTTGATCGCATCCATTGAAACTCTATTTATTTAAAAGTGTCACAAATTTCCAAAAAAATTGCTAAATGAGCATTTGGATCCTCATTTGGCAAACCATGGAGCTGGATATTATTTTGTACCATTTACAATAAATAGGGTTTAATTTCAAATTGATTAGCATTTATCGTTGGTCAAACTACCCCTTTTTGAGCACCACTCAATGTATGCATAGTAAAGTCCACTAATCTTGGTGGATTCTCTTCTGCCATGGTCTTTCTCTTATTCTTCCTTTTCTTTGGTTTTCGATTTCAGGAAAGAAATCTTTCTATCTCTGGATTTAATTCTTTAAGTTGTTCTTGAGAACTCCTTGTCCTAGGCATAAACTCGAACTATCAAATTTTTAAAGCAAAGCAAACAAACAAACACTAAGTAAATATCATAATCCAAAATCTCCAAATAAGAATTATAATGGCAATAAACATCAACCATGTCCCCAATAACGGTACCAACAACTTGTTGTACTAAATTTACAACTACATGGTTTACCGATTAGTACTTAAGATATCGTTCCCAAGAGGAGTAGATTGGTTATTACACATTATGTCTCAATCTCAATCTTGTTTACAATTTTTTATGATTAGATTGTAAACTAAACTACTAATACTATACTAAGACTAAAATATTAGTTAGACTTACTTAAATTGTCATCAAAGATGATAATGGGGATTATGATTATGAGTCAATAGAAATGGAACTTCTTATCATTGTCTGTATTCAATTTCATTCTTACAATTTAAGCCAAGTTGGATTGAATTTCTAATTCAATCTCTTGACATGAAATAGAATGCCTAAAACATGCATAAATAATTTTAACCATTAACTCTCGTTAATGAATTAGTTAATTATAAATGCAAATTTTAAGATTGAACACAACCTTATAGCCATTATCTTAACAATCTAATCTCTCAAGCAATGGTATGATAATGAACTTCAATTAGTTATAAGGAAGAATATATCTCACAACTATATTTTTACTTACAATGATCATGCATAAAATACAAATAGAAAATTATGCAATAAAAGACTATGTATATTACTAAGAATAAAAAAGATGTAAAACATCATTGTTTAAGTTCCTAAAATTTCATTCAAATAACTACAAAGAACAAGCAATAGATGAGAGATAGTAAAAAGAAATCTCTTAACCCTTTCCAATCTTTAAAAGATCTTCTTCTTCTTTTTCTTATTTTGTGTTCTTCTCATAAGATCAAGTTAAATTTTACAAACTTTTTATAGTAGAAAAATTGTTATAATTGTTCTCTAAAAGACTTCTACGTATCTTTCTTTTAACTACCCCTTACATTTATTTAAGCTTCCAAACAATGTGCCCTGCAAAGTGCCCCTCCGATAATACAGAAGCTTTGGTGGAAAGTCATTTATCTTTAAGTAACTTTTCAAAAATAACTATCCAAGGTACTATTGCTATCAACCCCGTGAAGGATGTTGTGCTCGTGACAGGACATGCTCCCTCAAAGTCTTGACTTTTCTTCTACTTTTACCTCCACTTTTGCTGCCTTTCTTTATTGCTCTTGCAACCACCATCGTGCCTATGATAGGGACTTCTTTCTTTCTAAGTTTTTGCTTCTTTTCTCCTTTGTTTCTCCACTTTACTCCTACACATACATAAGAACATAAAACATACAACATTTTACACATACAATAGCTAAAACTAAAGATTTTCTCACAAATTCAAACATAAACCCTAGATTAACATGCACTTAATCACACACATGAGTCCACAAGCTAAAGTTAGTATAGTAGTGGACTTTGACACGGCCTTGGACATTTGAATGATCAAGTGTGCACCTGGTGGATACACACTGCTCTTAGTAAAGGAAGTAGAGGGAGACTTAGGTATTAATAGATACCAGCTTATGGCACAACCTGAGGATAAGTAGTCATATGGTAGTGCATATCGTGACCACTCTCCCCCTCATCAGGCACATTTAGTTGAGACTTAGAATTCCAGTATACAATCCAGTTTGAGTCATTCCATAAGGCCTATAGGGGCAAAAGCCACACCATCTTGAGGTTCTAATAGATTATAGATACTTGTTCTGCATGAGGCACATTGATTCCATCCTCAGGGTGATCCTAGGGCATCTTCTTTACGTGGACCCACACCATACACTTTATCTTCCTTAGCTTCACTTGGTGTGAATTTAGAGATTAGGTTAGCTCATTTGGAGGCCACTATTATGGTTACTTGGTGGGACATGTATGGTGTATAGGCAATGATTATTGCATCTACATGTCATGTTGATCATAACTATTAAACCCTATGAGCATCAAAAGCCACTGCAGGGCAAACAGCACAATGACATGAGACTGAGGTTGTTGGTCTCAAGAATAGTATGAGAGAGGGTCATGAGCACCACACTGTATGACTTGGATGGACATAGATGATGTTACACAGAGAAAAGTTTGCCATCAAATAGGTGCATAAGAGTGTGGTTTATCTAGTAGGCCTTATAGGTTAAATTTTAACTCCCCTCACTCAAGCCATAGGATTCGAGTTTGAGGTGCTTTAGCCACCACCACTACCTACAAATCCATCTCAGTTAGGGCCTTCATAGCCTCTATAGTTGCCACCGGGTCATTCAACTAGGCCACCAGGTCCCTCTAGATCGAGGCATCACCGATGACCTTTAAGGAGACTTATTATTATTTTTTTTATCATGGTAATTGATGTTTGGATTATTTTTTATTTTCAATTGTGTTTACATATATGGTTTGGACCTTTTTTACTTTTATTTTGTTTAGATGATGTATGGATGATATTTCCCTTTTTCTTATGGTATTTATTTCGCCATGTGTATATTGATTTCTTCATAAATACTAATATGATATTCAATAGGTAATGAATGTAAGAAGAAAAAATGATTGCTCGTCTAATTATAATGAATTCAATAAAAAAAGCTTAGATTTGTAAATCAACATCCAAAAATAAGATGTATATTAAAATAGTTTGAACAATATGTGATGATCTAATTTATTATGTCTTGCTTGAACATGCGGTATCCTAACACATGGCCACATCATAAAAATTTCACATTAATAATATCTCAAGCATTGTAAATGTTGTACAATCAAATCAAGATGAGGTCCCATGCCTTTATTTTTTTATCCAAAATGTACTTAGAATTCAACCTTGTTATAAATATGCATGCGAGGACCAATGTCCTCATCAAAATGAGCTTAATAAATTCTATGATTTATGTATGATTAATGTTTATATGATTCATCACTTTCTATATGCTTGTAGTATGTTATTTAATTCTTTACCTTATAATGAGTGAGAACAGGATTGAAATAATTAATCATAATAATCAATTATGTAATCATCAACCAAGTATGTAAATAAGAGTGAAGTCTGAACTATCTCTGGTTTTGGCTTCAGAAGGTGAGAACTCACTTTCTCAATGTTTTATTAGGTGGCAACTCAGTAATTCTTGCTTTGTGTTGCCCATAAAATGTCTTGTAGGTTAGTCACCAACAAATGAATGGGGACATCCTGAGATGCTTCCTCATTTCTTTTTGAGGCACAAGGCGTTATAAATTGGGTTCAATCCTTATCCATTACAAAGTGATTGATCTTAACGAGTTAAATAAGCCTTGATCCAGTCTCGACCCTAAAAGTGGGTTTTTAGGAACAAAACTGAATGCCTATGGGGTTTAACATGTGTCATAGTGGTGAATTCACTAGGGATTATTTGAGATTTTACTCTGAAAGTGACTTGGCTGATTTAATATAAATGATTGCTTATGGTTAATTATGTTGATCTATTCTAAATTAGGTTGCATTAGAACATGCTACGGCCTTAGAATTAGGTTAGGCATCTTTATTTGACCAATGGTGCATTCTTGAAGCACAACCTTTTGTTCACTCAATATAAAGAAGTGTTAGGGAATAATCACCAGTTCAAGCCTTATACCATACGATATATCAAATGGTGACTCGATCAGCCGTTGTGCTCTTGATGAGCTAGACATATTAGTAGAGATAATGCTTGGGTAGCCCTAAAGTTATACTACCGAATTAAAGCCTTATGCAAAGGCCATAGATACTTTCCCTATATATCAAGTACCATAACACTATGCTTGTTATTTAGATACCTATATATTCAGTCAAATTTTGATAAATTACAGTGGCTATTAATAAATAGTTGTCATGCCCCGATGGGCCTACCTTTATTTTTTTAAATTACCTAAATATATAGTGATAAATGATGAATTTGTTTAAGCTTTAAATAAAGAAAGGTTATGCTGCCGATTTTCCACCATTCACCATTATTGGGTCCCTTGTTAACCTATAGGCTAATCCTACCTAGAAAATAGATTATATGAATGCCCATATGGGAGAAATAAGGTTGGAAGGTTTACTTTTGATGAATAGATCTGATCTTGCCATGAATTTACAATATATATATTAACAAGATTAAGAAAAAATCACCTTTGATTTTTATTGAACAGTTGATTTTCCTTCTCACCGGGTTATCGCAAACCACAGTGTCTAAAATTGAACACCTCTAATGAGTAATCCACACTAGAGAAGGATTGAATGAAACAAAAAAGGAGGAGAACAAGGGCTGGCCAAAATTCGCTTGATGCTATCAAGGGGGTGGCGGCTAGGGTTGAGAGAGTGAGAGAAATTTTTTTTTCTTAATTGTTCACCTTCACCCTAATACCCTGTCACTTGAATTTTTATAGTTAGGTTAAAAATCCAACTTCATAATAGGATTGAGCTCTTTAAAATTGCTGGAGAAATATTAAATGGGCTTCTGGAATTATTAATAATTTATTTGGGATCAATTAAATCCAATTTAGGTCCTTTCACAAAAGAATATGCACAAAACCCACAAACTAGGCCTTTTGTGCATATACTTGGATTTAATCACCCAAATGAATTCCAAATACATCCAAATTAAATTTGTGGGCTTCATAACACTTATGAAATATATTTAATTTATTTTGATCCAAGAATTAGGCCTCTAAGGCGTTCTACTAGTGCTTGGCATGTAACCCTTCCTCTGAAGGGTTTTTGCGCCAAAGCCATTCTTCTGGGCCCCTTTTAATTTCTCCAATGGATATATTAATTATTATATCAGCCCTATAACACTTATAATCCAATAATAATTAATTATGAAATACAATATTTCAATTAGGTCCATTTTATAAAACATTTCTAAAAAGTTATGCAAATAATTTTACTTGACCATAATTAATTAAACTTTTTAATTAATTATTCGCTCATTCAATTCTCTACTCCCATAATAATATCAAATATTATTATCCTTGTCATTTTGCCATTTTATCCTTTTCTCTATATGTGTGTGACCTATTGGGTTCCTGTCCATATTAGCAGTATAATATGCAATTGTGAGTTCTATGAGAAGAGTTGTAAAATAATTAATCTCAAAAAAATCATTTTTGTAACATTAACCAAAGGTATGAATAAGAGTGAAGTCCTAAACCATCTCTCATTTCGGCTTTATAAGTTTAAAATAACTTTCCTAATGTTTTATTGGGTGGCAACTCTATGATACCTAGCTTTTATGCCCAACAAATGCCCTCGTAGGATGATCGCCAATTTTATTTGTTTTTGAAAAATTGCATTGCGTTCATGCTAGGGCCTTAGAATCAAGTTAGGCATCCCTCTTTTAACTCCACTGCATCCCCTGAAATGTAACCTTGTGTTCACTTAATATAGGAAAGTGTTAAGGGTAATCACAAGCCTAAGTCTATGCCATTTGGCATATGAAATGGTGACCTAATAAGTCATTGCGCTCATAATGAGCTAGACCCATTGGCAAAGAAAATACTTCAGTAGCCCTAAAGTTGTATCACTAGATAAACAAGCTCATGTATGTTAGAGAGTATGCCCTATAGCCCATGTAATAGGGATGCATTTCATATGTATGAACTCATATTCTTATAAAAGGCATCATTCATTTATTAATGCGATGTTTAAATACATGAGTTTGTAAATCTTAAGTTAATAAATGAAGTCCTAGATATTATAAACATAGTACAAAGGCAATCATGAAAGTGTTCATGATATGAGATGTCTATTGGATGCAAATGTGTTAATATCCAAATATCCTAGTCATAGAATTAACAAGATAGGACATTGTTAATTCAGACAGACTAGCACATGTTATGCTTCTTGAACGGTTCAATAAGTGGTTCTCATAACAGTGATTATGGAAGATAATCAAAGCTTACATGTGGATGCTTGTTAGAAGAACAAGTTCATTGGAGACCTGCAAAGAGAATCCTCACATGGATATTAAATCTATGTTAGTGATGAATCTCTTCATAGTGTTTGTGCAAGTATCCTTAGACTTGAGATCACCAAAGTTATCTTAAATAGCAAGTGGTATGCTTTAACTCTATAACTAATTACTTCCAATTGGGGGTGACCATAGTTAGGAGGTTAGGTATATCATGACCTAATTGAAGATAGTTGAGTGAGTAACAAAGGATTTACCATCCCAGATTTATTAAGGGAAGTTATCTCTGTAAGGCCCCTAACATGACCCTAATTTAATTTGCATATTATTGTAATTAAGTAAGGGGGTAAATTAACATGTTATTATGTTAATTGCATGAAAATATAATAAAAGAGTATGGTTTAATGTTAATTAAGGATGCAATTGAGGATAAAGGTATTAATTTAGGGTTAATTGGTATTTTTGGCATTTTGGTGGCCAATTGAGTAGAGAAGCATTCAATTCAAGGTTAAATTGAAAGAATGCTTAAATGGATAGGTTAATGTTTGAAAAAGATTTAGTGGAGGGGTTAAAGTCTAACATGCATAAAGGCTTGTGGCATTTGTGTGACATGCAAAATGATGAAGGACTAAAGAGGAGATTGTCATGTGGGTATAAAAGGTTTGGGTTAGAGAATTTGATTGTGAGAATCGGCATTTGTTGAGGGCAAAACCAGAAATTCATCTTCTTCTTCCTCTTTTATTTCCATAGATTTATCTCAAGCATTTAGATGTTAATGGTGCATGTTGGTTAATCAAGAGTTTAAGGCTCTAAGCTAAGGTAATTAAACTCTCATTTTAACACTTCATCATCACCATCTTCTTCTTCATTTTCTGTTGACAGAGAATATGTCATTTGCTGGAAATGTATGTTCATGGTGATGGTATTTATGAAGGAGAAGAGGAAGGAAGAAGGATCAAAGGAAAGGGAATTGATAGAGGTTGAAGACATTGGGTTTATCAGCCAAGGTATGGGAATTTAGGCCATTCATATTGCATGTAAAAATGGATTACTGGAAGTGAATAGAATTTACAGAATTGAATTTACGTTTTTCTGGAAGTTTATCGTTGAAAGGTTGAAGAAGACAGACTTGCCGAGTCGTGAACATCAGTCCGACTCGTGAAGCTCTTCACGAGTCGTGAAGTCGAGTCTTTCTTCTTCACTCGTGAGCTTCTTCACAAGTCGTGAAGTTCAGCTTTTCTTCCTCACTCATGAGCCACTTCACGAGTCGTGAAGTATAGTTCCTTCTCCACTCGTGAACCCCTTCACGAGTTGTGAGAATCACCTTATTTGCTTCACTCGTGAATCCCTTCACGAGTCGAACTGCTCTTCACGACTGAATGACCTGTCTTGAATGTTTTGCTCATAAGTTGAGTTATAGAATAGCAAATTGAGTGATTCTTTTTGCATTGAAAAATAGACTTCCATACCTATATTTCACATGAAGAAACCTAAGCTTAAATCTATCTCTATGTACATGTAATCTATAGTTGAATCCGGACTAGTTTTCTAGACTACTCTATGTAACAGAAATGGCTAGTATGAATAGATTGTTGCTACACTTGATAATATGATTCTTTAATTGATTGAGACAGCTATTTGCTTATGTGATAGAAAGTTAAATGTATAATGCATGTAATATGACTGTCAATGAAGGAATTG
Source organism: Excoecaria agallocha (assembly GCA_037975025.1). Lineage (NCBI taxonomy): Eukaryota > Viridiplantae > Streptophyta > Magnoliopsida > Malpighiales > Euphorbiaceae > Excoecaria > Excoecaria agallocha. The sequence continues at coordinate 23,755,993 of CM075819.1, forward strand.
TATGCATACACATGCGTTCATTTGCGAATATGAATAAAGACTAGAAAGGAATTATCGAACCCATACATGTAAATCTTATGACATGTAAGTGCACCTTTTTATATGCACTTGTGATATGAAAAAGAGAATAATAGCATGACCTTGGCATGTGTATATGCCATATGAAAACATGTTGATATTTTGTATAGCACATGACTTGAATGATGATAAAGGTATATATATATATGTGTTGGAAACATGCTCATAAGAATAAATCGACTATATGCGAATGTACCCACAAGTATGTACATTTATGATTATGTATATGAGTATATGAGCATGTATTTGCCTATGAGATAGAAGATGAATTAGCATGACTATGAACATGTGAAATGCTTAATGAGGGCATGATCAAGTCTATGATATGATGATTATATGTCATGCTTATATGATATGATGCAAATGATATAGTCATACAGATATAGATGAGCCAGATATATATATCTTGGCATATGAAATGTGCATGTATCTGATTATGCACCAGAGAATTCACAGGTTGATAAGACTATGCATTTGTGCAAACGGTATACTACGAATACAGTATTAAAATGTGAATTGAACACGAATATAGTTCCGCCTGCGATAGAGTTTTAGATGTGGATAGATAGGCGCCTATAGGGAAATTGCAGCTGCCATAGTTGGCCCATTTGGGTCCATAGTATATGATCCCGTTTGGATCATGATCAGCCCCGTTTGGGTTGATAGGCTACCCCGTTTGGGTATGCTTGACCGGTCCATAGTACAGTTGGCCCCGTTTGGGTCTATAGATTCGATATCTTCGGATATCCCTCATTTGATACCATTGTGTATCCATAGTTCCCGCATCCACTGATAAAGCTAAGGCAGGCTAAACGTTATTCATAGTAATGATCAAGAGTAAACAGTTAAAGTTATTTGACTAAAGGTTGATATGTGGCTTATATTGTTGGTTTACCACAGGAATTATGCTTCAATTGAATATGTTCACATGGAATATTGCCATCTATATGAATTATGAAAAAGAAATATGTGTTTCTCTCTCTTGGGTACAATGCTTTTGTACATGAGAATGTGCTTATGCTTTAAAGTATATGTTATTGTTGCCATGTTATGTTGGACACGTTGATTATAGTATATGAACATATTGTATATGTGTATGTTTTGATGGCCTTGTGTATGGCCATCCATCTATAGATATTTCCCCACTAAGCTTTATAGCTTAGCACGGGTTATTTATCTGTGTAGGTACCTTCTAGAAAGACTTTTGCTCAGGGACGTTTTCTGCATCAGGAAGGGCCAACCATCGACTTATAACCTTGATGTAGGATATTTTGTAATACAGCTATCATATGTTTTGTATAATGGCCAGTCATATTTTGATATGTATATAACCTATGTGGGATAATGTAACTCACTAGTAGTAAAGCTACGAAAGAACATGTGTGCATGTGATATGCATGAAGAAATATCCATATAGTTAGTATGCATGATACTAAGCATGAAATGAAAAACAGGAACAGACAGGTGGCATAAATAATAGTATATGAAATCGTATGGCATGATTAATGGCTAAGTGATGGTTAATTGAACATGTAGTATGAGCATGATTAATAGTATTCATGATACATGTGATAATAGGGTATTTGCATAATGGGTGCTACAATTTTGGTATCAGAGCCTAGGTTTAGTCTTTTCTGGGTAAAGATGAACCTAGCATTCTATAGTATGATATAGTGATTGCTGGCCTGATGCATAAGTCCCTGTTTTCTTATAGATCAAAGATGGAAAGCTCTAGAGATGCTTTGGAGGAATCGGCTGAAAGCAATAGGCCGGTTAGAACTAATCCTTCCAATACTGGACCTTCATTCTCCAATCCAAATGAGGTCCCAGCAGCCATCCCTGCAGAAGCATTGTTAAAGATATCACAGGATATGGCTCAAATTCTTCAAAGAATGACAGCACCTAAAGCTCCAATCTCTGAAATTAGGAAGCATGGTGCTGAAGAGTTTCTAGGCACTAATATGGAACAGTCTGAGGAAGCTGAATTTTGGCTGGAAAGACTAGAGAGAATTTTTGATGAAATCCACTGTCCAGTGGGTCATAAGGCATCTTGTGCTGTGTCTCTATTGCAAGGAGCAGCTTATGATTGGTGGAAGTTGGTGTTGAGACAACCCCAGCTACCAGATTCCCTTACATGGGAATTCTTCATAGCTGAATTCAAGAAAAAGTATGTTACAGAGGCATATAAGCAAGAGAAGTTAAAGCAGTTTCTCAACTTGAAACAGAGAGCTATGTCTGTGGCTGAATATGAGAAAGAATTCAGTCGCTTGTGCAAATATGTTCCTAATGAGATGTTGATTGATGCTTTTAAATGTAGACAGTTTGAAGATGGGTTGAATGAGCATATCAGAGAAAAGTTGATTGGGTCTACATCTTTGCAAGTGGTTAACTTCACTCAATTGGTTACAGCAGCCTTGCGAGCTGAAAAGAATGAAATGGCAAAGAGAGAAAGAGAACAGAGAAGAAGTGGGTCCAAGGGTGGATCTTTTACAGGAAAGAGAGCTAGAGGAGCACAAGGAAATCAGCCAGCTGAATCTGGCTATAGTTCTGCAAAGAGGGAACGGAGACAGGAGTCTTCTGTAATGTCTAAACAGGGAAAGGGAGCTTCAGGGAATCAGAGTGGGGGGCAACCTCCAGAGTGTTTCCATTGTACTAGGAAACATTGGGGTAGTTGCAGGAAATTGTCTGGAGCATGTTACAAGTGTGGTGGTACTGGTCACTACATGGCAAGCTGTGCTTCGAAAAGGGACCAGGATGTTGAACAACAAGGCAGTAGAGGAACTTTTAATGCACCATCTTCTGGTAGAGGCAGAGGGAGAGGACTTGGGGGATCGAGGCCCCAAGGATCCCAGTCCAGGAACATTTCTGAATCCGTTGACAGGCCCGCAGCTCCAGTTGTTCCTATTCGGGCTTATGCATTGAAAGCTAGAGAGGATCAGTGTGCTCCAGAAGTCATAGCTGGTATTTTCTCTCTCTTTGATTCTGACATGCATGCACTTATTGATCCTGGCTCCACTCATTCTTATGTTTGCACTGGGGATTTGGGTAGAAATGAGTCTACTGTACATGAAATGGAATATGATATATGTGTAACTAACCCTTTGGGTCACAGTGTTGTTGTTAATAGAGTGCATAAACAGTGTCCTATAGTAATTCAAGGGAAAGAATTCCTTGCTGATCTTATTGAGTTACCATTCCGGGAATTTGATATTATACTTGGTATGGATTGGCTGTCTAGACACCATGCAGTGGTTAATTGTGAAGCTAAAACTGTAACTCTTATTGGTGCTGATGGTAAAGAAACGTTAGTTCAGGGCATTTGAGCTAAACCAATAGCTAATGTGATATCAGCCATGCAAGCTAAATGATTTATGAGAAAAGGGTGTGAAGCTTTCTTAGCACTTGTGCTTGATTCAAGAATAGAGTATGCAAATCTTCAAGAGATTCCAGTGGTGAAAGAGTTTCCTGATGTGTTCCCAGAAGACTTGCCTAGTCTTCCACCTGAAAGGGAAGTTGAATTGTCTATAGACATTCTACCGGGTACAGCTCCTGTGTCGAAGGCACCATACAGGATGGCTCCTTTGGAATTGAAGGAACTTAAAGTACAGCTACAGGAGTTGCTTGACAAAGGCTTCATTAGGCCTAGTGTGTCGCCTTGGGGTGCACCGGTTTTGTTTATGAAGAAAAAGGATGGATCTATGAGGATGTGCATAGACTACAGATAGTTAAATAGGGTAACAGTGAAAAATAAGTACCCTTTACCCAGAATTGAAGATTTATTTGATCAGTTGAAGGGTGCTGGAGTGTTTTCCAAGATTGATTTGCGAACGGGTTATTATCAACTCCGGGTTAAGGATGTGGATGTTTCCAAAACGGCTTTTAGAACCCGATATGGGCATTACGACTTTTTGGTGATGCCATTTGGCTTAACAAATGCACCGGCTGCATTTATGGACCTTATGAATAGGGTATTTAGACCCTACTTGGATCAATTTGTTGTTTTGTTCATAGATGACATTTTGGTGTATTCGAGAAATGAAGCGAAACATGCTGAGCACTTGAGAATTGTTCTACAAACTCTGAGAGAGAATAAGTTATATGCTAAGCTGAGCAAATGTGATTTTTGGCTTAAGGAAATTTCTTTCCTTGGTCATGTTGTGTCTTTTGAAGGCATTAGAGTGGATCCAGCAAAAATCGAGGCTATAGTGAATTGGAAGCCGCCTCGAAATGTGACGGAAGTGAGAAGTTTTCTGGGTTTAGCAGGTTATTACCGTCGTTTTGTGAAAGGCTTTTCAGTTATAGCTGCACCACTCACTAAACTGTTGAGAAAGGGTATAAAGTTTGAGTGGACTGATCGGTGTCAAGCAAGTTTTGATCAATTGAAGAAATTTCTGACTGAGGCTCCAGTTTTGGCATAGCCAGTTACAGGAAAGGAGTATGCTATGTATAGTGATGCTTCTAGAGTTGGCTTGGGTTGTGTGCTAATGCAAGATGGCAAAGTAATTGCCTATGCATCTAGATAGTTGAAGCCACATGAACAAAACTATCCAACCCATGACCTAGAGTTAGCAGCAGTAGTGTTTGCTTTGAAAATTTGGCGACATTATTTGTATGGGGAAAAGTGCAAAATCTACACAGATCACAAGAGTCTCAAGTATTTGCTCACTCAAAAGGAACTTAACTTGAGACAACGAAGATGGTTAGAACTGTTTAAAGATTATGATTGTATAGTGGATTACCATCCAGGCAAAGCTAATGTTGTAGCTGATGCCTTGAGCCGTAAGATGATGGCTGCTATGATTGCACATCGCGGTAGATGGAGACTTGCTTATGATGGTGCTTTAATAGCACAGTTGAAGGCTAGCCGAGGCAAACAGTGATTGATGCACAGAAACATGATGAAAAGTTGCAACAGATTTTAAAGTCTTCACATGAAGGGACCCAGTCTGAGTACTCAGTGAAAGAAGATGGGGGTGTGTATTATCAGAATAGATTATATGTTCCTGATGACAAAGAGTTAAAGAGAACAGTATTGAATGAGGCTCACAATACAGTGTTTACTATGCACCCTGGTGGGAATAAGATGTACCAGGATTTGAAACAAAGTTATTGGTGGCCTGGCATGAAGAGAGATGTGGTAGCCTATGTCTCCATATATTTGACTTGTCAACAGGTAAAAGCAGAGCACCAGTTACCCTCTGGTTTGTTGAACCCCATTCCAATTCCACAATGGAAATGGGAGGATATTACCATGGATTTTGTAACAGGATTACCCCTTACACAGAAAAAGCATGATGCAGTTTGGGTTATAGTTGACAAGCTGACTAAATCAGCTCATTTCATACCAGTTCGAAGGGATTACTCCCTGGATAAGTTAGCAGAACTTTATGTAAATGAGATCATTAGATTGCATGGCATTTCGGTGTCAATAATCTCCGATCGAGATCCGAGATTCACATCGAGATTTTGGCAAAGTTTACAACAAGCTTTGGGAACTCAGCTTCGTTACAGTACAGCATTCCACCCTCAGACTGATGGGCAATCTGAGCGGGTTATTCAAATTCTAGAGGATATGATGAGAGGATGTGTTTTGAATTTTACAGGAAGTTGGGAAAGATATCTACCCTTAATGGAGTTCGCCTACAATAATAGTTATCAAAGGAGCATCGAGATGGCACCTTATGAGGCCTTGTATGGTCGGAAATGTAGAACTCCTGTTTACTGGACTGAATTGTCTGAGCGCAAAGTTATTGGTCCTGATATTGTCAAAGATACAGAGGAAAAGGTACAAGTTATCAAGCAGAGATTGAGGGAAGCTAGTGATAGACAGAAGTCTTATGCTGATTTGAAAAGAAAGGATATTGAATATCATGTGGGTGACAAAGTGTTTCTGAAAGTGTCCCCTTGGAGAAAAGTATTAAGATTTGGGAAAAAGGGTAAACTGAGCCCGAGGTTTATAGGCCCATATGAGATTCTTCAAAGAGTTGGGCCAGTGGCATATAGGTTGGCTCTCCCTATGGAACTAGCCAAACTTCATGATGTCTTTCATGTTTCTATGTGACGAAAGTATCGTTCAGATGAATCTCATGTGATACCAGTTCAAGATGTGCAAGTACAGTCAGATTTCACTTATGATGAATAGCCTATAGCAATTCTGGCTAGAGAAGTTAGACAGCTTAGAAATAAGCAAATTCCACTTGTTAAAGTGCTCTGGCAACATCACGATATACAAGAAGTTACTTGGGAGCCAGAGACAGCTATGAAAGAACAGCATCCTCATTTATTCAACACAGGTATGAATTTCGGGGACGAAATTCTTAAGGGGGAGAGAATTGTAAGGCCCCTAACATGACCCTAATTTAATTTGCATATTATTGTAATTAAGTAAGGGGGTAAATTAACATGTTATTATGTTAATTGCATGAAAATATAATAAAAGAGTATGGTTTAATGTTAATTAAGGATGCAATTGAGGATAAAGGTATTAATTTAGGGTTAATTGGTATTTTTGGCATTTTGGTGGCCAATTGAGTAGAGAAGCATTCAATTCAAGGTTAAATTGAAAGAATGCTTAAATGGATAGGTTAATGTTTGAAAAAGATTTAGTGGAGGGGTTAAAGTCTAACATGCATAAAGGCTTGTGGCATTTGTGTGACATGCAAAATGATGAAGGACTAAAGAGGAGATTGTCATGTGGGTATAAAAGGCTTGGGTTAGAGAAATTGATTGTGAGAATCGGCATTTGTTGAGAGCAAAACCAGAAATTCATCTTCTTCTTCCTCTTTGATTTCCATAGATTTATCTCAAGCATTTAGATGTTAATGGTGCATGTTGGTTAATCAAGAGTTTAAGGCTCTAAGCTAAGGTAATTAAACTCTCATTTTAACACTTCATCATCACCATCTTCTTCTTCATTTTCTGTTGACTGAGAATATGTCATTTGCTGGAAATGTATGTTCATGGTGATGGTATTTATGAAGGAGAAGAGGAAGGAAGAAGGATCAAAGGAAAGGGAATTGATAGAGGTTGAAGACATTGGGCTTATCAGCCAAGGTATGGGAATTTAGGCCATTCATATTGCATGTAAAAATGGATTACTGGAAGTGAATAGAATTTACAGAATTGAATTTACGTTTTTCTGGAAGTTTATCGTTGAAAGGTTGAAGAAGATAGACTTGCCGAGTCCTGAATGACTTCACGAGTCGTGAACATCAGTCCGACTCTTGAAGCTCTTCACGAGTCGTGAAGTCGAGTCTTTCTTCTTCACTCGTGAGCTTCTTCACTAGTCGTGAAGTTCAGCTTTTCTTCCTCACTCGTGAGCCACTTCATGAGTCGTGAAGTATAGTTCCTTCTCCACTCGTGAACCCCTTCACGAGTCATGAGAATCACCTTATTTGCTTCACTCGTGAATCCCTTCACGAGTCGAACTGCTCTTCACGACTGAATGACCTGTCTTGAATGTTTTGCTCATAAGTTGAGTTATAGAACAGCAAATTGAGTGATTCTTTTTGCATTGAAAAATAGACTTCCATACCTATATTTCACATGAAGAAACCTAAGCTTAAATCTGTCTCTATGTACATGTAATCTATAGTTGAATCCGGACTAGTTTTCTAGACTACTCTATGTAACAGAAATGGCTAGTATGAACAGATTGTTGCTACACTTGATAATATGATTCTTTAATTGATTGAGACAGCTATTTGCTTATGTGATAGAAAGTTAAATGTATAATGCATGTAATATGACTGTCAATGAAGGAATTGTATGCATACACATGCGTTCATTTGCGAATATGAATAAAGACTAGAAAGGAATTATCGAACCCATACATGTAAATCTTATGACATGTAAGTGCACCTTTTTATATGCACTTGTGATATGAAAAAGAGAATAATAGCATGACCTTGGCATGTGTATATGCCATATGAAAACATGTTGATATTTTGTATAGCACATGACTTGAATAATGATAAAGGTATATATATATATGTGTTGGAAACATGCTCATAAGAATAAATCGACTATATGCGAATGTACCCACAGGTATGTACATTTATGATTATGTATATGAGTATATGAGCATGTATTTGCCTATGAGATAGAAGATGAATTAGCATGACTATGAACATGTGAAATGCTTAATGAGGGCATGATCAAGTCTATGATATGATGATTATATGTCATGCTTATATGATATGATGCAAATGATATAGTCATACAGATATAGATGAGCCAGATATATATATCTTGGCATATGAAATGTGCATGTATCTGATTATGCACCAGAGAATTCACAGGTTGATAAGACTATGCATATGTGCAAACGGTATACTACGAATACAGTATTAAAATGTGAATTGAACACGAATATAGTTCCGCCTGCGATAGAGTTTTAGATGTGGATAGATAGGCGCCTATAGGGAAATTGCAGCTGCCATAGTTGGCCCATTTGGGTCCATAGTATATGATCCCGTTTGGATCATGATCAGCCCCGTTTGGGTTGATAGGCTACCCCGTTTGGGTATGCTTGACCGGTCCATAGTACAGTTGGCCCCGTTTGGGTCTATAGATTCGATATCTTCGGATATCCCTCATTTGATACCATTGTGTATCCATAGTTCCCGCATGCACTGATAAAGCTAAGGCAGGCTAAACGTTATTCATAGTAATGATCAAGAGTAAACAGTTAAAGTTATTTGACTAAAGGTTGATATGTGGCTTATATTGTTGGTTTACCACAGGAATTATGCTTCAATTGAATATGTTCACATGGAATATTGCCATCTATATGAATTATGAAAAAGAAATATGTGTTTCTCTCTCTTGGGTACAATGCTTTTGTACATGAGAATGTGCTTATGCTTTAAAGTATATGTTATTGTTGCCATGTTATGTTGGACACGTTGATTATAGTATATGAACATATTGTATATGTGTATGTTTTGATGGCCTTGTGTATGGCCATCCATCTATAGATATTTCCCCACTAAGCTTTATAGCTTAGCACGGGTTATTTATCCGTGTAGGTACCTTCTAGAAAGACTTTTGCTCAGGGACGTTCTCTGCATCAGGAAGGGCCAACCATCGACTTATAACCTTGATGTAGGATATTTTGTAATACAGCTATCATATGTTTTGTATAATGGCCAGTCATATTTTGATATGTATATAACCTATGTGGGATAATGTAACTCACTAGTAGTAAAGCTACGAAAGAACATGTGTGCATGTGATATGCATGAAGAAATATCCATATAGTTAGTATGCATGATACTAAGCATGAAATGAAAAACAGGAACAGACAGGTGGCATAAATAATAGTATATGAAATCGTATGGCATGATTAATGGCTAAGTGATGGTTAATTGAACATGTAGTATGAGCATGATTAATAGTATTCATGATACATGTGATAATAGGGTATTTGCATAAGGGGTGCTACAATCTCGCATGATTCTATAATTGCCTTATTTAGAGAATCTCTAGCCAGAGTAATATGGATAGGGATCCATGAAGGGTATTTTGGAAACAATGGTTAAATTAATAGAACTTACATAATTAGATTTATATGAGTTGATAGAAATCCATACCCAGAATCTAATTGAGATAATACTGGTAAAATGAGTAATTGCACGGTAACTATTTTTATGGAAGGGTATAGTCAAACCACATGACTTTCCTGACATTTGGGTAGTCATGATTCCTAGCTAGAGGCCAATCATAACTTGTATAATAATGTATCATAAATATCAATAGGGATTGATAAAATGATTTAAAGAAGTTTAAAACATATGAGTTTTGAATAAAACTCACAATTGCATATTATACTGCTAATATGGACAAGAACCCAATAGGTCACACACATATAGAGAAAAGGATAAAATGGCAAAATGACAAGAATAATAATATTTAATATTATTATGGGAGTAGAGAAGTGAATAAGTGAATAATTAATTAAAAAGTTTAATTAATTATGGTCAAGTAAAATTATTTGCATAACTTTTTAGAAATGTTCTATAAAATGGACCTAATTGAAATATTGTATTTCATAATTAATTATTATTGGATTATAAGTGTTATAGGGCTGATATAATAATTAATATATCCATTGGAGAAATTAAAAGGGGCCCAGAAGAATGGCTTTGGCGCAGAAACCCTTCAGAGGAAGGGTTACACTCCAAGCATTAGTAAAAGGCCTTAGAGGCCTAATTCTTTGACCAAAATATATTAAATATATTTCATAAGTGTTATGGAGCCCACATATTTAATTTGGATGTATTTGGAATTCATTTGGGTGATTAAATCCAAGTATATGCACAAAAGGCCTAGTTTGTGGGTTTTGTGCATAGTCTTTTGTGAAAGGACTTAAATTGGATTTAATTGATCCCAAATAAATTATTAATAATTCCAGAAGCCCATTTAATATTTCTCCAGCAATTTTAAAGAGCCCAATCCTATTATGAAGTTGGATTTTTAACCTAATTATAAAAATCCAAGTGATAGGGTATTAGGGTGAAGGTGAACAATTAAGAGAAAAATATTTCTCTCACTCTCTCAACCCTAGCCGCCACCCCCTTGATAGCATCAAGGGGATTTCGGCCAGCCCTTGTTCTCCTCCTTTGTTTGTTCATTCAACCCTTCTCTAGTGTGGATTACTCATTAGAGGTGTTAAATTTTGGACACTGTGGTTTGCGACAACCCGATGAGAAGGAAAATCAAATGTTCAACAAAAATCAAAGGTGATTTTTTCTTATTCTCGTTAATATATATATTGTAAATTCACGGCAAGATTAGATCTATTCGTCAAAAGTAAACCTTCCAACCTTATTTCTCCCATATGGGCAGTCATAGAATATATTTTCTAGGTAGGATTAGCCTATATGTTAACAAGGGACCCAATAAAGGTGAATAGTGGAAAATCGGCAGCATAACCTTTCTTTATTTAAAGCTTAAAAAAATTCATCATTTATCACTATATATTTAGGTAATTTAAAAAAAATAAAGGTAGGCCCATCGGGGCATGACAACTATTTATTAACAGCCACCATAATTTATCAAAATTTGACTGAATATATAGGTATCTAAATAACAAGCATAGTGTTATGGTACTTGATATCTAGGGAAAGTATCTATGGCCATTGCATAAGGCTTTATATCAGTAGTATAACTTTAGGGCTACCCAAGCATTGTCTCTACTAATATGTCTAGCTCATCAAGACTAAAACAGTTGATCGAGTCACCGTTTGATATACCGTATGGTATAAGGCTTGAGCTTGTGATTATTCCCTAACACTTCTTTATATTGAGTAAACAAAAGGTTGTGCTTCAAGAATGCACCATTTGTCAAATAAAGATGCCTAACCTAATTCTAAGGCCGTAGCATGTTCTAATGCAACCTAATTTAGAAAAGATCAACATAATTAACCATAAGCAATCATTTATATTAAATCAGCCAAGTCACTTTTAGAGTAAAATCTCAAACAATCCCTAGTGAATTCACCACTATGAAACATGTTGAACCCCATAGGCATTCAATTTTGTTCCTAAAAACCCACTTTTAGGGCCGAGACTGGATCAAGGCTTATTTAACTCGCTAAGATCAATCACTTTGTAATGGATAAGGATTGAACCCAATTTATAATGCCTTGTGCCTCAAAAAGGCATGAGGAAGTATTTTAGGATGTCCCCATTCATTTGTTGGTGACTAACCTACAAGACATTTTATGGGCAACACAAAGCAAGAATTACTGAGTTACCACCTAATAAAACATTGAGAAAGTGAGTTCTCACCTTCTGAAGCCAAAACCAAAGATAGTTCAGACTTCACTCTTATTTACATACATTGTTGATGATTACATAATCGATTATTATGATTAATTATTTCAATCCTCTTCTCACTCATTATAAGGTAAAGAATTAAATAACATATTACAAGCACATAGAAAGTGATGAATCATATAAACATTAATCATACATAAATCATAGAATTTATTAAGCTCATTTTGACGAGGACATTGGTCCTCGCATGCATATTTATATCAAGGTTGAATTCTAAGTACATTTTGGATAAAAAAATAAAGGCATAGGAACTCATCTTGATTTGATTGTACAACATTTACAATGCATGAGATATTATTGATGTGAAATTTTTATGATGTGGCCATGTGTTAGGATACCTCGTGTTCAAGCAAGACATAATAAATTAAATCATCACATATTGTTCAAACTATTTTAATATACATCTTATTTTTGGATGTTGATTTACAAATCTAAGCTTTTTTTTATTAAATTCATTATAATTAGATGAGCAATCACTTTTTCTTCTTACATTCATTACCTATTGAATATCATATTAGTATTAATGAAGAAATCAATATAGACATGGCGAAATAAATACCATAAGAAAAAGGGAAATATCATCCATACATCATCTAAACAAAATAAAAGTAAAAAAGGTCCAAAACATATATATAAACACAATTGAAAATAAAAAATAATCCAAACATCAATTAGCATGATAAAAATAATAATAATAAGTCTTCTTAAAGGTCATCGGTGATGCCTCGATCTAGAGGGACCTGGTGGCTTAGTTGAAGGACCCGGTGGCAACTATAGAGGCTATAAAGGCCCTACCTAAGAAGGATTTATAGGTAGTGGTGGTGGCTGAGGCACCTCAAACTCGAATCCTATGGCTTGTGTGAGGGGAGTTAACATTTAACCTATAAGGCCTGCTAGATAAACCACACTCTTATGCACCTATTTGATGGCAAACTTTTCTTTGTGTACCATCATCTATATCCGTCCAAGTCATGCAGTGTGGTGCTCTTGACCCTCTCTCATACTATTGTTGAGACCAACAACCTCAGTCTCATGTCTCTGTGCTGTTTGCCCCACAATGGCTTTTGATGCTAATAGGGTTTAATAGTTATGATCAACATGACATGCAGATGCAATAATCATCCCCTACACAGCCTATATGTCTCACCTAGTAACTATAATAGTGGCCTCTAAATGAGCTAACCTAATATTTAAATTCACACCAAGTGAAGCTAAGGAAGATAGAGTGTATGGTGTGGGTCCTCGTAAAGAAGATGCACTAGGATCATCCTGAGGATGGAATCAATGTGCCTCATGTAGAAAAAGTATCTATAATCTATTAGAACCTCAAGATGGTGTGGCCTTTGCCTATAGGCCTTTTGGAATGACTCAAACTGGATTGCATACTGAAATTCTGAGTCTCAACTAAATGTGCCTGATGAGGGGGAGAGTGGTCACTATATGCACTACCATATGACTACTTATCATCAGGTTGTGCCATAAGCTGCTATCTATTAATACCTAAGTCTCCCTCTACTTCCTTTACTAAGAGCAGTGTGTATCCACCAGGTGCACACTTGATCATTCAAATGTCCAAGGCCGTGTGAAAGTCCACTACTATACTACCATTAGCTTGTGGACTCATGTGTGTGATTAAGTGCATGTTAATCTAGGGTTTATGTTTGAATTTGTGAGAAAATCTTTAGTTTTAGCTATTGTATGTGTAAAATGTGGTATGTTTTATGTTCTTATGTATGTGTAGGAGTAAAGTGGAGAAACAAAGAAGAAAAAAAGCAAAAACTTAGAAAGAAAGAAGTCCCTATGATAGGCACGATGGTGGTTGCAAGAGCAATAAAGAAAGGCAGCAGAAGTGGAGGTAAAAGTAGAAGAAAAGTCAAGACTTTGAGAGAGCATGTCCTGTCACGAGCACAACATCCTTCACGGGGTTGATAGCAAGAGTACCTTGGATAGTTATTTTTGAAAAGGTACTTAAAGATAAATGACTTTCCACCAAAGCTTCTGTATTACCAGAGGGGCACTTTGCAGGGCACATTGTTTGGAAGCTTAAATAAATATAAGGGGTAGTTAAAAGAAAGATGCATAGAAGTCTTTTAGAGAACAATTATAACAATTTTTCTACTATAAATAGTTAGTACAATTTAACTTGATCTTATGAGAAGAAGACAAAATAAGAAGAAGGAGAAGAAGAAGAAGAAGATCTTTTAAAGATTGGAAAGGGTTAAGAGATTTCTTTTTACTATCTCTCATCTATTGCTTGTTCTTTGTAGTTATTTAAATGATATTTTAGGAACTTAAACAACGATGTTTTACATCTTTTTTATTCTTAGTAATATACATAGTCTTTTATTGCATAATTTTCTATTTGTATTTTATGCATGATCATTGTAAGTAAAAATATAGTTGTGGGATATATTCTTCCTTATAACTAATTGAAGTTCATTATCATATCATTGCTTGAGAGATTAGATTGTTAAGATAATTACTATAAGTTGGTGTTCAACCTTAAAATATGAATTTATAATTAACTAATTCATTAATGAGAGTTAATGGTTAAAATTATTTATGCATGTTTTAGGCATTCTATTTCATGTCAAGAGATTGAATTATAAATTCAATCCAACTTGGCTTAAATTGTAAGAATGAAATTGAATCAAGACAATGATAACAAGTTCCATTTCTATTGACTCATAATCATAATGCCCATTGTCTTCTTTGATGACAATTTAAGTAAGTCTAACTAATATTTTAGTCTTAGTATAGTATTAGTAGTTTAGTTTACAATCTAATCATTAAAAATTGAAAACAAGATTGAGATTGAGACATAATGTGTAATAACCAATCTAATCCTCTTGGGAACGATATCTTAAGTACTAATTGGTAAACCATGTAGTTGTAAATTTAGCACTACAAGTTGTTGGTACCGTTATTAGGGACATGGTTGATGTTTATTGCCATTATAATTCTTAATTGGAGATTTTGGATTATGATATTTACTTAGTGTTTGTTTGTTTGCTTTGCTTTAAAAATTTGATAGTTCGAGTTTATGCCTAGGACAAGGAGTTCTTAAGAAGAACTTAAAGAATTAAATCAAGAGATAGAAAGATTTATTTCCTGAAATCGAAAACCAAAGAAAAGGAAGAATAAGGAAAAGACCATGGTAGAAGAGAATCCACCACGATTAGTGGACTTTACTATGCATGTGTTGAGTGGTGCTCAAAAAGGGGTAGTTTGACCAACGATAAATGCTAATCAATTTGAAATTAAACCCTGTTTATTGTAAATGGTGCAAAATACTATCCAGCTCTATGGTTTGCCAAATGAGGATCCAAATGCTCATTTAGCAATTTTTTTGGAAATTTGTGACACTTTTAAATAAATAGAGTTTCAATGGATGCGATCAAGCTTAGGCTTTTTCCTTATATATTAAAGGATAAGGCAAAAGCTAGGTTAAATTCCCTTTACAAGAGGTTTTATTACCACTTGGGATCAATTGGCATAGGCTTTTCTATATAAGTATTTTCTTTTAGCCAAGACTACAAAGATAATTAAGGATATTACTACATTTGTGCAAAATGACAATGAATCTTTGTATGAAGCATGGTAAAGATTTAAGAAATTCCAACGGAGTTGTCCACACCACAATCTTCCAATAGAGTTGCTGAAGCAAACCTTTTACAATGGTGTAAACCCTACCACTAGAGGAACTATTGATGCTGCTGCTAGTGGATCTCTTATGAGGAAGACTATGGATGCTGCATTTGATTTGCTAAAGCAAATATCCATAAACAATTCTATGTGGCCAATAGAGAGCAAAGGTATCACTTTCTTTTCCTATTAAAAGAGTTCATTCTATTAACTTTGTTGTTGCCTTGAAATTGCTAGTTATAGCCTTGACCTATAAGATTCATAGCCTAAGCATGGAAGGAACCCCACCAAATGCTTGTACCATTTGTGGCCAACAAGGGCATGCTAATGAAGGATGTAGTTTACTTATGACAATTACGAAGGAGCAAGTAAGCTTTGTTCAAGGACAAGGGCATGGTAACCCTTATTTGAACACTTACAACCCTGGTTGACAAAACCATCCCAATTTTTTTGTGGGGAAACAATCATAATAGAGGACTGATAGGATTTCAGCCACCACAAGACAAATTTGGGACTTTAGAAGTTAAAATGGAAAATTTTTTGAAAGGGATAAATCTAAAGCTCAATTCTCAAGATGAGAATAACAAGAGGCTTAAGGCGAAGTTTGATTAGATAGCAAAGAATTAAGCCTCTTCCATCCATACTTTAGAGGTCCAATTGGGACAACTTGCCAATGTACTACCTGCAAGACTTCAAATATGTCTTCAAAGCAATACGGAGGATAACCTAAGGGAGCAAATGAGGCCATCACATTGAGTTTTGGTAAGAAGTATGTAAATAATTTTGTTTCAGCTAATAGAAGTGGAGTTTTGTAGGACAATGGAGTTTAGGAGACACAAGACACTTATGTCCTGAGCACGACACTACCCGTGAATGCGACAGTGGAAAATCCTAACAAAGTTATGGGTGTGACTCCTACCACGATCATGACAGATGGGGCTTCTAAGGGCAAAGTGTTTCAACCTCGTTCACCATTTTCACAACGATTGAAGCTCAAGGTCACAGATAAGCAATTTTTAACTTTTCTTGATAAATTAAAGAATTTGCATATTAATTTATCTTTTGTCGAGGCAATTACTCAAATTCCTAATTATGCTAAATTTTTGAAAGAATTGATTTCGAAGAAAAGAAAGTTGGGAGGACTTAGTTACTATTGCTTTAATTGAAGATTATAGTTCAATAATCACAAATAATCTACCAACTAAGTTAAAAGACCCTAGTAGCTTTATGATTCCATGTAAATTGGAAAATATGGAGCTTTCTAGGTGTCTATGCAATTTAGAGGCTAGTATCAATCTTATGCCATTTTTTATATTTAAGAAATTAGGATTGGAAAATGTTAGATCTACTTCTATTGTTTTACAATTGGCTAACCAATCTCTTATGAAACCTTATGGCATAACAGAGGATATGCTTGTGAAAGTGGATAAATTTATATTGCCTGCATATTTTGTGATTCTTAACTTTGCATATAATGCTAATTATCCTTTGATTTTTGGGTAAACCTTTCATGAATACTAGTAGGGCATTATTTATTGTTTCTAAAAGGAATCATAGTGTAGAATACCATGTGGATAAGGCACTTAAATACTGTATGGATGAAAATGAATGCATGAAAGTTGACCTTATTGATGTGTGTGTTTTGGAAGTTTTAAACAATAACGCTCAAGAGGAGGTGGAGCAAGGTGATCATAGGCCGAAGCTTTTGCATAGAAGTAAAGAGCCATTACCACCCTCCATTGTAAGCCCACTAGTTGTTGAGTTTAAAGAACTTCTAATTCATTTGAGGTTTATGTTTTTTGGTGCTAATAGCACCTTACCTATTATAGTTTCCAATAAGCTTACTAGAATGCAATAGGATTTGCTGCTATAAGTTATTAAGAAAAGAATTAAGAGCATAGGTTGGAAAATATTTGATTTGAGGGGAATTAATCCCAATGTAGCTATGCATAAAATCCACATTGAGGATAGGTATTAACCTAAAGCTTATAGACAAAGGAGACTTAAGCCAAACATGAAGGAGGTTATTAAGAAATAAGTGATAAAGCTTCTTAATGCTAGGTTCATCTTTCCAATTTTAGATAGTGTATAGGTTAGTCCTATACAATGTGTCCTAAAGAAAGGGGGAACGATTGTACTTAAAAATGAGAGTGGTAATTTAATTCCTACTAGAACAACCATGGGTTTGAGGGTTTGCATTTCCAATTCAGTGCCTATTTTTAGTCCTTTTTCAGTTTAGTTTTAGTGTCTTTTGCTTTGTTTTTACTTTAATTTAATAAATTTCATATGATTTTAGTTAATCCTAGCTTTATCAGTTTTAGAGAGCATTTGATGGAATTTTGTGCTTAAATGTAATTTTTATAGGTACCTCACGGTCAACAAGTTTTACCTATTGACCATGATCTATGCTTTCTGTAAAAATGCATCATTTCATGGAGTGTCATAGTCAGTAGTGCAATGGTTCTTATATGAGTATTTACCATGACCTAGGAAGGTCTTCAGTATAGAGCCGAGTAAAGAAGGACCTCACAGTTAACAAAGTTTTGGTGTAAACCGTGAGGTAGACAAGCCATCAGTCCAGAATGCAAATGAGAGCTATGTGACAGTCAACAAATTTTTAGTGCTTACCGTGACTCATGGAAGTTAAAAGGAGATTTTTAATACGTCACGGTCAGCATGGATTTCTTATTGACTGTGACCCTTTTTGGCCTTGATATAACATATTTTTTCTGCAGAACTAGGAGTTTTTTTTAGATCTAGGGTTTTTCTTTCTTCTTTCTTTCATTCTTCACTTCATTTTTATAAAATAGATACATAGTTTATACTTTTAAATACATAGATTTATAGCAAAATACGTAGATTAAACACCATACTTAGCTTAGATTCTCAACTTTTCACATCTTATAGCTCATTTACATTGAATCTTCGGAGAAGAAGGTTGAAGGAGCTTGGGATTCTGTTGGGTTTTCTTCCTCTGTGGATTTATGGGTTTATTCTCTCATTTTCTTTGGTTTTATATTGTAATGGATAGTGAGTAGTCTTTAGTTAGTTCGGGGACATTTGAATCCCCTATTCAAATATGAATATTAAACATATTTTTAATATTTATATATAGATGAATGGTTTATTTCACTGTTACTTCATGGATATTTCATGGTTTTTCATCATTTTTATTAAACTTCCAGTTTTGGATGAATAATTTTATCATATATCTTCATTGGGATGTTGTGCTTGAATGGTTGAATGCCTTGAATGTTTAATCTTTTATTCTATTATCATAAATGTTGTCATTTTTATATTGCTCTAGAATGGGACTCTTTATGTTGTAAGATATTGGGGTGTTTAAGCTAGAGTTGGGAGTGAAATGAATAGGTTTTATGTTGTTAGGTTCTAAAATTGAAAAGCAATTAAATCCATGATTAAGCTAAGTATAAGACTGGCTCTAGAATAGGATGTCTTATGTTTAGAATAGCTTGCTCCAGAATGGGATGCTTAGGTTAAAAGGTTATCCCGAATTCATATATATATAATTTTAGGATTAATTTAATTCACATTAGGTAAGGAGAGGATGAGTGAACCTGAATAGCATTTTAATTATAAATTTTCATTTTTATTAATTTGTTAATTGGCTTGACCATAGAAAAATTACCATTAGTTTATTTTTAGAATTAATTCCAAATTTACATTTAACTGTTATATTTACATTATTTGCATACCATTTAGTTGATAGCTTGCACACAGAAAAAATTTGGGAATTCTTTAGCATACAATTGATTTTCACTCTTGCATCCTCAATCCCTTGGGTACGATATTCGAGGATCCTAACTATACCCCGCTTTATTACTTGATGATTTGGTACATTTATTGAACAAACATTAAGTTTTTGGCACCGTTGCCGGGGATTGGTGTGTTTATGAGTTTTGATTATTATTTATATGTGTTTACTTTTTCTGAATATATTATTTTCATTCCTTTTAGGTACTCGTAGTGTATGCATAGACTAATTGATGAATAATTACCACCCTACGACCATAAAATTAAAAGGACTCTACACCAAAGAAGGAGGGCAAATAAAGAAAACAACATGAATTAAGATCCTCCTATCGGTAAAATTCCTCCCGAGGATGAAGAAGTTCCAAGGGCACAAGAAGAAATTTTGGGTAGACAAAGAGAGGAAATACCTAGGCGAAAGACAACCAGAGCTTTTGTAATGCCTAGATGGAATTAAAACCAGAGGATAATTGTGTTACCTAGAGGAGTATAGTTTGAACTTAAACCAGCAACCCTCACTATGAAGCAAAGGAACTAGTTCTCAAGGTTAGAGCTAGAAGATCTTTCTCAACATCTTAAAATATTCTTGGAAGTCAGTGACATAGTACAAATCCTATGTATTTCAATAGATACATTCATATTGTTTATAAAAGCTAGGGATTGGCTTTAGATGTTCCCAAGGCAATAAATTTGGACATAGGAGCAGTTACAAGAGAAATTTCTGATGAGATTCTTTCCTCCAACAAAAATAGCTAAAATTCGTAGCATCATAACGAGCTTCCATCAAATGAATAAAGAGCCTTTTCATGAGGCTTAGGAAAGGTTTAGTAGCTTATTGAGGAGTTGTTTGCATCATGAAGTGGTAGTTTATCAGTTAATGACCATATTTTATATAGGAGTGAACCCATCTACACGGTCACTCTTAGGTGCAGCATCTGGTACTTCATTCATGAATAAGTTGCCAAAAGAAGCCTTTCATTTATTGGATCAGATTGCAGTAAATGACTCACAATGGGCAACTCCTAGAGTAGTTTTAAAAAGGCAAGTTGTGCACAATGTTCATGAAGTTTTAATTTTAAAAGCATAATTAGAGTTGGTGAGAAAATAATTGAATGGATTGAAAATGCAAAATATAGCTGTTGTTTCTCAAGACTGTGTAGCATATGAAAGTGGACCAGGTAGTTTAGATAGTGGAGTTATGAGGGATGTGAATGCAGTGGAAGATTATTTGAGGAATGGTCCCTACAGCAATACGTACAATCTGGGTTGGCGAAACCACCCATATTTTTCTTGAAAGGAAGGAAATCATGGAGCTTCATCATCTCAACCTCAACTAAGAGCCCTATTCAATCAAAATGTCAACCTTAACCATAGCCAATCATACCAACCACAAGTTGCAACTCATTATCAAGCTCCATATGCATCCCACCACCACTAAAACCAGGGGCCAAATCAAAACCAACATCAAAGTCATAGCCAAAATCCAAATGTCAACCAAGCCTACCATCCATTGGCATTCCAATCAAGGCTACCCATTTAAGAGAAGAAGCCAAATTTGGAGGATATGTTTGCTAGCTTCATGAATAAACAACAAGAATTCATGTTAGGACAAGAGATAAGGTACAAGTCATTAGAGTAGTGGAATAAAAAACAAGATGCCTATATGAAGAACTTAGAAACACAAATCAGGCAATTGGTAAATTTATTATCCATAAGACCATCCGAGGCTTTTCCATCCAATGTCCATTGGAACCTAAAAGAATAAGCCAAGCTGATCATGCTAAGGAGTGGAAAGAAAGTAGTACAAAAGGAAGAAAGAGGTAAAACATCTTCATCACCAGTATCATCAAGTAAAGTGGAGCTGACACATAAGGTAAGTAACTCTAACTCTACAATAAAGGATAATGTAGCAACTCTTAGCATTGATAAAGGTAAACAAATAGTGAATACCAATGTAGATGATCTTGATATAAGTACGTTGCCATTTCCTGCTGTAGCTGAGGAAGAGAAAAAAAAGAGCAATTGGCTAGGTGTTTAGGAATGATCAAGAACTTGCATATTAATCTGGCCTTTACCGAAGCCTTAGCTCACATGCCCAATTATATTAAATTTATGAAAGAACTTTGTTCTAACAAAAAGAAATTAAAAGGGTCTAAAACTATGCAACTAACTAAAAATTATATTGCTATTATTATGAACAATATTATGGAAAAATTGGAAGATCCAGGTAGTTACACTTTACCCTGTGAGATTGGCGAAACTTTTATTAGAAATGCTTTACGTGATCTTAGAGCGGGTATAAATGTAATGCCCTATTCTATGTTTAGAAAGTTAAACTTAGGCATCCCAAGGAAACAGGCATGAGGCTTCAGCTAGTCGATAGGTTGGTGAGAAAACCAAAAGGTGTAATTAAAGACCTATTGGTGAAGGTTGGGAAGTTTAATTTCCCTATGGAATTTTTTTGTGACAAAGATGGAAGATGACCAAAAGTTTCCACTAATCACGGGGAGACCATTTCTGAACACGGCAAAAGCCTTAATTAACATTCATGGTCAAAAGGTCATCCTACGATTTAACAACAAAGATATGGTGGTAGATATGAACAAGGTATGAGTTAAATGAGCTTATTCCAACTCGTACAGTTACGAGTTGGAGAGTTTGCATAGAATATAAGAGGCTGAATAACTCCACTTAGAAAGATCACTTACCATTTCCATTTCTTAATTAGATGTTAAATAGGCTAGCTGGGAAAGGTTTTATTGCTTCTTAGATAGGTATTCGAGGTACCTACAAATACCTAGAGCACTTGAGGACCAAGAGAAAACAAATTTTACCTATCTTTATGGCACTTTTACCAATAGAAGAATGCCTTTTGGATTATGTAATGCATTGGCTACGTTTCAGCGATGTATGATGGCAATTTTCAATGACTTCACAGAGAAAATTATAGAGGTCTTCATGGATGATTTCACCGTTTATATGAGAGATTTTGAGAGTTTTCTTAAGCATCTTGATTTAGTGCTAGAGAGGTATGACAAGACAAACGTAGTATTGAATTGGGAGAAATGCCATTTCACGGTGAAGGGAGGCATAGTTTCAGGGCACACAATTTCAGAGATAGGGATAGAGGTAGATAGACCCAAGGTTTAAGTAATAGAGAAACTTCCACCCCTAACAAATTTTAAGGGAATTTGAAGCTTCCTAGGTCATATAGGTTTTCATTATAGGTTTATCAAGGATTTTTAAAAAAATGCTAAACCCTTATCTAACTTGTTAATAAGGGATGCTCCATTTGATTTTACTAGTGAATGATTGCATACTTTTGAATTATTGAAATAAGGGCTCATTTTAGCTCCAGTGATATCACCGGATTGGGATTTACCTTTTATACTAATGTGTAATGCAAATGATTTTGCAAAATGAGCTGTGTTGGGACAAAGAAGGGAGAAGGTGTTTTTTACAATTTATTTTGTAATTCATACGATGACAAGACCTCAAATCAACTACACCCCAACCAAGAAGGAGCTTATTGTAATTGTTTTTGCATTTGAGATGTTTAAACCATATTTACTGGGTGCAAAAATTATATTATTGTCTAATCATGTGACATTAAGACATCTCATTACCAAGGAGGAGTTGAAACCAAGAATTATAAGATGGGTACTACTTCTTCTTCAATAGTTTGACCTAGAGATTAAAGATAAGAAAAGGGCAAAAAATTTTGTGGTGGATCACCTGTCAAGGCTCGGGCATGACTACATTGAGAAAAAGGAGATTTTAGATTTATATATTCCTAAATGAGCATATTTGTGCATTGTTTATGTGTGATGTGGTTGATCCTTAGTTTGCTAATTTAGCAAATTACCTTATAGGTGGCTATTTACCAAAGGGCTATGCATGGCAACAGAGGAAAAAGTTAAAAACTGATGTAAGGCACTACATTTGGGATGATCCTTATCTCTTTAAGTTGTGTGCAGATGAATTTTTAAGGAGGTGTAATCCAAATAAGAAGCAAAGAGAGAATATTGAAGCATGTCAAATTGGGGAAGTCGATGGACATCATGGGCCAAATATAATGGTATCAAAAATTCTCTTTGCTGGGTATTATTTGATATTATGTTTATTGATGTGAAATTATTTGTGCAAACTTGTGATAGATGGCATAGAGTAGGAAATATTTCTAGGAGAGATGAGATACGTTTAACCAATATGCTTGAGGTAGAGTTGTTTGACTTGTGGGAGATAGATTTTATGGAGCCTTTTTCGGTATCCTATGGATTTGAATATTTCTTAGTGGTAGTGGACTATATGAGCAGATGGATAGAAGTTGTAGCCACTAGGACTTGTGATGCAAGGGTAGTACTTGAGTTTTTAAGAAATAATATATTCACCCGATATAGAGCTCCTAGAGCCATAATCAATGATTGTGGAAAACACTTTGTTAATCACTGATTTAAGGCTTTGCTAATGAAGTTTGGAGTTAGGAACAAAGTCACCACCCCCTACCATGCCTATGATCATAGTCAAGTTGAGGTGTCAAACTGAGAACTTAAAGCAATTTTAGAGAAAATAGTCAATACCTCTAGAAAAGATTGGTACCTTAAGCTAGATAAAGCATTGTGGGCATATAGGATAGCATTTAAGACCCCAACAGGGATGTCTCCCTTTAAGTTGGAATTTGGCAAGTCCTATCACTTATCGATGGAACTAAAATATAAAGCTTATTAGTCTACCAAATTCTTGAATTTTGATCTTGTGAGTGCATGAAAATGTAGAACATTGCAACTGAATGAGTTGGATGAACTCAGATTTTAGGCATATAACCATGCCATGAAATACAAAGACAACACAAAGATATGGCATGACTAGAAGATAATGGGAAAGGAGTTTGTGCCTGGGATGAAGGTGCTTCTATATGATAGTAGGTTGAGATTATTTCTTGGGAAGTTTAAATCAAGATGGAAGGGACCTTCTAATGTTGTGGGAGCTGATAAATTTTGAGGGGTGACATTATAGCACCCGAGGTATGAGAAAGAGTTCAAGGTGAATGGACATCATATGAAGTCATATTTTGAATCGAAATTTGATGGTGCTTCAGCGATTGTCACCCTCAAGGACCATTGAAAGTATTTGAAAGTCCAGCTGCAGACTTGGTAAATGTAGAACTAATTCTTAACCCTTACTCTTAATAATGTTTATTTCTAGTTTATTTTTGTAGTTGTTGTTTTTAAGAGTGTGGTTCAAGGGAATGTGTATTTAAATCATCCCAATTGTGTTTAAGCTTTTTGATGTAGGGTAGAAGACTGTGTTTAATGGCCAAGAAGAGATGAGAGAAAAATAAGTTTTCGGTGAAGAATTTAGGGGATCACGATCAATCGGTTTTCTATATTGACCATGACATAGGTCAATCTCTATTTCTAGATATCGGAGTATTTTGAGTCAAGGTTAACACTCTTTATCTGTTTACTGTGACCTTACCTTTTTTTGTCTAGTAACGAATTGCAAAGTATCTCATGGTCAGCAGGTAAACCTTCAGCAAAATTTATTAGTCAAGGTTAACACTCTTTATCTATTTACTATGGCCCTACATGCTTTTAAGTCTAAAAGCAAAACTTGTATTATCTCATGGTCTGTACGTTTTACCTACTGACCATTACCCTATTTAAAAAAAAAATTAACCCTAGCTTTAAAACACCATTGTTCTTCCCATCCTTTTAGTCTTCCATTTTTTATGGCTTCTTAGCTCTCTCTTTCCTTTCAATTTTGTTCTCTTCTGCTAGCCACCGCTCTCCATCACTCTTCACAGGTAACTATTTCTTCTTTTTCTCCTCGGTTTTTCCTTTTTTTCTTTTCCATTTGTTGTTTGTTCTCTTTGTTTTTTGTTCTTTAGCTTTGTTGCTTCTCCAATTTTTGTTGTGTTTATTCTTCCATTTTATTTTCTTTCTCTTTTTTAACATTAGTTTTGTTTTTATTATTTAAATTATTGATAGTTTGCTTCTTAGTCACCCAGTCTTTAAGCAAGTAAGTTCTTATTTCCCTTCAATTTTCTTTTCATTTTTAATTTTCTTTTAGGCCTTGGTTGTTCTTTTTGTTTCTAGTTTTTTATTTTCTTCTTCTTAGCATGTTATGTGTTTTATTTTGTTCATCTTTCTCTTTCATTCTTTACCAAATTTCTTTATCTACATTTTCTTTCTCTAGTTTCTTTTCTTTTAGAAATGATTTTCCCTTGTTATTTTCGTCATATACTTTTCTATATTTTTTTTGCTTTGTTTTTACTTTGCTTTTTTGTTCTTTATTCTTTTTATCTTTCTTTTGTTAGTTTATTGTGTATTAGGATTTTTATATATCTCTACATATATATTTTGTGTTATTTATGTTCTATTTTGGATCAATTTTGTAAGGGTGATGCAGTTCAAAGGTACGCACTCTCAAGAACCCTTTGCTTCTATTTTAATTTTTGAATTTTAACGGAATTTTGGAATTTTGCATGGTGACTCTCATTAGCTTATGCTTGTTTTTTTAAGTCAATTGAGTTATGTCCTTTTGCTTTTGTTTTCTTTTACTTCATCCTCCTTTTTTATTTCATAAGTCTTCACAAAAACATTGCTTCTTTATCTCTACTTTTGAAAAAAAATTGAGACATTCATGGGGATTATAGTTGCTCGATAGCATTTTATCAAACATTAAGACTTTGTAATACTTTTGTTTTGCACTAGAATGGTTAATTTGATGAAAAATCATGGTTGGAATGAGCATGTATATGAGTTGTTAGTGTTAATCACATTTGTTTTTGGCAATATCACAGTCTTAAATGGCTTGAAGTCTAAATTATTCACTTTTAACTTTTGGGACTTATGTTTTTAAAGCATGTTTGTGGTCCATAATTTTTAATTCCTTGGATTTTCACTGTGTGATTGCTTGATGCCATTATGCTTGTTTATTTTGTTAATCTATGATGCATCCATTTTGATTTTTCCTGGCTATATTAGTAGGTGAGATCATAAACTAGTGGATTTTGCTTAATGTGTGAACCATTGCAACTAAGAAAGCCGTGCTAAATGTTAGGAATTTTATATTGTGAGCAATTACATATGTTGAATCAATTTTCATCTACCTAAGCTAGCCAATGCAGGTTCATATACATCTTTGCTATCCCTTTTACCAATTTAGGAGTCTATTTGTGTTGCATCAATCATGTTGTTTATTTCTATGTGTTATTGTTCTTTGGAAGCATATTTTTTTTTTGAGGTCATGAGTCTAATGCAGGTCAAAACTTATTAAAATCCATGATTATTAAGTTATTCCCTATTGTTGCCAGTTAGTTTTAGCTTATTGTGCCTTATTTAGCATTAGGGCTCCAATACCAATTCGTACCTTTGTGTGGGCATGCCAACACTGTTTAGACCTTTATTGTTGCCTTTATGCTCTACATGAACTAAGATGCACACTTGTGTTAGGGTTACTTGAATTGTCAAGCTTGTTTACACCTATTCAATTCTTTTTAGAGATTTTGCTCAATTGTTCATAGGTGTTTAAGGGTTATATTGCCTAGGCTATTTACCTCATACTTAATTGATGAGTGAGTGTATGTTGGTCCTTCATGAAATTGCATGTTATCATTAGTTTTCAACTTTAATTTTGAGTTTTGCCTTGGATGTTGTCATTGTGTTTCATGATCCTCTCTATCCTTATTGACAAATCTATTTTTGGTTGTTCACCACTTACATAGAGCACCCACCCACACTTAAAGTAGTTTTGTTGCTACCTATCAACCAAAATTTTGATCAATTGAGAAATCATTTCCTCATGTTCCTTTGCCATTTTCTTTTGCTCACTATGCTTTAATACAATCATTCTTTCTTAATTGTCTTTGAGATTGAATGGATAGGTTGAACTTTTAACAGTCAATTGTTCTACCATAGGTTAATCACTTTGGGTTGCTAACTTAAATTGGGATTAACAAGAATTTGAAGACTTTTTGTTATGCTTTGGTTGAGATTTTAAGGAAACCTAACTTTGATTGTGTTGATTGTTGGCATTGTTTTTAGCGGTTACACAAAATACCATGTGCAACTTATTTAATTGACTTTGATGTTTCAAATTTAGCCATGAATGATTTTGTTTCCTCTTTGCTAGGAAATTTTGTCAAGATAGTGTCTATGTATGCATCAAAATCCTTGTACAATTTCATTGTCTTGTATTAAGGTATATAGGCTGAAATGATTCAACTTGTAGGCTATTGGTTTCCAAAAGTTAACTCAATTATCATGATTGACTGCCACATACCTTGATGCAACTTATTTTTATTTTATGCATCCATATTTTTGAATTTTCATGTCCAATCACAGTAGGAATGCCCATGTTTTGCTTCTATAAACCATTGCTCATTTCTGTTTATCATTGTTCATTAAAGCATACTTGTTTGAAGTAATGAGTCATATGCAAATTGGAACTTAGTTGGACCTATGGTTATTTATTAGCTTATGTTTCATAAATTTTAGATGCACTGTGATCCATTGAGTGTGCACTATTATTGCTAGTTATTCTCACTTTACTGTGCCTTGACTAGACTTGAAACTTCAATGTAAGACCTATTCCTTTGTTCGATCTTAGTACTAAGAAGAAACATACAGTTCCAAAGGATTCTATTGCCTTTGAGCACCTATTCTTTTGTTCATTTATTTTTATATGTGATGGTGTTTCATTAATCATAAGTTGAGAATGAGTTTTGGAACTGTTTAGACATCTAACTCATGTGAATTGTAAAAATTGAGAGGCATGCTCGTCCTTGAATCACTTGTTTTGTAGGCTTGTTTGCTTTTAACTGTCCCTTTCTTTTGGTTAAAGTGCTTAAATATCCACCGTTGTTTGAGTTATGATGCTGAATTACCCCAAATTTTGAGATAGAATTTAGTTTTTAGTTGGAAGTATTGTTGATAAGGTATGAATTTTACATTTAAGCATTTAATCCTTTTCATACATTACCATTGTTAACTTTATGACACAACACTAGGAGAATTTTTTAAACTTCATGATTCTCTTTTTCAACCATACTTCTGAGTTGCAATTTGTTTCTAGAGCAACTGTATTTCTTAATTGTTGCAGACACTTTGGAAATTTGGTCTCATGTAGGGATTCTTGTTCTTTAATTTACAATTTTATTTAGATCCCTAATTTTGAATGATGAAGTGATGCCTCAATTTATGTTCAATTATTTGCTCGACTATCAATCCATGTTTTGTTGCATAGCTTCCACTCATTTTGAGACTCATGTTCATGTTGCAATTACAATTGCATCCATTGTTTGTTGTCTATACTATTCATTCCATGTTAAGCCCCAATTGTCCTAAACATTACTTCTCAAATTCTTTTCATTGTGATTATTGTGCTTTCTTTTGAGACATTGGGCAAGTTTAACTTTGTTTTGTTTTCATTATTGCTAGTGGCACCAAAATGATATCACACTCAAGGTTCTTCATCACCACAAGTTCAAGCCATTCAGCCTCTCTCTAGCCAGCCTCTACCACTTACTGACCAGGCAGAACCCAGCCAGGCACATCTACCAACACCTATCCAAAGGCTGAAGAATAAGTGATCAATAGAGCCTAAAGTACTAAGTTAGGTACCTGAGAATGTCCAAACTACCTACAAAATTCTATCTAATTGTGAGTAATAGCCTTTAGCTTACTTGGATTCAAGCCTGCTGGAGAAGTTGGGGATTGAAGAAAAGGTGGACAGACACATTGTATTAATTGGCTGGGAGAAGTTTTTTGAGTGTAGGAAGCTAGTTTATCCCAAGTTGACAAGAGATTTTGTAGCTATTGTCAAGTGTCATTTTGGACATGAAGAGTTTTCTGACATGGTCAATTTTTTGTTAGAAGAAAAATATTATGAGAGGCACTTTGCAAAGTTTTTTTAGGCTTTTCGATTCAAATACAACAAACCACCTTCCTGGAAAACCTGATTGAACTCTCATTTCATGAGTTTGATGTTATCTTGGGGATGGGCTGGCTTCATAAACACCAAGTAATAGTGGATTGCCGGTTGAAGAGAATCACATTAAAGGCTCCTAATGGGCAGGAAATCATTATGGTGTAACACCCTTATAGAAAGGTCTAATGGAAATAAGTGATAAGACGAAAATTTATTTTCCTTAACTAACCCAACGACTCCAAACTTGTCCAACAAGAAATACTTATAACTTAAGTAAGCTGATAAACTATAATTGTCCAAGTGAGTAATTACCAAATAAAAATTCGGCAATATAACGTCTGAAAAATCAGACATTTCCCTCAGCCCATCAGGGGCACAACAATACAAAAATAATTTCATCATGCATCTCATACATCCATTCTCATTATTAATCACATTTCCTAAGATAAGTCAATATTACAAATTACACTCTTAAGTCACTCTAATACTCCAAAATAGAAACAATTTACATTCAAAATCGCCTCACTACATCTATGAACCTCAAAAGATGAATTGCACGAAACTAAATCCCTTCTTCTGATGGTTGAGCCAAAGCAGCTGTCTAGCCAAAAACAAGTCTATCCTGCTACCTACACGGATAACAAAACCCGTGCTAAGCTATAAAGCTTAGTGGGGAACAGAGTAATCTAAAGATAATCTTTTAAACATGTAATATCAATTATCCAAGTACAAAGTTGATAACACTCTTAATAGATACCTTTAATTACCTTAGATCCCAGTTCTTACATTCAGCAATAAATCACAAGCATAGGCAACAGAACATCTTACTTACATAGGCAATAAAACTTAATAACTTAGTAATCAATGCATCATTTATTGCTACAACAAAAGACATCCGACATATTTCTTTTATACATCTATATCATTTAAAACATAGCATGCATTCAAAATTCACTCTCATGTAATCGTTAAATAATCTTAACAAGATGAACAATATAATACTTAACACCATAAGGTGTCATATATTATATACTTGATCGATAACAGAATGACGTACATACCTATACATAGATATATAGATACATAATGCTTATAAAGAATTAGAGAATCACATGTTCAGCAATATTATAACTTGCAATTTATTATCCATTTGATGTACTTATACAAGAGGATAATTCTTAAGCACATTAGTTTTGAACTATAACATGTCTTATCTTTTATACTTTTTAACTTATTTTCATATTAATGCCCCTAGAACAATGCCGACAGAAATACTCAGACTGGATACTCGGGACGTGGACTCCATGGGCCACAAACAGACTGAAAATTGATCTCAAAGACCATTTTTCCACATAGCAGATACCAGATACAAACAGAAGCTATGGAGATTAGTGATCCTACCGTAATTAAGCAAGTCGCCATGACTTGCACTGCGGTACAGATGTCCCTATGGCTAACCAATTATACTCTGAGCTAGTTTTTACTGCCAGACTATTTTCTAAGGGCACAAAAGATCACTTACTTTTAGTACATTTATCAACTTTATCATCATTTCAATTCCTTTTCAATCCTGATAATACAGTTATTCAGAATAATCAATTTTTTGTACAGTTTGTGAACCATCATTCACTTATATCATGAATTATTTCACAATAATTCAGCAATTTCTCTTTAAATTACTTTTCAGTCATCAAAGGAACTTTCTTAAAATACATTCTTTCAAATTACTTTTAAACTTTCTAATAGCCATATACTAACAATACTTGTCATAATAGTTATACATTGCTAGACTGCTTTCGTGAAAATGAAATCATATATAATCACATCCACTATGAGTGTCTAAAATAGCACATAAACACAGTCATTTCAGAAGGACGTACCTGCATGGTTCATGATAGCCATCTCACCTGCCCTATTGTACTCAATTTAAACATCACATATATACTCAACCAATATATCAAATACATATATTCAGTTACAAATCTGAGATCAATATCTACCTACACCATTTCATATTGTTTCAGTGCCTATAGATGCATATAAGTTTAATGTCATAATCACATATCTAAATACATAATCTTAAAACACCAATATATTAAAGCAAACACATGTAAGTGCATCGTATTTAATCGTCTATTTTCTCATGATACCATAAGAGCGTAAACATAAAACTATGTCTACTCCATCTATAATAATGATATTCATTTTTTTTATTCAAGTATCAAACAAAGATTCATAAAAAAAAAATGAGTATTTCCCAATATTTCTCAATTCATTATATTTTAAGGTATTTCCATTCTTTACATGTTTGTATCACATTTATACTAATAGCTTACTACTATACTAGTTACATTCTCACTTGTTTTGTATTATGACATTATAATTTTCAATTATCGTATAATAAATTCCAAATAATCATCTTTTTACTCTATCATAGTCTCTTACATATTAAATAACTTATTTGTTTAATACCTTAGCAAAATGCATCATGAAAGATAATAGCCTATATGAAGTTAAAAATACTTCATAACTCGATACTTGTACAAGTTTTATAGTAAGAAATGAGAATAAAACTTAAGTTAACTTTAACTATTTCCAAAGAGTTACCTCTTTTTCCATTTTGACGTAACCAATTACTGTACACGTAACTAATTTATTAAAACTTTAACCCTCATTACCTAGTCGCCTTTCTTTTATTAAATTAGAAGTTATGCAATGAAAACAACTACGATTATTTGATATAAATTCTTATTATTATAACAGAGACATATTACTATATTATAATTTTATCAATCCATATAATCATAGCGTAACTCCATATATCATTATGTCATTATATGTCAAGTTGAACTTATTTAAGTACAATCTTAATAAAATTTATACTTTGGCAAAACTCTTTATTAAATTATTTTTAAAATAAAGGCAGAATCTAACAACAACCACCCGAAGACACTATACCTTTCAAACTTTCACTTTGAAATCTCCTTACTTACTAAACAATAGGCTTATAATCCCTAATATTTCCAATGACATCATATTGCTAGTATACTCCATAATTGCATCGTTATAAGTTAAACAATTAGTTTTAAAACAAAAATGATTCCATTACCAACTCTCACTTCATTTTTTTTTAACTAAAAGCTGTAGTTAAACCATGATTAATAGTATGAAAAAGTAACAGCCAAAAGACAAGACACCATTACTTTACTGTTAAACCAATTACACAGCCAAAAGGATAAGTCAAGTAATTTACTTTCATTATCTTCTTAAGAAAATTTGCCTATTCCTATGTTTAACATGACATGAAATTCCAAATTAGACATAGATCTCACATTCTATCATATAAGACAAACTTTTAATGCCAAATATAATTAATTCCCTAAATCTATTATTTAATATAACTTTATTTTGAGGAACTCCTGTAACAGGGCAACAAAACCAAGTCATATCCATTAAAAGATAAGGATCAAAAGTTTTGTCAGAATTCAATATACGCATTTAACAAAGACGTCATTTAATTGTTATTTTGTTTCCAAGGTATTAACTATGTTGCCATAAATAATCAAATTTGATGATATAAACTGATATGGATTTCATACAATTTAATTTATTTTCACCAAGAATAAACCTAAGCCACCTAACAATAGGTAACATCTCGATTTTCTTTGTTTTGCCTCTCTCTCTAGTTACCTTTTCAAACACCCACATTTAGGGTCAATGTCCTTACAGTCATACAATTTCTATTTCATTTTCCAAACTAATAATTATAGTGTACAGTATAGTTCAATTAAACTAAATCTAATGATGGATACTTGTATAATCTCAGTCATGCAAACCTTAAGTTTTCTGTCCATAATAGTATAAAATTTAACTAAATCTTACTTCAAAAAAATTATACATGAAATCAAATTGTTAATATAGTTCCCATACCGTAAAGTTAAAGCCCAAAATGCCCACACCAATCTACCCATTCGAAATCCTCGCCGGAGCCTTACCGGAGACCCGTCGGAGCCTCGGCGGAGACCCGTCGAAGCCTCCAACCTTAAGCCAGAATCGCCGGTAGCTTCCTGGTGGTCTTCACGCACCTCAAGGCATCGTGGTTTGGCCGAAAAACCGCCTGGAACCACCGGCTGCCACAAGCTCCGATCTATATTTCGCCGGCGAGTGGGGGTCATCGACGGGCACCGAAAGATACGCCTCAACCTCGTGATTCCACCGGTGCCAATGGGTCCCTTAACCGCCGACGAGAACCACCGAAAAAAGAGAAAGAAGCTATGGTGGTGATGGGGGAAAATCGAAAGAAAGAGGAGCCAAAGAGAATTGCACTTGTGGGGGAAAGGGGTGAGCGAGAACAACGGCGGCAACGATCGGAGTCTCCTCGCCGGTGTCGTGAGCAGCTGCGGTCAGGCGACGGGCCAACACCGCCTCCCCTTCCCGATTCTCCCTTCCCCGCTTCTCTCTTCCTCTTTTCGTTTTCTTTTTTTATTTAAACCACACAACCCTTTAAAAAAAATCTCACTATTTCTCTTTTCTTTCTTCTCTTTTTAAATTTTACCTTTTAAAATTATTATTATTAATTTACAATAATTTTCATAATATGTTTTAATTAACAATCATAAAATTAAAACCAAAAAATAATACTAACTTATATTGGAATCTTCATAATTGATCCTTGCAAATTAGTACAAAAATGTACTATTTACCAACTAATAAAAAAATCCAAATTTTTGAGGCGTTGCAAGTGGTGGGTGATAGATCTGATTTCTTATCAAATGTCACATCAGGTATAGTAGCAAATACGTGCATCAGGAAAGGATGTAAAGCTTATTTAGCTTATGTGACAGAAGTTAAGGAAAAAAAGCCAAAAATTTGTGATATGCCCACTGTTTGAGACTTTCTCGATGTCTTCTCTAATGATCTACTAGGGCTGCCATCATAAAGGGAGGTAAAGTTCACAATTGATGTAATGCCAGGCACTGCCCTAATTTCAATAGCTCCTTATCTCATGGCACCTACAGAGTCAAAGATTCAATTGGAAAAATTGCTTGATTAGGGGTATATCCGTCCGAGTGTATCACCATAGGGAGCACCAGTATTGTTCATAAAGAAAAAAGATGGTTCACTCCAACTATGTATTGATTAAGGGTAACTAAATAAAGTCACCATAAAGAATAAGTACCCATTGCCTCGAATTGATGATTTGTTCGATCAACTGAAAGTCGCAGCTGTCTTCTCAGAAATTGATTTGAAATTAGGCTATCATTAGCTTCGAGTTAGGGAGGTTTATGTACCAAAGACTACTTTCTGTACCCGATACGACCACTATGAGTTCTTGGTTATGCCATTTGGCCTTACCAATACACTAGCAAAATTAATGGATTTAATGAACTGAATCTTTCATCCATATTTAGACCAGTTTGTGGTAGTGTTTATCGATGACATGCTGGTGTACTCAAAAACTCTGAAGGAACATGACAAGCACTTGTGAATTTTTCTGCAGACATTAAGGGATAGGAAGCTATGTACAAAGTTCAGTAAGTGTGAATTTTCGCTGAATGAGGTTTCCTTCCTTGGCCATGTGGTGTCAGCAGAGGATATTAAAGTTGATCCCAAAATGGTTGAAGCTATTCTAGAGTGGAAACCACCCAAAAATATTGTAGAAGTCAGAAGTTTCCTGGGATTAGCTGGTCATTATCGATGGTTTGTTAAAGGATTTTCTATGATAGCTGCCCATTCACTAGGCTACTACAGAAGAATGTTAAATTTGAGTGGACGGATCGGTGTCAAGAAAGCTTTGAAAAACTGAAAGCTATGTTGAATGAAGCACCGGTGCTTATACAACCCACATCCGATAAGCCATATGTCATTTACAGTGATGCTTCCAGAAATGGGTTAGGATGTGTACTTATATAGGAAGGCAAAGTGGTAGCCCGTGCTTCTAGGCAACTTAAAACTCATGAAAGAAACTATCCTACCCACGATTTGGAGCTAATAGCTATTGTGTTCGCACTGAAAATCTAGCGGCATTATTTATATGTGGAAAAATGCTACATCTACACTGATCACAAAAGTCTAAAGTACTTGTTTACTCAAAAGGAGCTCAATGTCAATCAAAGATGTTGGCTGGTGCTTATCAAGGATTACGACTGCCTGATTAGCTACCACTTGGGTATAGCCAATGTTGTAGCTGATGCACTTAGCAATAAGCATTTAGCAGCATTGAGAGAAATGAATGTCAAGTTGAATGTAGCTCAAGATGGAGCAGTAGTAGTTGAAATTCAGGTAAAACCCAACTAGCTTCAATAGGTAAAGGATGCTTAGAGGCAAGATGATGGGCTAGCCTTTATCATTTCTCAAGTAAAAGCTAGAAAGGACAGTGAATTCTCCCTTGGTCATGATGATTGCTTATGCTACAAAGGGAGGATTTGTGTACCAGATAATGCAGAATTGAAGAAGAACATCTTGACAGAAGCTCAAAGTAGCAAATATGTGATGCATCGAGGCTGTAACAAGATGTAACAAGATTTGAAGGCAACCTACTGGTGGCCAGGGATGAAAAAAAAGATTGCAGATTTCGTGACTAAATGCCTGATATTTTAGCAAGCAAAGGCTAAGCACTAGGTTCGTTTAGGATTGTTACAACTTATTAGGATACCAAAGTGAAAATGGGAATGAGTCACCATGGACTTCGTGTCAGGACTACCACTCACCAGAAGGCAACACGACCCCATATGGGTGATAGTTGGCAGATAAACCAAATCTGCCCACTTTATACCAATGAAAATAGATTTTTCATTATCCAGACTGGCAAAAATGCACATCAATGAGATACTAAGACTTCATGGTGTTCCCATCTCCATCAATTCCGATAGAGATCCTCGGTTTACATCCAGATTTTTGCAGAAGCTTCAAGAAGCATTGTGAACTCGCTTGGATTACAATACTAACTTCCACCATAAAACATATAAACAATCTGAGCGAGTGATCCAGGTATTGGAAGACATGTTATGGTGATGCATGCTAGAATTTGCTAGCAATTGGGAGAAGTATCTTTCACTGATAGAATTTGCATATAACAATAGCTATCAGTCCAGCATTAAAATAGCACCATTCGAAGCAATTTATGGGAGGAAATGTTGAACACCTTTTTATTGGACTGAGCTAAGGGAGAATAAGCTAATGGAACCGAAATTGATCTAAAAATTTGAGGAGAAAGTGAAATTGATTAGAGACATCCTGAAGGTAGCTATAGATAGACAGAAATTCTATGCAGACCTAAAAAGGAAAAATATAGAATTCAATGTGGGCAAGAAAGTGTTCTTAAAGGTTTCCCCATGGAGAAAGATCCTAAGATTTGGCAAAAAGTAAAACTTAGCCCTAAATTCATCGGCCCATATAAGGTAATATAGCAGGTTGGACTGGCAGCCTACATATTAAAGATTCCACTAGAGCTAGAAAGAATTCATGATGTGTTTCATGCATCCATGTTTAGGAGGTATCGGTCTGACTCTTCATACATTATCACACCAAAGGAAGTCCAATTGCAACCTGACTTGTCATATAATGAAGAATCAGTGATAATCTTACCCAGAGAAACTAGGTAGTTGAGGAATAAGAAAATTCCAGTAGTTAAAGTGCTTTGGAGATGCCATAATGTGGAGGAATCAACTTGGGAGCTAGAGGAAGCAATGAGACAGTAATACTCGCAACTCTTTAATCTAGGTAAATTTTGGGGACAAAATTTTTATTTAGTAAGGGAGTAATGTAACACCCTAAAAGTTTATTTTACATGCATAGAATGTTGTAGAGCATGCATAGTAATCTTAGGATAGTTATCAGAGTGATTACACTAGTATAGTATAGAGAAATTTTCAAAAGCTTAACAATTAAATGTGCTCACCTATGAAAAATCAGAGGATGGGTGACCTATTTAGGAAGTGGATATAAGTATTACGTGAGATAGTATGAGTTAAATGGAGTCCAATGGTACAATTTGAGAAGAAATTGAGCTTAAATAGATCCCCGAATCAAGTAGAGAAACATTTTCTCGGTTTCGGTGTATGGGTTAACCAAAAATTTGATCAGGATTTGAAATATTCTAAAGGGTTCAAAAAATTATTTTGATCACATAGACTCATTATAAATATCTTAGATAACCTTTAGAAGTAAAAAATAAAATTTCTACTAGTTTCGGAATTTTGGGTTTTGGATTGGCTAAAGTTACCTCTAGAGCCAGAAGTATGCCGAAACAATGTCATAATGATCTAAAACTTTAAAAACATGCTCTTTAATATGTTGTTGCTTGAAGAAAAAAATTTTAGAGCATACTGACGAATAGAACATTAGTTTCAGAAAAATGGTCAAAAATCGAGATCAAATTAATTAATAGGCTTAATTGCCATATTTTAAATATCTAAGGACATTGGAGTCATTAAAATTGAGTCATAATCACCTAAATATAGCACCATAGTTAAAATATGTGTAGGGATCAAGGAAATGGTTGCAAGTGGCTTAAAAATAAGCTATTAGATCAAATAATAAATGGAGGAATTTGGGCCTTAGATTTGGTGGACTTAAAGAAAACATAGTGGGGTCTAGAAACATCTATAATTCTTCCCCAAATTCTGTAATTATCCCCTCCATTCCCTAAGAACTCTAAACCTCCCATTTCTTGCCAAAATTCCACCATTTTCTTCATTTCTTCTTCCTTCCACGAAATCTCCACCCCTAAATTTCAACCACATACTCTAGAAATCATGATTTAAAATTCAGAAGTTGGATTACATCAAGCATAAGCTTGGATTTGAAGTTATTGTAGAGAGAGAACGTTGACCTAATTAGGTAATCACTTTGAGTTTTTGTTATAATTAGTTAAGGATTTTGTTAGAGACTTGTAGAGTATGGTTAGTAAGGTTAGTTAGTACCTTTTAATTGCTTTAATTCATGGCTAAAACTTATTATTTTCTCGCTCTAAAATTTGGCGTAAAGAGGAAGATCAAAGAAAAGACAAAGGCAAGGAGAAAAAAGTAGAGGAGAAGGAATATTAGGCCATTCTCAAGTCAAAATAAGGTTAGTGGATACAATTTACACTTAATTTCATTTAATTTGTTGAAATTTACAAAATTTTATATTAAGTAACTAGTTGAACCTTTGTACAAATGACAAATAATTTAACCTAACGTAATAAAATGATGAATTAGGATGGTTTGAGTATGATTTGATGAAGAAAACAAATTGAAACTAAGAAATCTAAGGTATGCCAAATTGGGTATTAAGATTTAATGTAAGTGAATCTGGTAATTAAAGGCATATTTGGTATGAAATACACATTATGACATGTGGAGAATATGGTGGAATTGATTAGAATGTAAAATGATAAGTGTACATAATAATACATAATGAAACATAATGATTGACTTAAAGGAAATATAGAAATTTTAAGGTAAATTAGATATGTATTGTTATATAATTGTTTAAAATGACATTTGACACATAATTAGGCTACAAATAGAGACGAAATCAAATGGTATGCGCTAGTTCCTATTGAGGTCGAATGGTATATGTATAGTTATTAGTATGTTCTCTTTACTTTCACATGATATTTAATGTATTTATGATAAATGTATAATGATTAAGCATAATTGGATACCATATGAGCATGTAATATTTGTGACATAATGTGGTTAGTAAAGAAAAACATATGAAAAAAAGACATAAGTTATAAAATATAATTGCCCTTAGTGTACAATGGGCAATCTGGAACCCTAGGATATAAAGGCTAGCCATTGGGACACACATACCACTGTAGCATCATTAGATTTGTTGGATAGTACACATATTGAAAGCTGGCAAACATAAATATAGTAGAGTAATAGGATCACGACAAGGGGTCCCTCTACCCACACTGGAGTAGCCGAATCATGGCAAGTGATCCTTCTAGTCCACTAGTTGCATTGGAGTCCTCGTCCTGCATATACAAAATAAAGAATAAAATATAAAGAAAATAAACAAATAAATAACAACACAATAACCAAGCAAAAATAAAGTTAAAGTAACTCGAATAAAGGGACAACCAAAGTGGGAGCACAAATTCCCATTCAAATGTTATATATCCTTTAAGGCTATGAATACATTAATTGCTCGAAAGGAAATAAACAAGAAATTTAGTTAGCATTGAAGATAAAAAGAATTTGCACACACAAGTAAGTTAATTATAGGTACAAATACATGTGAAAAAAATTAAACATACTAAATATTACATAAGTGCTACCTAAAAATGGAAATTGAAACAAAAGACAAAAAAATCCTAAAATGCATGGAAAAGACCTTAAAAAACACCCTAAGGATGGCCAAAAGGAGTGAGGGATGGCCAAATATGGAGCGAGGGATGGCTAAGAGGAAGGCAAAAGGACGTCCCATCCTTTGGTTGAGGGATGGTCGTCCCTCACACCTTTTCGTCTGTCACCTCTGGAACAAAACAAATACTTGTGGAATGAAAGAAAAAATGTAGGAAATTATGCAAATAAATATTTTAGCCCTAGATATGCAATAATTAAACATTAAATCAAGCTCAAAACATATTATAACACAAAAACATACATCCCATTGAATTAAAATTGAAGAAATATAACACATATATATACATTAAAAAGAAAACTTTAAGACAACAATAGAGGAATCCCTTTTGATCATCATGCCTCCAATGCACCACACAAACCAGAAATGAATCATACTTCAATAGAGCAAGCATATCATTCATTTTTAATAGTTAAAAAAATCATATTAACATCCAGATTATCATGTAATTGGGTGAATAAATGGTTGAGAGAGAAAAATATAAATGAGCCTAGAATATTACCTTAGGGAGATATTCTGACTCTATAATTTCTGAAGTCCAGATCACTACTTCGAATAGTGTTCTTTGATTCTTGAAGGAAATATGAAATTCATTTTTGTTTGTGAGTTAAAAAAAGATTGCTAAGGTATAAACCTTTTAGAGAGAGAAAAAAGTTAATTTTCTTCATTCTCTAGTGGTTTTCTTTTCAAGAAGAATGATTCGTCTATTTTTAAAAACCATAAATTTTTGTTTATATACCTAAGATAGAGTTTCAATTCAATCATAACTCAAAAATTGCTGGATTAAAAGGTAAAATCTCCAAAATCTGGACCTAATCTCTATCAAGAAACTTTCCTCTTTTTCAAATTCCAAGAAAACATGGAAAAATCTAAGTTTTAACCTCGGAATGGGCATTTATGAGAGAGGGATGAGGGTCTAAAAGTGATGGATGGCTGTCCCTCATCACTGTACCTCATATTTCCCAAAATGCTCCTTGATTTACACTATTATAAAGGTAAGGACCCATAGACAGTTGCCCTTTAGGTGACAAACAACCATCTATGTCCATTGTCAGTCCAAAATTATGGTTTTTCACCTATCTTTTAAAACACTCAAAAATGTTTTGAAAGTATATAGAGAATCACAAAAATCTTTATGAAAAAGTGACAAATCCATGATCAAAGCTTCAAGACTCGAACCTATTATTAGCAATACACTAATTCTTCATTGTTGGGTAGCTTTAATGTAAGCTACCTTTGGTCATGGTTACGAGAGTTACTCTCAATTTTGGGGAACTAGTGTACTGGTGTAAAATTAAGCCAAAAATCAGAGCGAAAGGAAAAGATGCATACCTGAGGCAATGAATCTCTTGTTTGATTGCATCATGTACCTTTTGAGGCAGTGAGTCTTTTGATCAGGTAGTTATCATCCTTTTATCAATACATTAACCTTGAGTTTCGAAATCTAAATCAAATTTTTTATGTGTTAATCATGTGTTGATTGTTCGATTAGTACCTGGGGCATGTAGAATTGGATTATTTGAATGCGTCTAATTAACACTTGGGGCATACAAAATTAAGACAACTTAAGACTAACTTTATTGAAGGCTGTGAGTCTCCACTTACCAAATTAGCACCCAGGGCATGCAAAATTTAGACACGAATAAAGGTCTTCCTTGATTAGTGCTTAAGGCATGTAGAATTAGGTTTTCTTGTCTCCATTTGATTAGCGTCTGGGCCATATAGAATCAAATTACTAAAAACATGTCATAACTAGTGCCAGTTTGTTGGTATGTGGAGTCAAGATGATAAACCGTACCTAGATGTTAGAGTTATCCTATTAGTTACTCTATCTAAGAGATTTGGGTTGTACTATTTGAGTTAGTGCTCCATCAGGGATGTCTCCATCCACTAGGGAATCACTTGAAATGTCTATAGTTAAATCCACTACGGATGTTTCAGTGGGATACCGCTTGGATGGTAAAATCCATTGCGATTCTCTATTGCTCAATGATTCTTTGCTCTTAATATTATCCTCATTTTCATATTGAAGCTTTTCTTTCTCTAAGAGATTATTGTTGAACAAGAAAATGTTCATCCCCTTAGTGGGGTTCTGAGTACTTAATGTAAAAACATTGGATGTTAATATACAGCTTATTGAATTTTACCTCTTTTTTTATTTTTTTGTCATTATTTTTGTTGTTATTTTTGTTATGTCATTGTCATTATTGTTATCTTATAATGATATAGTTATTTACAAGCTATCATTACTCACGATGTTAACACTTATTCACCTTCTAAACAAAGGAAAGCATAAATAACACAAGACATATAAATGATATGAAACATATAAAGAAAAAATAAGTTATATATAACTCTATTTTTATGTACATTAAAATATTGATAGAGTATAACTCCCTAAATAAAATAATAACCAGTCATTGTGAATGTCTTGGCCCTAATGGTCAATGGTATGTAGTCCTAATGGCGGTTTAAATGCTGGTGGCATGGGAGGTCGGGCTATAGCCATAGCCTGAGTTGTTGGAGGTGGCTGCTCACCTGCCTGCTCAAAAATAAACCTGAATCCTAGTAGTACTAAACACAATGACTGTAGTATCTATGACATCACCTCAGCTAGTCTCTCTGATCCCTGCGCCACCTGCAGGATTGCTCAAGAGTGGCTCTCTAAACACCTCATCAAGTCCCTCCTTAGGTACATAATGTACCTCTTCAGCTACTCATCGATCTCAGTCTCTGTCTGTCTGGCCCTAAGGGCCTCTACCTTGATATAAGTGACCTAATCTCTGAGCTAGGTAAGGGAGTTATCT
Source organism: Excoecaria agallocha (assembly GCA_037975025.1). Classification (NCBI taxonomy): domain Eukaryota; kingdom Viridiplantae; phylum Streptophyta; class Magnoliopsida; order Malpighiales; family Euphorbiaceae; genus Excoecaria; species Excoecaria agallocha. The sequence goes on from CM075819.1 coordinate 23,798,424, forward strand.
ACCACCTACAAAGACTCATCAAAGATATGCCTCATAGCCTGTATGTTTATGCTGAGGCCCTGCACCTCTATCTTTAATGTTTGCATGGCTATTGGTAATGCCTGTAAAGACTGTATCACTATGAGCATAGTCCTCTGTGTCTCCTCTATCATGGCTAGTCTTTTAGATATATCTTTTAAAATTGGAGGTGCCTGAGCATTAGGTGATGGAGCGTGTGGTGGAGGTTCTATCAATATAGATGCCTTCGAGTGTCTATAAGGCAGAGGAGTGGTAGAAAATGAAGCTCCGGGGTGCCTATATAGAGAAAACCTCACAACTGGGGATTTTTTATGTTTTAGGGGAGACTTAGGGCGAGCTGGTGTTTCGGCCAAGCTACCTAGAAGATCGTATAAGTCGATCTGTATGTCAAAAGCGTAATCAAAATCTAACTCTGCCCCCTAAGAACCTTCTACCTCGTGAGGCTCATCTTGTAGGTCTATGTCTAATCCAAGAGATATTAGCAACCTCTTAATGACACTGCTTACATATACCTATGTTCCTAGCATGGTGTTGACTCTAGTCAAGGTTGAGATGATCTTATGAGAGATGTTTATACACTACCTTTCCCACATTCCTCAAAGGTTGGTAAAGTTTTTTGAGTTAAAATTACCTAGAATCTACTGCATCTAAGGTAAAAAGCAAACAAGATCCTCTGTAAGTACCTATAAATATAAAGAGCCAGTATCGTGCTTTTCACTTTGTTTGAATCATATATCACTATGAGAAATGTGACAACCCTCTACCCATCTCTGTCCATCAACCCAGGAGGTGTGAATGTTCCAGGTTTAGAAGGAAGCACCGTGGTCTTTGCAAATTTACATCTGGTAATACTAAATGGTATCCTTAAAGCTTTGAATGGAACTAGTCTCTTTTGGGTGTCAGACCACTAGTATCCTCCATACCACAATGTGGCTAGCAAACCATATCTACATATCTAGTTTTTTGAGAAGAACTTGGCCATATCCCGTACATCTACCTTTTTGAAGGATTCCTTTTCTACCCGTTCAGTGAAGTAATCAATGGCTACTATGATGAGTCTGTGCTAATTTGAGGTAGATGGATGAATAATTCCCATAATGTCTATTCCCCATGCAACAAATGCCCATGGCGATGTGAGGTTGTACAATTTAGAAATAGACAGATGTCTCAGATCTGCATACTGTTGGCACAATTGACACTCCTTGACATGTTTAGATAATCAATATCCATTGTAAGCCAAAAGAAACCCTATCTCACAATCTTCTTTAACAAAGCTAACCCATTCAGATGAGCTCCATATACTCCCACATGTACTTCTTCCATCATCCTTTTTGCTTCCTTTTCGTCTAAGTATTTTAATTGAATTCCATTGGGCTGTCTTTTATATAGCACTCTTCCTACAATGATGAATTGAGCTGACAGCTTGTGAATCATTCTTTGGTTCTTTTTAGTTGCTTCCTCAGGAAGCATTGACTTTTCCAAGTAATTCTAAATATCATAATAATAAGTATTTCCATCGTATACTTCATTATCCATGACTTGTTCCTTTCAAATCATGGCCTATCAAAGCTTGAAATTATTATAGGTTTCATAATTACTCCCTACAGGTTATCCCATATAGACACCAAGGTAGCTAAAGCATCTACCAACTAGCTTTCCTACCTAAGCACATATTCAATAAATACAAACCTTGAACTAAGCACTCAAAACCTTCAAGTATCTGAGATAAGGCAACAATCACTCTTCTTTTAGTAACCATTCACACCTTACTTTGTAAACCACGAGAGATGAATCTCCAAACACTTGTGCAGGCTTTACCCCTACAGCCAGTAGAGCTTTTAACCTAAAAATGTAAGCTTTGTACTCCACTTCATTTTTTATGACCTTACATCTCAACTTTTTAGCTAATGGCATCTTTTCTTCCTTTAGGGTAACTAAGATCACTCCGGCTCCTACTCCTTGATTGTTACCAGCTCTATCGAAATACATCTGCCACCTTTGCACTGTTATAGCCATTATGTTTTCATCAGGGAATTCATAGGTCATCTCCTTACCTTCTAAAGGTTGATCAGTTAGGAATTCCAATACCACTTTTCCTTTAATGATTTTTCTGGTAATGTATTCTATGTTGAATTCTTGCAAGAGGATCAACCATCTTCCTATCTTTCTTAACAATGAAGGGGCTTCTTGCAAGTATCTAAAGGGATTTTTCTTAGCCACTGCTTGTATACTATAAGAATGGAAGTATTGCCTCAACTTCCTAGATGCCCATATAATTACCAATTAAATCTTTTCAACCTCTGCATACTTTACCTCGTAAGAGAGGAATTTCTTCCTCAGATAGTACACTACATACTCAACTCCAAAATCATCATTTTATGCCATCATAGCCCCCACTGAACTATCCTATATTGCTAAGTACAAAATCAACGGTCTTCTTGCTAAGGTAGTCTCAACATTGGTGGATGTAACAAGTATTCGTTAATGGTATCAAATGCTTTCTGATAATCTTCACTCTAAACCACGGGCTAATCTTTCTTGAGCATCTTGAAGATCGATTCACAAATCAAAGTTAACTTAGCAATGAATCTACTTATGTACTAAATTTTTCCCAAGAAACCCCTGACTTTTTTTTTCCTTTAGGGTAATAGCATTTCCCTAATGGCCTTTACCTTGTTAGGATCTACCTCTATACCTCTTTGGCTGATGACATGACGTAAAAGCTTACCTGAAGTAACCCTAAATATGCACTTCTTTGGATTGAGACAAAGATTGTATTTACTAATCTTCTAAAATAACTTTTATAATACTTCAAAGTGACCTTCTCTAGCAACTGACTTGATCATCATGTCATCTACATACACCTCTACTTCTTTGTGAATCAAATCATCTAAAATCTTAGTGGCCATTCTTTGATAGGTAGCTCTAGCATTTTTAAGTCTAAAAGGCATGACTCGATATGCATATGTCCCTCATTTGGTTATGAAAGCCATTTTGATCCTATCAACAATTTTGTTCAGGATATAATTGTATATTGTATATCCATCCATAAAACTATACATGGCACAACCATTAGCACTATCAACTAGAACATTTATGTAAGGCAAAGGAAAGTCATCCTTGAGAAAGGCTTTATTCAGGTCTCTATAATCCACATAAACTCTTACCCTTCCATCTTTCTTTGCTATAGGAACTACGTCCGCTAGCCATGAGGGGTATTAAACTTCCACCAAGAACTTAGCCTCTATTTACTTTCTGACCTTTTCCTTCACTTTTTAGCACATTTCGGTCTAAGTCTTCTAAGCTGTTGTTTAATGAGTTTATATCTTGGGTATGTTTGAATGGCATGTTCAGCAACTTCTCGATCTATTTCTGGCATGTCTTTATAGGTCTAGGCAAAGTCTTTTTCATATTTTCTTAATATTTTCTCAAATTTTTTTCTCTCCTCAAGAGTTATATGTGATGCTAGTAAAATTTCTTTTAGGTTATCTTTGCTTATGAGATTGAATGATGCTAGTAAAATTTCTTAATATTCCCAATCTTTTAGGCCCTTTATTTTCAAACCATCTCTCAAGTATGGACTCACATTTCAGATAAACAACTTGATTTGATCAGTTGTGTCAGGTTTCCTCCTCATATGCATTACCATATTTCTCTACCTAGTGAGATACTCATAAAAGACTCATCATGCTTCTATCGGAGTAACTCAAAGTACCTTAAAACTATCTAACCACTAATTTCTCTCTCCTTACAATACATATAGTTGAGACTAGGGGATTTTATTATGGTGGAATAGTGTACTTGTGAAAAAAATGACATAATTTTTGGTCCTCTAGGGTGGCCAACCATCACGATTTTTATCCTTTGAATTTTCTTCTTTTCTCATGAAAACCCTTAAAAGACTAAGTGAATTCAGTTTATTGGTCCACTTATGAGGTCTTGATGAATCCCACTTAGCTCCTCATCTTTTCCTATTTCTTATTTCTACTCCCAAATTTCTCTCTTTTATTTCAATTACACCCCTATGTCATGCTTTCTTTTAATTATGCATATTTAAATCTTAAAATTAAATGACCTTATTACCCTTTTTCTTTTAAAATAATTGCCTCTAGGTCCCATCCTTCAGGGCATTATCTAACCAAACATTTATTCATCATAATACATTTAAAATATGTATAAATTCTTTTAAGGCATATGTTGGGGCTTCACATTTCTCTCTACCTTAAAAGAATTTTGTCCAAAAAATTCACACTTGTAACATTCACTAAATTCTATCACTTGCTTCCTATAATTTTGTTCTTATTACAATTAAACTTTATCCAATACCATCTCTCTCTGCTCCTTTCATTCTTTACTATGTCACACTTAGGTTCTATTCAGCACAATCTTTATATAGCGATAACTTTCTATTACTATCATTAATACACTCAATGTACATCTTGTTACTTTCCTTTTCAATTAGGGTATAGGCATATAATCTGATGCAAATGTAATGCTATGAAAGAAGAATGATGTCATGAACACAATAGAATGAAAATGTATATTCTCATGTAATGTAGATGTTTGCGCCATCCTATGATATGATGTGTTTTAAAAAATTACCCACGTTGTTAAGGAGTTACTAATAGATATACAAAGTGCCATAACTAATTTAGCACTTTGCTTTCACTATTTCAAGTATATTTAATTTCCACACATATAGCAATCACACTCTCATTCTTAAATCAACATCTATCCATACACGTTCATATTGTGTGTATGTCCATACATATTTGCAAGCTCTTGTAGTCCCGTTCTCTTTCTTATACATATCTTGAGTTTACATTCTACATTATTGGCACATAAGCATCTCTCAGTAATTATGTTATGTAGCATTGGTCATAGAGTTACATTTTTATTACTAGCCTCTAAACCAAATTATGTACTTATGGGTTTTTTTTTTTTTTGCTTAGGTTATTTGATAATAGCATCTTAATGTTCGACCATTTATTACACATGTTTCATATCCTATATATATATGTGTGTGTGTGTGTGTGTGTGTGCGTGTGTGTGTGTGTGTGTGTGCATATTTAAGTATACACGTCTTCATTAGTACCATCGTATTCTAGTTACATTAGTTACATATATACAGCTGGAGTGTGGGTAAAGTGATAGGCTAATAAATTCCTATGTTTATGTTCTCTTATGTTAAGATTAATTTATAAATAGTCTTACCCAAAAATTTTTTAATACATTTAGAGCACTTTAAACCTAAGAATAAGAGTAATAGGTCTCATGAAATGGGTGTAGAGCATAATGGAGTATGGAAACAAAGTTATAAAATTTTTGGGTCTGCACGATGGAGAATAAATAGTCTCTACCAAGTGCACCATTCTGGCCTAAGAATTCTATAGGCAAATTTTCGAGTCTAATTTGTAAATCATTTTAAACCTAGTAAATGACATTTCAAGGTAATATGTTTTTCTAAAAAATTGTTCTCATATGTCTCTAGTTTCTAAATCATTAAAAATCACTCCATTTGACCACCATATCTTAAGATGTTTATCAAAAAGTAAAGATAACTCCCAATGACAAAGTAACAGACTTTTTCAAGTTTCAAGCTATTTTTTGATAATTTGAAAGGAAGAAACAAACTTCTACTTATTATAAAAAATTTAGGTTTGTGAATCTAGTTTCTATCCGAACTAGAATCGCGCAATTTAAAGCTCTAAAATGCAAGTTATAGTCAAAACAATCTTGCTAGGTCCAATAAATCTTAGGACAAATTGTTGCCATCCTAAGGTTAACTCCTATATTTCTGTTCTTATACACTTCTAAGTATAATTTACATGCTTGCATCTCATTACAGTAACAAATATTTCATTCCATACATCTCATACACAAATATACATATGGAAAATAATGAGAAGTTCCCATACCTTTTTCAATATCACAGAGGCTCCTTCTTCAATATCTCTCTACTTTTTTAACCTTTCCTTTGCTTGTTTCTCCTTCTACATAGAATAATTACACATGTAAACACTTATTTACCTCTTCAAATTTAACCCTTATCATATGGAGTAAAAGCAAAAATGAAGAGAGAATTATTACCTTAAAATTATCTAACCACAAATTTCTCTCTCCTCACAAAGCATATAGTTGAAATTAGGGGATTTTATTATGGTGCAATAGGTTTACTTGGGAATAAAATGATTGAATTTTTAGTCCTCAAGGGTGGTCGACCATTATGGTTTTTATCCTTTGAATTTGTTTCTTTTCTCATGAAAACTCTATAAATACTAAGTGACTTTATTTCATTGGTCCACTTATGGGGTCTTGATGAATCCGTCTTAGCTTCATCATCTTCTCTTATTTCTTATTTCTACCCCTAACTTTCTTTCTTTTATTTCAATTAACCTCCTATGTATGCTTTCTCTTAATTATGCATATACACATCCTAATAAGAGATGACCATATTGCCATTTTTCTTTTAAAATAATTCTCTCTAGGTCCCATCTTTAAGGCGTTATCTAACCAAATGTTCATTAATCATGATACCATTTAAGTATGTATAAATTCATACAAGGCATATGTTGGGGCCTCAAATTCTATATTTGGTGTCATCATAATAACATCAAACTAACCAATCATATCATTTGGTCATATGTGGTATCATACCATCCATGTTTCATTTGATGCAATACATCATTCATACTATATTATTAAAGCAAAAATCACATGCTTTTCACTTTATTCCATTGTTTTCAAGAACTTTTGTTTTATAATTCCATCTATTACCATTCGATCATATAAGTTGCACATACTTTCATGATTCTCTTCATACCTTTTATAATTTCCATATGTTCTTAAGGTTTTAATTATATGTTTCTAACATTATTTCAATATTTTTTTAATCATTATGGACTTTACCATTCAGGCTCCATTAGGTCATATGCATACAAATTTGTTTAATTCATCAAACACATTTCTACCATATTTTCATGCATATAAAATTGATTCTAACCTTAAATCAAATTAATTCCTTATCCAATCTTTGTTTTATTTACTTACGTAATAGGTTTCACAACTAATGTAACTTTTCTAACCATATTTTCATATATTTAACATCATATATCTCATCATTTATCATCTAATTGCATTAATCTACCATTAATTTGAATTAAAACTAACATTACTTAATTTATCCTTAAGGAACATAATAGGTTCCTAAGCCATTTCCATGCTTTTAGTAATACATTTATACAATTTTTCATGTCAATTCTTTTATTTGACATTAAATTTCGCTAATCTAACTTTATTTTAAATTTAGGCTTCATTTACACTAAAAGCCCTAAAACACATAAAATAGATTTACATGAAATTAGTTAGTTTAGGTATCAACTTACATATTTTTCAAGCTCTCTACATGATTTCTCTTCCTTTTTCATCTTTACTGTCCATTTCTCCTTGATTCCACTTGATTTCCCTTAGAAATTGACCTTTATTGAATTACTCCTTTTTTCATTTCCTCAATTTTCTTCATCCATAATTCAAATTCAACCCAAAATATGAATTTCTACATCAAAATCTACCTAAAAATCTGTTAAAATCACTAAAATATCACTAAATTAACTTACTTCAATTTTGCTCCAAACCTTTTCTTTGCAATTCCATCCACTTTATCCACTTAAAATAGGCTCTAGAGATGGCTAGAGGTGAATTTAGGGCCTTAAAATTATTTAGGGTGAAAGATTAGGTAGAATTAGATTGATGAAATTAGATGAAAATGGAGAATTTGGAAGAAGAATAGGACAACAATAAGGGTACAGAAGATGGAAGAAATTGCTGGAGAATTATGAATTTTTTTGGCTTATATAGTCATCCTAATTAGGCTAAAACAAGTCCAACTAATTGGCCCAATTAACCTAATTAACCAATATTTTTACCTAATTATTTTTCTACCATTTTCCTTGCTCAATTACCCATAAAAACAGGTCTATTGTGCCAAAAAAATATTTTTTAGGCTACAAGAATAATTTCAGGTCAATATAACACTATTTTTCTATTTGGTAAATTTTCACCAGTCTAAAAACTCATTTTTCAAAATCACCATAAAATTGATTTTTCACTATCAAATAATCTTTCAAAATATTTCAAGTGAATTCATGTGTTAAAAAAATTTTTCAGAAGTATTTAACATTATTTTTAAGCCCGGAGGCAAAATTTACTTGTCCTAAAACCAAAAATTCAAAGTTAATAGAAAAATTATTTTTTGCTCACAAATATTTCAAGTAGGTCTATATGAATAGAATAATTTTTGAAGGTTTGTGAAATATTTTTGGGCTGATCAAAGTTTGGTCAAACTTTATTATGGTCTAGAAAAATATTTCACTGTCCATTTTGATGACCTATCTAACCTCAATTTCATCTCAAATTATACCACTTGGCTCAATTTAATTTATACATTCTACTGGTGCTACATACATACTTTCTAATGGTGCAACATGAAAACTTTCCATTAAGTCACCAATCTTATTACTACTCTCTCCCAAGCATGTTTAACTTTAGAGTTCTAATGGGATCTGGTGTAAGAGTACTGGTATAATCTCACATCGATGCCACCTTGATGTCACTATTCACGATCAAAAAAATACTATTCATAAAAATTAGAATTTTGGGCCCTTACACAAAAATCTTTTTTATTACATGCCTTGCAAAAATAAAAGAAAAAAAAAAGAATAATTACAGGCCTAAATTAATTGCAAAAATAATAAACTACGGCTCATTGATCATAACCTTTTGATTGGTTGCCAACTTGAGAATGTGTGTGGTAGTGAAAACAAAGAATAAATGGTTAGTGATAGATAAATAAATGATAAAAAATGAAAATAAGTGTTCTTTGTAGTGTCCATAATACAATGATAAGTGATAACACAAATAAGAAATGTAGCAACTTAAATAATATATAATATGTATAATATTATAAAAATGTGAACATAAGTATAAAAAGTATATAATATATGTAAAAGTATAAATATGAATGTATTAATATAAAATGCATAATGCATACTTAGTTTATATAGCATGACATTGGCACGCATATGGTACTCAGTTCATACAGCATGACATTGGCACAAATATTATTATTATTATTATTATTATTATTATTATTATTATTATTATTATTATTATTATTATTATTATTATTATTATTATTGTTGTTGTTGTTGTTGTTGTTGTTGTTGTTGTTGTTGTTAAGAAGAAGAAAAAGGCCCAAATCAACATGAATAATGAAAAAAGGACAAAATAGTAAATTAATATGAACACATACATTTGCATGAAAATAAAAATCCATACATGCATGCATGCAGGACAACAAGAAATAGTGGCCCAAAATGAATAAACCATGCAAAATGATGCATGCAAATGGGAAAGATGGGATGCATAGGTTATACATGGAGATGGCAGAGGATGAAGCAACTGACGAGATGCAACAATGGCCATTAGGGCCAGGCGAGATATGCATTGACTGACGGTGATCAATCACCAACTGTTTGTCGACTATGCCTTAAAGTGTAGCTCTTGCTTCCAGCAAACTCGTCACCTACCAAAAACACCTTGGGGCCAAATCTCACAAATAATGCATGAATAATTCATAAAATCACCTAAAACATCTTTTATACAATGAAATCATCATTTCATACATTACAAACAAGAGAAAAGAAATGAATAGTAGAAATCAAGTTTAGAAAGATGATAAACAGTAGAAATTGAATTCAAGAAGATGATAAACATTAGAAAAATAACGACAAATAATCATGGTTTCTACATGTTTTAAACTTCTTCTCATGAATTGATTAGCAAAATAATCACATAGATGATGAAACAATCAATTTAAAAGCTAAAAATCAGCAATCAAAGAATTAAAAAAAATCAAGTATTTAGAAATAGAACGGATCAATATTTACAACAAAATGAAATTAACACCAAATTATGAATTTTGGGAAGCTTATGAAAATTACCCATGGATTTGTTGCTTCAAAACAAAGAGAATCTAGTCTCTTATGGCTGCTCTCTTTGCTCTCTCTCTCTCTCTCTCTCTCTTTCTCTCTCTCGATTCTTGGCTAGGAAATAGGGGAAGTTATTTTGTTCTTTATATATGTGGGTTTTCTTACTACTTCCTTTTCATTTTTTTACTCTTTGTCTCTCTTGGTTTTGGTTTTTTTTCCTCCATTCATCCTTTTATTTTATTTTGTTATTCCATCTCTCTTGGTTTCTATCTGCTCTTCTATGCCCTCTCCCTCTTATTTTATTTTTTTGTTAGATTTTTTCTTATAAACTCGTGATGGAGCATTAAATGCTCTAGATGAGTATGAATAAAAATCACAAATTTTAATTTATTTTTTTTTATTTTTATAATTTATTTTTTCAGAATTATCCTATAATTGTTATTACTTATATATTTTTATTAATTAATTTTTATTTACATTTTATTTACCATTTTTTGTTAATTAACTTTATTATGTCTTTCATATATTTTTTATAATATTAATTTTATATTTAATGTATATTTTTTATTTTACAAAAGTGGAGGGAAAAAGCCCGAGAAAAGTCATTTTTTGGGATACCAAAAATTTCAAAGGAAAGCTATGAAATAAGCATTTTTAAAATAAATTTCCTCTTAAAAATGTAAAACTTGGAGAAAACCTCATGCTTCTATTACTTGCCTATTTTAGAGCAAAATTATCCTCATCAAGTAACTCTGATCAAAAGCTACCTTAGGACATAATGTCTACAATAGCCATGGTAGTGAAAAGACATTCATTGATGAAATAAATGTCATCAAGCTTCACACAAAATGTGTCCCTATCATTCACCTCAGCCCTAAAGAATAGAGGCTTGTTGTGTTCATATCCCTCTATGGTTAAATTCATATTTGTGAATGCAATCTTATCATCATAGTCTCTTTTTACTATCTTAGCTAAGTACAGGAAGTAGTTATAGCAACAATGGACTCTCACAAGGCCTCAAGTACCTTCTAGTAATATTAGGGTGACTACCTCAAAAGTTCCCCAAATGATGTATGCACTATCATCTTTTTAAATATTTAAGGATTTGATCATTCTTAATTACCCACTCCTCTTTAGTCTAAACCGGCATGAGCAACTATTCAACATTTAAGGACTAGTCATGTACTTTTGGTGACAACATTGGTTATCTCTTTCAAAATATATAAACTTTCTTCCCCTAATCTCTCTTTCTCTGATTCCACCCATAGGTTCTTTGCATATTTCTCAACACTAACCACTTATTGCATTGATCCATCTTCACTTTCCATGGCTTATATATCCATTAGATTAATAGGTGTAAATTCTATGTTATTTTCAATTGCCATATTACCAAGATCTGCGTTTTGAACTGCCCTATTCTCATCGATCCCCTCAATGTGCTTTTGGTCTCATCCTAATCTTTACGAGTAATTGACAAATATTAATTACCACATAAATCCTTCAAGACATATCACATAAGAAAACCTAAACACACCATAAAGGTTGATGGTGTTATAGCAACATATGCCAATTGTTTCCCCTTTCCTCTCTTTCAAGTTCATTCACTTGCTTCGTGTCAAATAGGTCCTGGATGTGATATATCAAGATTCTATAATAATCAATTTCATGACCCATGTGATAGTGATGCGCATAGCAGTTGTAAAGCCCTAAAGTACACCCTAGTAGCATTTGAGTATATCTAAGGTGCATTAAATAATAAATACAATGAGTTAAGTGAAATACAATGTAGGAAAGGATGTAAGGGTAATTAATTTAAAAGATAAGGGCTATATGGTAAATTGCTCGAATTGGCATATGTGTGCCTAAATTAATTTCGGACATGAATTAATATGCAAATGGAATTTAGGTTGTATGTAACCAAATGATTAAAAGAGTTGTGGGATTGAAATGGAATTTTACATTGGTCCAATAATTGGACCAATGAATAAACAACATGTGCCCTATTTTAGAAATTACATAAAAATTCATGTAAAAGAGGGAATGTTAAATAGTCATAAAGGGAAAAAATGCAAAAAATTCACACTTGTTTCTTTCTATAAATGCACACAAAATATATCTTATAAGAGATTAAGCAAAGATAAGGGAAAATTAGTAAGGTTCAAACAAATCAAGGTAAGTTTATATAAGTTTTAGCTTAATTTTTATCTATCTCTCATACTTTATAGATGAGAACCTATAATTCTTTGATAGAGATGGAATTTATGTAAATTTTTGATATGTTTTATTTTGAGAAAGTAGCAAAAATAAAGGGAAAGGGAAATAAAGGAAAAGAGAGGCAGAGTGGCCATTTAAAGGTATGAGAATCTTTTCATTCACTTGTATGTTTTTGGTGTGATTAATTTGATATGCATACTTATTTCGAAGTGAAATGAAATATGAAATGTAGATTTAAAGTTTTTTTGCATGTAGAAGCATGATTTATGCCATCAAATAGGTTTTGGTAGAAATATGTCATAAGTGTCATTGGACCAGTTTTATTGTGTTAGCCATATATTGGCCGATACACCTTTAAAAGTACCGATTTCAACAAAGGATAAAACTTAAAAATATATCTACAACTTTTAGAAGAAATTAAGACCTAATTATGATCATAAAACCCTTTAAAATTGGCTTAAATTTGATGACCTAAACCTCCCTCCTATTTTAAAGCAATCTAAACTATTTTTGGTATAACTTTCTGTATACAACTCAAAATGACATGAAAGTAATTTTCATAAAAACTAGACTTATAATAAATAAATTTCATATGGAAATAATTACCTAATTCTCTCTCTATCGTTCTCAATAATTTTTCAAAGACAGGTCAATAAATTTGTCTATGAAAAATACCTAAGATTAGTTTGTATTGTTTTAGGTATATCTTTTCATTTACAAGTCTAATTGAATGATTATTGATCTTATGGAAACTTAAGATGTTGGAAAACAATATTTCAGAGGACCACTTTGCTTAAAAATTCCATTTACCTCCTAAAAATACTATGCAAAAGTGATCCTAGAAAACTATCTAGAATTTGGACAGCTTAGCCTACCTCACGGCTAGCAGGAACAACCTGATAAACGTGAGGAAAAACTTGATAACCATATATTTTGCTTTTATATCTCAAATTTCCCTCTATAATAACCTTCATGCCTACAACAAGAACCTTAACAACCCTAAGGTACCCTATTTTATCTCAAATGTGTGTTTTCGTCAACAAAATGTCATTGAACCTCAGTTGAACTTTCCCAAATGATTATGGAAATTATCCAACATAGATTTAAAGTTGTTTAATGAATGAATATACAAGTAATATGCATAATTACATGTATATTTACAAATATCAAATTTGGAAATACGATACTAAAGATATTTAATTAAATGTATATGAAATTCATGCTTTTAATTGAAATATGATTATGAAATTGATAAGTGGTTAATTTTTCATGATTGTACTTGATTTTCACTAGCTTTTATGCATTTATTTTTAGTCAAATTAGGATATTTTTACTTGATTTTGATCATTCCAAAGGTTAATTGGTTCATGCAGAGTAATTTTTTACTAGTTAAAGCTTATTTGGAGTAGCTAAAAAGAATTTTGTATAGTTTCAATGCAAATAATTGAATTTGGGAAAAATTGAGCCTTAGCCTTACCCAAAGCTAAGAGGCCAGGGTAAGCTTTGACCTTGCCTAAGGCTAATAAGCAAGACAACTAGGCAGTTTTCTTTAGCAGATCTAATGTGTGCGAATTGACCTAGCTGCCAAAGGATTTCCTGCTGACATATGAGGATTATTAGGCTATGATTTAAGAATTCAAAGGTAAAACTTTTAGGCAGCTTATTTTTTATTTAGTAATTTTTACTTTATTTTCCTATTTTGGATAGGATTAAAAACTACTTTCCTTAATTTTAGTAATATTATAAAGAAGAAGAGATTTAGTATATCATCTTCCTCTTTTATGTTTTTTCTGTAGTTCTATAATAGGAGATTTTTCATCTAATTTTCAATTTTACTTTGCATTTTTCCATTGCCATGAATGGCTAAAAGCTTTATTTCGATTAAAGGTTAACTCAAAGGTAAGATTTAACCAATTACTATGAGATCATTTTAAACTTCTCTTTAATTTTCTATAGTTTTCATGTTATTTACTTTAGCTAGAGAAATTCCATCGCTGTTATTATTAGTTATATAGCACCCTTATCCCTTAACCCACACATATCACTTTATCCTTCTCATTACATAAGTTTTAAAGTTCCACTTAAACATAAACTAACTATACAGAGAACATATATTCATCCTTAATCCATAAGAATGCTATACTGTGAAAAGCATCATATTAAATTAAAAGATAAAGAAGCATGATATTTCTTAAATTGATCTTTATATTACCTTTATAAGAAACCTATTTGATATATGGTGAAATATGATATAGAATAAGGATATACTTTTAATACACAATTATACATAGCATTTTAGTATCATATGCATGACACCCCCTATTAAGGCCCTAGTAGAATGAATATGCATTTCAATGATAATATTATGGATGTATGTTAGGTTGGTTAGTGAATTATGGGTTAAGGACATAAAGGTAATTGGTTAAAAGGATGAAGGGTAAAATGGTCATTTTAAAATTAGGTCTAGCATGTGTGATTCATTTTAAGAAAATGTGAGTTAAGGGACTCAATTGAAAGGTGAAAGAGAGAGTTTAGGGGAAGAAGTATGAAATTGAAGGAAAAAGGGGAGTTAAGTCAAATTTGTGCAAAGTTAACAAATGGTATAAGGAAACCTTGACACCTAGCCTTTTTAGAAGGGTTTTGAGAAATGAGAAACCCAAGATTTTTCAAGGAATGGCTAGCCACTTCACTTCAAGGGACATTAAGGCCATCATTTTCTCTCAAAAACTTGTCTACTCTAGCCCCTAAATAACCCCCAAATCCAATCATAGCTTTTCTAATAGGAGAGATTTTAGTGATTAGTCTTTATTTAAGGTAAGAATAATCTCTTTTCTACTTCTATTGTTTTTTATTATTAGATATTAAATTGATGGATTAGATTAATCTTTGAGTACAATAATCCATGATTTATTATGAAGAAAGAGAAAGAAGCAAAGGCAAGGAGCAAGAGATGTGGGTGGCTTGAAGAATTGGTCATCAAGAGGTATAGGAACTTTGGTACTTTTATGTTACATATATATATGTATGTATTTAGTGATGTTAATTTGAGGGTTTGAATTAAGGAATGCATGTATCTGATACTTAATGGGGCATAAGAACTGAATTAAGTACATATTTCTGCTAGTTAGCAAAATCTGTCTTTAGGTTCACTTGACCTTTATGGACTATTTTACCTATATCTATAGTTTGATAGCTCTAAATTGAGTAATTCTAGTTGCAATAGAAACTATACTCAAAAACCTAAGTTTCATAAGAAGACACCAATGTTTGGTTCATATTTTATGATCGTCAAAAGTTAGCTTGAACCCATACCTAGTGTGCTACCCTATCATTAGGAGCAATCCACATTATTTGGTGAATCTCATGAGATTTATATGGACAAATGGAGTGATTTTTAATGATTTAAAAACTAGAAACATATGCGAACAAGTTTGTAGAAGACCATTTTGGCTGAATCTAGCTAGATGTAAGACGAAATTGCAATACAAAATGAACTGAGAGAACGATCTCATCTCTATCACAAGTCATGTCAGGTGTCACGAGTCGTTCCATTTGGTCTTTATCACGACACGTGTCTGGTATCACAAATCACCCCTCTTCCTATCTCTTTTCTTATTTTTTATCTTCTTTTCTTAATGGAATCAAAGATTTTGATCAAATCATCTATGATAAATTAACTTATAGTATTTTATAAATACATAAAGGATTGGAATTAACTTAATTTAAAACTAATTATGATATGGTTTAGGGATGGAAAAATAATTTAAAATGAAGGTAAATATAAATGAAACATGAGTATATGGATTGTTTAAGCCATTACTTAGATTAAATACCAATCTTATGCATGTAATTAAAGGAATCAAGGTATAAGATATAAATGAGGAATTGTATGTTGGAATGTGTGTGAATATAGTTATATAGATGTGTGTGTGTGTCTATATATATATATATATAAAGAGATAATAAGTTATGAAACATGTATAATAGATAATAAACCTTTAGGTGTAGTTATAAGAAAACTGGAATGCATAAGTTAATTCAAGCTACTACTTAGCTCACATATCAATTCTATATGTGTAAACTAACATGATTAAAATATATGAATGTTAATAAGGGCATAAACATGTATACTTGAAGATGCATATGTATATGAGGGTACATAGGGATATATAAGATTAATGATACTATAATTAGGTGAAGTGCATATTATAGACGTACAAAGATGTTTATATTTTCAAGTATATGCATTTGTGTTCCAACCACATTATTGTAGATAGGTATGGATATTGGTATATGTATGTGTATGTGTATGTATATTGGAATATATATATATATATATATATGCATAATATGATGTATTAGACGTAATATAATAGGTTCAGATACAAGTATGAATAGTATATGTACATGATGAATCATATAGGTATATGGGCATTCAAGCATATATATAATAATCTCTATATTCATGTAACTCTTATGAACATGTTATATAGTCATGGTAATAATCATGTATGACTAAAGATGTTACAAGTTGAGCATGTAAACTATATAAACTCTTGAGATTATACATTTATGCTCTAAGCGATACTGCTATGATTATAAAAGTTTATTAATAGATGTTCATATGTATATAAAGGTAACTTGATTATAATAACATACAGAAATGTATGAACTTTTATATGATACTTTTCTCAAATATATGTAGTAATTGAGTTAAAAGCATATAAGATAGTAAGAGAAAAGTAAAGATAACTAGTGCAAAAAGTTATAGTTGCATGTGTCTGTGTCTGTGTCTAGGTTGTGGATAGATATTCAAGCCTACAAGGGTTCCTCATAGCTGCCCCATGTTCAACCCCATTTGGGTCCCTATGATTGGTACCTTCAAGTATCCTTTTGTACTTCAAGTACTACAACATAGAACAATTACAGTTTTACCCATTATCCACATTATTAGAAAAGTGCAGGCTTATTACAAGTTACAAGTAAAGTAATATGAAAAATAATTTAATAGAAATGACATAGCCTACCATAAGTTGATTCACATAATATTTTACTTAACTCATGTACAACATATAGAGAGCATTGGGTTGCATGCAAAGGTGCTTAAACATGAGGTATGTAATACTATATTAACTCTTGCATATATTATTAATGATAAGTAATTTAATAGAATGACATGATAACATATACCATGATTTGATTTCTAACATCAATATATATATATATATATAAACTTATACATAGCTTATGGAGAAAGTGTAAAAAAGCATAGTTATGTTTAAAATATATAAATGTATGATGTTATAGAAACAAATGCATACAATAGTCATTATTGATTTCTATTGTTTTCATCGGTTTCACATGTGATTTAATTAATGATTGTCATTGATTACAGTATTTACTTGCAACCTTAATAATAAGTTAAGTATAGTTGTTATGCAACATTTATATAATGGTTCCAAATTTTACTTGACTAATACTATGCCTATGTGTGCAAATTAATAGCGAATACAGTAAGAAATTATTTTTAGATTATATTTCTTTGTTCGCCACTAAGCTAGTAAGCTTAGCACGACTCTTTATCCATGTAGGTACTCAAAGTTAGATTTCTTCTTGGTGGCACAAGATCTATTATAGTAAGGCCAACACTAGAGATAGGAAGAGTCTGAGTATATAGTTGAAATTTTGTTGTCTATGTAATCATTATGTTGTCTTATGTAATATGAAGAGCAAGATAAGTGCCAGTGTAAATTAACCTAAAGCTTTCTTCATAGATCTCTTTTATGTATTGATGTATGTTATACAAGATAGTACATATGATATCAGCTAATAGGAGAGATTAGGATAGTCTTTACAATATGGGAATATTAGATAATAAGTTATATATATGGTTTAGTATACTATTGCTATCTTGGCCATAAGCATATTAATGAATGTAAGTTCTCCTTATAAATGTGCTACCTGCGAGAAATTTATAAATGACTTGTATAACTCCTCATATATGAAAATTATGAAAATATTATGTTAATTCAAATAACTTTTAATATCTAAGAATATATGACATATGGATTTGTATTTTTGTATAATGATGTCTTTCAATAATTGCATTAGCTTATATATTTTCCTTATAGTTACTCGTTTCTTGCTTTACATTGAGAAATGATTACATGTAAATATAAATGAATTGTGAACTTAATATGATTTGAAGCTCGAGATAGAAGTAAATTAATAATCTAATGCATTAGGAATCTGATAGGTAACTAAATAAAGAATTATATGGTAATTTATGGATAACAGTTAGTTAAGATTGTTAATATATGTTTTGATATAGGGATAATGGTACACATATTTATATGGCATGGAAATTATTTAGTATTTAATAATACATAGAGATTCAATTTATTAACTATAAGTTCTATGATTTACAAATGTGTGTCCTAATAAACTTAAATTGTCATTAACATGTATTCAAGAATGTTTGTAAGTCAAAATGGTTAGACAAGGATGTGAATATAGAATCTAGAAACATATAGTTGAAGTACAAATAAATATTCTTAAGAGTACACAATTGTTACATAGGAGGAATAGTATAATAAATGATCGATATTGAATATATCAATGATATGAAAATTAAGCTGTAATTAGAAAATGTTATGATCACATTGTTATTATTTTATCTGATTGGTTTATATGCTTAACGACATGTATACATACGTGTGTGTATTATCTTGATGACCTTTGAAAATAGGTCGTGTACATATTTTATGTTCCCTACTAAGCTATATAGCTTAGTACGAGTTTTTATCGGTGTAAGTTATCAAGATAGGACTTCTTATCAGGGATAATATCTGTAGCGAGATGGCCAACACAAGTCTTAGATGATTGGAAAGTATATAGTCTTCATTTTGGGTTGATTTTGGTTTGAAGGTTTTAATTGATTTTTGGAAATTTTTATATAGTACAGATGTTTAGTATATGTAAATATCGTAATGTTTTAAGAGACTCATATGTAAGTAAAGTATTATTCTTAAAGTTTATATGTTATCATTTAGGTTTTTCTTCTAAGATCTCTATATAGTATAGTTAATGGCATAATGTCATTGTAAAGCATGTTTAATGATATAGGATAATATGATATAGCTAGGTTATAGGATATAGGGTGTTACAATAGTTGGTTTGCTTAGGTTAGGTCTTTCTAATTTGTAATGCTACCAATAAATTGAATTCTTTCACTTGCAAAGGGTTATTTATTGGTTAGAGGTTAAGTATAGTATTACTTAATTAGCCTACTAATATGGAAAGATTGTATGAGAGTGCAAAGTTAATGACTATAACTTGTCCATTATATGATTTTGAAAGTTATTCTTTGATCTGTGATCAATAAATTCTTTCATCCTTTAACTATAATTTTTCAATCCATTGATTTTAGAGTTATTCTTTCATCCACGCTGTCTATTGGCTCTAGAGGGTCGCTTTTAAGGTCTCATTCGGTCATTTAGGCTTTATTACTCATTGTACCAAGTCACTTTGCAATGGTCAAAAGATTCAACCTGATTATCCAAGTCCCGAGTCTCAAAAAGGCATGATATAACATTTCATGGTGTCTTTATCCCATTGTTGGCAATTGACTATTGAAAGCTATCAGTTGGGCAACATAAAGTAGGAGTAATGAGTCACCACCAAATAGAATATTAGAAAATGGTGTTTCAACGTTAAAAAGCCAAACCCTAAAGAGAGTTCAGAACCTTACTCTTATCTATACCTTTGATGAATGTGACATAATGGCTTTTAAATTAATTATTTTATCCCCTTTCATACACACATAATCATGGCATAATAAATTAAAAGTGCACCTAATCTCATAGAGAAATTAAAAATCATGCCATGAACATGAAATAACCATAGGGTATTAAATAAGCATCTATAAATTGGGTAGTTCATTGCTTGTCCATTTGGTGAGGACATTGTTCCTCGCATGTAAATTATGAAGAGGTGTTTCATTGCGAGTTTTAATGATAGGGGTGATTCGTCCAAGTTTTATTAGTGAAAGCCTGTATTATTTAATTATATAGAAATTCTTTTACTTTCATAAAAGATTGATATTTGCAAATGAGTTTATGGAATTTAAATTAAAACATTGGTCTTATTTTATTTCTAGAAATTCCAAATTATTAATATAAATATTTTACATGGAGTTTCCCTTTAAGCAGTCAAAGGTCCCTTATTTACAGTGAGTACATATTGTGAGTATGTGGAAATAAAGGATTACCATTCTACTTGCCATGCTGCATTCACAAACAAGATTATGTACAAATACACTATATGATAGAAATAACTTAAGATAAAATAAAATGAAAATTAATAAGATAATAATTACTTAAAAGGGATATATTTTGACATGTGTATCCACGACCATGGAGTCACAAATCCACGCAAATGAGCTCAATCGCTTTAAAGGGAAATAATAATAATAATAATAATAATAATAATAATAATAATAATAATAATAATAATAATAATAATAATAATAATAATAATAAAGATCTATGTTAAGGCATGACTACTTCAAAGTGACACATTATTGACCCTTTTATAGTGTGGTTTCCTTGCTCAAAATATAAGTTTTGATACTTAAATAAATGATCTTTTAGGGAAAATAACTTTTAAATATAATTAATGGAAAGATAGATCTAAACAAATAAAATAAAAGCCTTAATATAAATCCTATCATTTTTATTACATGATTAATATTCTCAAAGATGTTTCACTACTTGAAACCCAATAGAATGATAATGAAAATTGTGTTATGGCAGTTAGGGTTAAATCCATGAAATTTAAGGATGAACATATGAATCTAACCCATTAAAAACTTTATCTAAAAAATTGACTTTATATATTATCTTTAGTGTACTTACTCGAATAGATAAAGAAATTTTGAGTTTTTAAATCTTTTTATCGAAGACTCAAAAGAGAAAAAATTTGTAAAACAAAAAATGGAATTTTGATCTTCAAAAATAGCCAATTGAATGAAAAATAGAAGGATAAGGGAATTAAAGACATTTTAATATAATATGCTATTTTATTGAAAATTTAGTTGTATCTTGCATATCTATCCACAAAGCTATACATCATACACATGGTAGTACTATAAACTAACAAGTCTATGTGCACCAATAGAAAGTTATCTTTAGGATAGGCTTTGTTTAAGTCCCTGTAATCCACACAAATCCATACCTTTTTCATCCTTTTTAAACACTAGAATCACGTTGGCTACCCAAGTAAGATATTAAACTTGTATTAAGAATTTGGCTTCAATCTGCATGTGGACCTCTTCCTTTACATTTTCTACCCATTCTAGCCTATATCTCTTAAGCTTCTTTTTTACTAGTTTACTATCTATGTAGGTTGGAATTACATGTTCTGCAATGTCCTTGTCTATCCCTAGCATGCCATTATAGGGATAAGAAAAAACTTTTTCATATTTCTTTAATATTCACTCAAGTTTTAACTTTTCCTCAAGAATCACATTGGATGCAATCAAGATTTCTTTAGGGTTATCCTGTGTTTTGAGATTAAATGGAATAGTGTTTGTTGAATTAATGTCAAATATGATATGATAGTCATGATTATTACTATTTATGATGAAGTTAGATGAGACATCATTAAGCAAAGTTGTTCATATTATTAACATAAGAAGAGAAATATACATCAATATTAAATAATTCAAGAACAAAAATTATATCAACAAAAGATTCATTCTATATTCTGGATTAGCTAATGCAACACGCGCCAATGCTTCACTACCTTTAACTTTTACTGTAGATTGTTAGGGCCTTTCGTCAACTATTGCTAACTTTTGCTTAACCTTTTCCTTTCCTTTTGCCTTGATAGCTAATAACTTTAGTTTGATAATTTCCTTTAGCAACCCAGGCTCAACTTGAAAAGTTTGCTCATAATTTCTTCATCCCAAAAACATAGCACAATTTGATCATTCTGGTGATCCAATCAAAGCCATCATCAAAAATCTCAAAACTCCAAACAACAATGCCATTAACTATCATAGGTTAAATTTTATCACAATATTTGTATTCATAAGATGCAACTACAAAGCTTTCCAAGATATAAGGGATACCAACTATTTTTGGCATGATATTTTTCTTTTCAGACCATAGAATGTAGCCCAAGCCTGCAATGGCTTGCTAAAGGCCCCGAAAATTCTTACCTAAATTGGCAAATGTAAATAACTCATCCTCCTCATCATATTGATCAACTGAAGGCTTTTAAATTGTTCTTACTCATCTTCACCATTGATGCTGGCTATATGAAACCCATTAAAAGGCTAATTAGCTACCTTTAATAATGAAACTTGATTCTCTTTGGTAGCTTTAATCATAATTACCCAACCTTTGTATGGAATAATTATATCTTAAATTTTTTTCTTTTTTCCTATTTCTATCTAAAACTTAAATAAAATAATAATTTAAAGCATATTTAAATTATAATTGATTTTTATATCTTATTTTTTGTATTTCTTTATAAAATTTACATAATATTTTAAAATATATTTAAATTATGTCATTCTCCGTGATTATATAGAGTAATATTTATATGAAATAATTGATTAACCTTTATATATATTATTTTTATTAGATATATTGATATCTATCTTTTACATGATAGTATTTAATTACATCTTCTTATATTTTAGAATAGATGTTTTAAAATTTTATTTTGTCCAAAATATTTCTTTGACTTACAATTAAGGATTCTAATTTTCAATAATATGAACTTCACTTTATAGTGTTAGATATTAATTTGTTGAATATATATTTTGGCTAGTATATTATGTTCTTTTTGTAAATTTTATTTTGAATTATTTTGCATATTTGAAATTGAATTAAAAGCCTATTTTTTATGATTGTATGTTATAAATTTTAGTGGTTAATAACAAAAAAAATATTGGTTAACCAAACCTAAAAAATGAAACAATTGGATTTATTCAAATTCAATAGATTGATTAATGGTTAGTAAATTTGAAAAATAGATATTAATGGACTGCTTAATTTTTTTGTTATGTGCACCGCTAATATAAACATTATATAATATAATAGAAATATGTGACATAATAAATATAAACATATGCAATATCATAAATAGAAATGAATATAAATATATATATAATAAACAAACACATATATATATATATAGTTATGCTCTTTACTCTTTTGCTTAGTGTGTGTTATAAATGCATGAGAGTAGAGATCTTCTATTAAGGGATTTTTGAATATTTGAACTTGTTATAGATGATTAATTAAACTTATGCAATTTTCAATTCAATTTCTTTCTTCTATATAATTCTTAATGCTCGATTAAATTGTTAGCATGTTTAAATTCTTGATTGTGTTCCAAGACAAAGAATTGTGTTTGTGAATGTTGGTTGCTTGCCATTCATTAATTTTATATAGATTGAAGATATGATTGTAGCTTTTACATTTTCAAGTTGAGTGCTTGAATTTGAACTAGAGATTTGAATTATTCCTAGAAAGGAGAATTATTTAAAACTCAACTATGTTTTTCAATCTTTAATTTTTTTTTGGAATAGAGTTAGGATTAACTAAAGTATTAGTTTTTTGGAATAGGGTGATTGGGTTTATGTAGTCAAATTTAATAACCTAATAATTAATTTTGTTATTTTATGTCAAACTTACAACAAATAAAAATATATTATTCATTTATTCAATAAGTTTTAAGAGATCAAAGAGTAAGTAGGCTAAGAGTAAATAAAGTCAAATTTGACTTATATTTCCAAGAAGTTAGGTTGGATCGAAACCTCTAAAGACAAAGAAAGTGAACTCTCTAAACTCTCTGAAGTTTAAATTAGCAGTAATTCTAGATAGTTAACTTTTAAAAAGAAAGAGACTCAAAGGTTGTAAGAGAGTTTATTATTGAATATTCAAACCTATTTATAGTGCTTATGAGGTAACATGTCTATACCTTCCTAATCAGGTGCTTGTATTTGTTGTTAAGAAACAATATGGATACTTAACATTGCATTTGAGTTTTGTGGTGCATCGTAAGGTGATAGATTAGTTAATCTATCACCAAGTCTATTGAACATTCAAGGCTATTTATAGTGCCCATGAGGTAACATGTTTATATCTTTACAATCAAATGCCTTTATTTGTTGTTAAGAAATACCTGATGGATCCTGCAAGAAGGATTCAAAAAGTGTCATGGTTGTCACTTCTACTAAAGACAAGAAGCAAAAGAAGAATAAGATGACCAAGGTGCAACTAAAGCATGGTGGGATTTCCAAGAAGAAGGTTGCCAAGAAACAGAATCCCAAAGGAATTTGCTTCCATTGTGGAAAAGATAGTTATTGGAAGCATAACTACAAGGCCTATCTAGATTCTCTCAAGGAGAAGAAGCATGCTGATGCTTTTACTTCAGATATTCATATGATTGAAATTAATACTTATTTTATTACTTAAAAACAATCTTGGGTATTAGATACCAGATGTGGATGCCATTTGTGTAATGATCTATAGGGGCTTAAAAGTAGTAAAAGAGTTGGAAAGGCAAAAATATGTCTACAGTCAGCTATTGGACAAAATATCTCTACAATAATTGTGGGGACTTACCATTTGCCTCTTCTAAGTGGATTGATACTAGAGTTAAATAATTGTTATTATGTTCCAACATTGTCCAAAAGTATTATTTCTCTCAGTTGTTTATTGAACGATTATGACATTTCTTTAAAGGACAAGTGTTGTTACATTTTTAAGAATAATGTGTTTTATGCAAAATCTATCATTGAGAATGGTATATTTTTTCTTGACACCAAGAGAATTAAACAAAATAATCTAAATACCTAATATTTATGGCATTATCGTTTAGGCCATATAAATGAGAAACGCATAACCAAATAACACAAGTTAGGTGATTTGGGATCATTTGATTATGAATCATTTGATACATTTGAGTCTTGTTTATTGGGGAAAATGACAAAAGCTCCCTTTATTGGTAAAGGAGAACGAGCTAAAATGGTTTTGCACTTAATACATTCAAATGTATGTGGTCCAATGACTATACATGCCAGAAGAGGTTACTCCTACTTCATTACATTCATAGATCATTATTCCAGGTTTGGATATATCTATCTAATGAAATATAAATCAGAAGCATTTGAAATGTTCAAAGAATTTAGAAATGAAGTAGAGAAGCAACTTGGCAAGAGTATTAAAAAACTTAGATCAAATCAAGGTGGAGAATACTTAAACCAAGAATTTCAAGATTATCTTAGAGATAATAGAATTTTATCTTAATGGACTCCACAATATACACCACAACATAATGGTGTATCTGAAAGGAGAAATCGAACATTATTAGATATGGTTCAATCCATGATGAGCCGAGCAGACTTGCCTATGTCCTTTTGGGGAAATACTCTAGAAACTGCTGTTTATGTGTTAAATAGAGTTGCTAGTAAATTGGTTGATGTTACTCTATATGAGATATGGAATAACAAGAAACCCACACTTTCTCATATGAAATATGGGGTTGTCCTGCTTATGTGAAGAGGACAATGTCAGACAAACTAGATGTTAAGTTTGACAAATGTTTATTTGTGGGATATCCAAAAGAAATGTTTAGATATTATTTCTACCATCCCTTAGAACAAAAGGTATTTTTTCATCAATTTGGCATATGACAATCATGTACAAGTCTAATTACATGTATAGGTTAGATATTTTCATCACTAATCTTTATTTATTGTACACATATGAATATGTATGTATGCATATAAATCCTTCATTGATAGTCACATTACATGCCCTATCCAATTTATTTTACTATCACATAAAAAACTATTTGTCTCAATTAATTAAAAATCATAATATCAAGTGTAGCAAAAATCTGTATAGAGCAGCATTCTGGACTTAACTTGTGAGCCACATTTGAAATGGAAGATGTCATTTTTAGGCAAAATGATCTTCCACAATCTTATATCCCTATGTGTCTAGTTTCCAAAGCATCAAAATTCATCTTAACATCTAACCTATAGCTCGAGTTATTTGAAAAATACTATAGGCTATGTTTAAAACCAAAACAGTGTGGACTGTCACTTAGAAAAATTCATAACATAAATATTATAAGGATTTAGGCCAAAATTTCTTCATCAAAGTTAGAATTTCATGTCTCTAGTTTTACCAAAATTTTATTTTGTAACAGTTCAACATCTCTACAAAAAGTTATGCCCATTTTTGCAAATTCTATTTCTATAAGCAGTCCAGGGGACTAGTCCGGATTCAACCCTAAATTCCTTGTAATTAGAGGCAGATTTAAGTTTAGGTTTCTTCATATGAAATATAGGTATGGAAATCTTTTTTTTAATACAAAAAGAATAACTCAAGTTTCTGTTATATAGCTCAACTTGAGCAAAACAATCCAGAAAGGTCAATCAGTCGTGAAGAAGCGTTCGACTCGTGAAGAGATTCACAACTGAAACAAAAAGACCAAAATTCACGTCTTGTGAAGGGGTTCACAAGTGGAGAAGAATGTTACATATCATGACTCACGAAGAGGCTCACGAGTCGGACTAAAATTCATGACTCGTGATGGTATTCATGAGTGAGACCAACCTTCACGAGTGACCCAGAAGAAAAAGATGCATGACTTGCGAAGAGCTTCACGAGTCGAACAATAAATCACGACTTGGCAATGACTCTCATCTGATTTTGTTCTTCAAACTCATTTCGATAAAACATCCGATAAAACCCAAAAAACATAACCCTAAATTTCTGTCAACCACAACATGTTCTAGCAAAATTTCACATGCAATATGAACAGCCCTAAGTTTCCATACCTTGGCTGAAAATCCCTATGTCTTCAACCTCTAAAAATATCCTTTCCTTTGTTCTTTCTTCCTTCCTCTTCTCCTTCATAAACATCATCATCATTTAAAATTTCCAACACTTAATCAGCATTTTCCTCAGCCAAAATGAAAAGAAGAAGAAGAAGATGATGATGAAGGGTTCAATTAATAGTTTAATTACCTTAATTTGATGCATCAAACTCTTGATTAACCAACATGCAAAATTTCCTCTTCAAAATTACTTAAAGAAATCAACTTTGAATCATAAATGAGGGAGAAAAACTTTCTGCATTTCCTTAAAGGAAATTGCCATCCCACTCTCTCTTCTCTCTCTTCAAAGTTGGCTTTTTATAATAGCAAGGGATAATTCCCTTTTTAGTCTTAAACCTTTTGCATGCAACAAAATAACCTAGCTAGTCTTTGCATGCTAAACTTTAACCCCTCCTTTTTAATTCCTTTCATACATTAACCTATCAATTTATTCATTCTCTCAAATTGACCTCTAAATATATGCTTCTATCCACATTTTACCCTTAAGTTTCCGAAATTATAAATTTACCCCAAATTAATACTTTTTACTTCAATTGCACCCTTAATTAATATTAAACCATACTCTTAAATTTTATTTTTAGGCAGTTAACATAATAACATGATAATTTACCCCCTTGACCCTTTCTTATACAAATTATCATTTAATTTAAACTTAATCAAATAAAAATCTCATTCAAAAATATGCAAATTAAATTAGATTCATGTTAAGGGCCTTACAATTCTCTCCCCCTTTAAGAATTTCGTCCCTGAAATTCATACCTACTTTGAACAAGTGAGGATGTTGTTCCTTCGTAGCTGTTTCTAGCTCCCAAGTGACTTCTTGTAAATCGTGATGTTGCCAGAGTACTTTAACAAGTGGAATTTGCTTATTCCTTAGCTGTCTAACTTCTCTAGCCAAAATTGCTATAGGCTCTTCATCATAAGTAAAATCTAGCTGTACTTGCACATCTTGAACTGGTATTACATGAGATTCATCTGAACGATAACTTCAAAGCGTGGATACATGAAATACATCATGGAGTTTGGCTAGTTCCATAAGGAGAGCCAACCTATATGCCACTAGCCCAACTTTTTGAAGAATCTCATATGGGCCAATAAACCTCAGGCTCAATTTACCTTTTTTCCCAAATCTCAAGACTTTTCTCCAAGGAGAAACTTTCAAAAACACTTTGTCACCCACTTGATATTCAATATCTTTTCTTTTCAAATCAGCATATGACTTCTGTGTATCACTAGCTTCCTTCAATCATGGAGTTTTCCTACCTAAGTAACTTAACTTGTTAGGTGTACAAGCTCAGCTTGACTAATAAGTTATTGTGAAAAGTGAATCTTGGCCCATATTAAATCACTACCGTAAATTATTTAAAGGGATATTAATTTGGTTTGTTGGATTATAATAAGACCTCATTTAATCTTGTTAAATTTTATTATTGTAGATTGAAAATGGCATCTTCAAACAACAATTTCTCATTGCGATCGGTCCTTGAAAAGGACAAATTGAATGGCACCAATTTCATAAACTAGTCTCGAAACTTAAGAAAAGTTCTTAAGCAAGAGAAAAAGTCGTATGTTTTGGATGCACCCTTGCCTGAAGAACCTGGTAGGAAGGCCTTTGTGGTTTAAAAGGAAACTTTTGAGACCAAGAAGAATGACTCCAATGATGTGACCTGTCTGATGCTGGCCACGGTGGTGCCTGACTTGCAAAAGCAATTCATGGACTAAGAGGCTTATGTGATCATAGTGCACATCAAGGAGATTTTCCAAGAGCAAGCTCATCACGAGAGGTTCGTGACAACAAAGGCTTTAATTTCCTATAAGATGGCTGTAGGTACTCCTATTAGTCCCCATGTACTCAAGATGAAAGGGTATCTTGATACTCTTGAGAAGCTTGAGGCATAAATGCCAAAGGAATTGGCCACTGACTTAATCTTAGGACCATTGACTGATGATTATGATCCATTTGTGATGAATTATAACATGCATGCAATGAACAAGTCAGTCACCGAACTTCATGGGATGCTTAAGAATGCTAAAGAGAACATTCGAAAGACCAATCCCATACTGATGGTTCAAGGAGACATTAAGAAGGGACCCGCTAAGGGAAAGGGAAAGGGAAAGGCAAAACCCAAGAATGACCTGGCTCGGTTCAAGTCAAATGGGAGTGCACCTCAGGCCCAATCAAAGCCCAAGGCACAAAAGCTCAAAGAGAGTGAGAGCACTTGTTTTCACTGCAATAAATAGGGCATTGGAGGAAAAATTGCCCTATCGTTAAGGAATAACAAAAGAAGAATGGAGCCAAGGCATCCAGTTCTGGTATTTTTGTTGTTGAAATTAACCTGTTTATTTCTACCACTTGGGTATTGGATACAGATTGTGGTTCTCATATTTGTTCAAATATACAGGGGCTAAGAAATAGGTGGTTACTTGGGAAGAATGAAGTGGACCTCCGTGTGGAGAATGGAGTACGAGTTGCTGCCATAGAGATAGGCGACTATCAACTCACTTTACCTTCCGAACTTTGTTTAGTTTTGAAAAATTGTTATTATGTGCCTGCTATGAGCAGAAACATTATTTCAGTTTCTTGTTTAGATTTGGATGAATTTGATTTTGTTATTAAAAATGGCAATGCTCATATTCGTCGCCAAGGCATTTCATATGCAATGCCATGTTGCAAAATGGCCTTTATATCCTTGATCTGCAAAACAAAGAGTCCATATACAACATTAACACAAAGAGGGTTAAATCAAACGAATTGAACCCTACTTACTTCTAGCATTGTCGTTTGGGGCATACAAACGAAAAATGCATTTCAAGACTCCATAAAACTATAGTGCTTGGGTCATTCGACTTAGTCTTATGATACATGCGAGCCATGTTTGCATGGAAAAATGACAAAGAGTCATTTTGACAAGAAAGGTGAGAGGACTAATGACTTATTGGAACTAATACATACCGATGTATGTGGACCATTAAGTACACAAGCTAGAGGTGGTTTTAGCTACTTCGTGACGTTCACAGATGACTTTAGTAGATATGGCTATGTCTATCTAATAAAGTACAAGTTTGAAACTTTTGAGAAATTCAAAGAGTTTAAGAATGAAGTAGAAAACCAACTTGGCAGAAGTATAAAAGCCATTCGATCAAATCGAGGTGGTTAATACTTAAGCCAAGAGTTTGACAGTCATTTAAAGGAGTGGTATTATTTCACAGCTCACTCCTTCAGGAATGCCATAATGGAATGGTGTGTCCGAAAGGAGAAATCGAACTCTGTTAGACATGGTTAGATCTATGATGAGTCAAGCAAATCTTCCTATCTCTTTTTGGGGTTATGCATTAGAAACTACTACATTTCTACTAAACTGTACTCCAATTAAAGTAGTTGAGAATACACCATATGAGGTATGGACTGGGAAAGAACCCAATATGTCATTTCTCAGGATTTGAGGCTGTGAAGTACATGTTAAGAAATTAAAATCTAATAAACTAGAGTCCAAATCCATTGTCTGCTTGTTTGTGGGTTATCCCAAAGAAACAAAGGGATACTACTTTTACTTACATGCCGAGAATAAAGTATTTATTCTCAAGAAAGACAGTGTGAGTATAGTAGAACTTGGAGAAATTCAAGCGTCACAAACTCCTATAGAGGATGAGTTGGAAGTGGGATCAAGTTCACAACCAGTTGTGGAACAAGAACCAATTACACAAGAACCTAGAAGGTCTGGTAGGGTACGTCAGGAGATTGAGAGATATGGATTTCCAATCACTGACGGTGAAACTATTGAGTTAGTAGATTGTGAAGATCCTACTACCTATCCATAAGCTATTGAGAGCCCAGACTAAAAAAATTGGCTTAAAGACATGAAATTCGAGATGCAGTCAATGTACGATAACCAGGTTTGGACCTTGGTTGATCCACTGAAAGGTGCTAAAGTAATTGAATGCAAGTGGATATTTAAACTCAAAGCTGATAAGACCTACAAAGGTAGGCTAGTAGAAAAAGGTTTTTGACAAACTCATGGTGTAGACTATGATGAGACCTTTTCGCCTGTAGTAATGCTCAAGTCCATTAGGATCTTGCTTGCTATAGCTGCATATCATGATTATGAGATTTGGTAAATGGATGTCAAAACTACTTTCCTCAATGGAAATTTACTTGAGGATGTGTATATGACACAGCCTGAGGGTTTTGTCAATCCCAAGCATCATAAAAAGGTTTACAAACTTCAAAAATCTATTTATGGATTAAAGCAAGCATCCCGAAGTTGGAATCTTCGTTTTGACAAGGCAATCATAGAATTTGAATTCGTCTAGAACGAAGATGAGCCTTATGTGTACAAAAAGGTTAGTGGGAGCATAATAGTATTTCTAGTCCTATATGTGGACGACATCCTACTCTTTGGAAATGATATTCCAACATTGCAAAACATTAAGCAATGGTTGGGGAAATGCTTCTAAATGAAAGACTTAGGTGAAGCCGAGACAATACTTGGTATTCGAATCTATAGAGATAGATCGAATCGGCTTTTGGGACTAAGTCAAGAAAAGTACATAGACAAAGTACTAAAGCAATTTAGTATGCAAGACTCAAAGAAAGGGTACATACCTTTGGCTTTAGGAGTTCCTTTAACTAAAGAACAATGCCCTAAAACCAAAGAAGAAAGGGACAACATGAGTAGAATCCCATATGCATCTGCTATTGGATCTATCATGTATGCTATGTTATGTATTAGGTTGGATGTTGCTCATGCACTGACTATAACTAGTAGGTTTCAGTAAGACCCTAGTAAGAAGCACTGGTCTGCTGGAAAGGGGATTCTAAAGTACATGCGAAGGACTAAGGATCACTTCTTTATGTATGGTGTTCAATAAGAGCTCGTCATATAAGGTTATGCTGATGCTGCTTTTCAAAGCAGCACTCAGGACTCTAAATCGCAATATGGATTTGTTTTTGTTTTGAACAGTGGTGCTGTCAGCTAAAAAAGCTCGAAAGAAGAGACTGTTGCCGACTCAACTACAGAATCTGAGTATATTGCAACGAGTGAAGCTGCAAAAGAGGCTGTTTAAATTAGAAATTTAATTTCTAGATTAGGAGTGCTCCCAAACATCCTAGATCCATTAGAAATTTTATGTGACAACAACGGGGCCATCGCACAGGCCAATGAGCCCCGATCATAGCAGAAATCCAAACACATACTTAGGCGGTACCACCTGATCAGAGAGATCATTGATCGTGGGGACATCAAGGTTAGCAAGATAGCAAGTGAAGACAATGTAGCAGATCCTTTGACGAAATAGTTATGTCCAAATCTATATGAAGCTCGTTTTAGAGCATTCGATCTTAGGGCTATGCCCAATTGGGACTAGTGCTAGTGGGAGATTGTTAGTGTAAGCCCTCGCCCCAATACATTGTAATAAAACTCTTTTGTTAATAAATGAGGCATTTGTTTTATCTATTATATTCATGTGCATATCAATTGATAGAACTATCCAAGAATCTTGTTTCAGTTTAAGTTACCATGTGTGAGGCACATGGTTTTAAGACCTTGAAACAATAGCTACTTTATTCTAAATATCCCTAGTCAATCATTGTTATAGGAATAACAATGAATTTAGACTAGTATGCTCTCTCTAATAAGTTGAGTTCTATCTTATGGATCATAAGGACAAGAGTGTCAATCAGAGATCATAGATACATGTTTAGAACATGGTATCTGGATTCGATCCGTTCATGAGAACACTACATGGTATAAGTCATAAGTGTTTCTCATATGCAAGTTTTGCATCAAAGTTCTTAGACCTAAAATCTTTATGAAACTCTTTATGAATTACTGTGTACTTTGACATACACCTAACGTGCTTGTAACAGAGTGACAAGTATGGGTATGCTTGGGTATGCATTGATTCATGTTAGAGAGCATGGGAGAAGTGAAGGAATTACCCCTCTCGATAAGAGAGAAAATATCATCGGCCACTTGATCAGTGAACTGAGAAGTGTATGGTCATACTGAGATGAAATAATAAGTAATCATTATTTATCTGAGAGTTTAATGTCACTAAAATATCAAGAAAGGAATTAATATATATAAGGATGACTAGTTCCATGCCTTATATTAATTCTGATATTTATGGGTAAGCGACTATGCAAAATTGCATTAGGTCACTAAATGCCATATGCATTTTCGTTTAATTTGGAATGCTATAATATCTTGCTAGAGAATATATATAGCCTTTGAATTAATTCATTGCCAACATTAAATGGACCTATAGGATTGCACTCAAAGCATTAGGCTTAAAATATTTAAATAAAGTATTGGGCATTAATTTGGGCTTTTAATTAAAGTCAAATTAATGTATGTAATGGGCATTATAATTGTTAAATGGACCTTGATCCATTAGAGAGAGAGATTCAGCCCACAAGGTTTAATTTCAATTAATTAATTATCTTGTATTAATTAAGTTAATTAAGTATTAAATCCTACTGATATTTAAATCAAATTAAAACACTTAAAAATGAGATGACCTAGCCGAAATTCCAAGATAAAATAACAAGGGAGTTTCAGCACATGTTTGTTTCCAAGTTAAGTGATTAATTTGATTAAAATGTCTTATATTTTATTTCAAATTAATTCAAAAGAGTTTGAATTAATATATGTCACTTGATTTTAAGAAGTGATTAAAGCTAAATTAACTATCTTGAGGTAGTGGATTTCAGAATTATCACTTACAAAATTAAATGATATATATTGGTAAACAAAAGAAAACCCTAGTAGGTGTGTGGCATGAAACTCTCTCTCTCTCTCACAAAATTCTCTTGGCCGAATTCACTAGGAGAAAGGATTCTTCCTCATTCTCTTGTGTTCTTGGGCAGCAATAGCACCTAAAAGAAGTGCAAGATCAAATCTTGTAGCTTCAATCCATTGCCATTACACAATACTTAAATTGAGAGCTAGCAATCTCGATTTTAAGCCGTCGTTGCAATTGTGTGTGTGAACATAGAGAGGAGTGGCGTAAGGGTTGTTCCTTTGGAATTGGTGGTGAAGATCTAAGGCAAACAAATCCTTTTTAGTTGCTGGTCATCATCAAAATCAAATCTTGAAGTGCACCTAAAGTTGTAAGTTTTAAAATCCTAAAATTGCATGTTTTCGATTCTTTGTTTGTTTTTTGCGTGGCATGTATGATCTATATTTTTGTTTTTCTGCTGTGTGATCTTCATATACTTGCCATGTCATATTCCATCAGTCATGATGCCTAGCTAGAGGCCAATCATAACTTGTATAATAGTGTATCATAAATATCTATAGGGATTGATAAAATGATTTAAAGAAGTTTAAATCAAGTGAGTTTTGAATAGAACTCACAATTACATATTATACTGCCAATATGGATAGGAAAACAATAGGTCATGCACATATAGAGAAAAAGATAAAATGGTAAAATGGCAAGGATAATAATATTTGATATTATTATGGGAGTAGAGAAGTGAATAAGAGAATAATTAATTAAAGAGTTTAATTAATTATGGTCAAGTAAAATTGTTCGCATAACTTTTTAGAAATGTTCTGTAAAATGGCCTAATTGAAATATTGTATTTCATAATTAATTATTATTGGACTATAAGTGTTATAGGGCTGATATAATAATTAATAGATCTATTGGAGAAATTAAAAGGGGCATAGAAGAATGGCTTTAGCGTATAAACCCTCTAGAGGAAGGGTTACACGCCAAGCCCTAGTTGAAGGTCTTAGAGACCTAATTATTGGATCAAAACAAATAAAATATATTTTATAAGTGTTATGGAGCCTACATATTTAATTTGGATGGATTTGAAATTCATTTGGGTGATTAAATCCAAGTATATGCACAAAGGCCTAGTTTGTTGGTTTTGTGCATAGTCTTTTGTGAAAGGACTTAAATTATATCTAATTGATCTCAAATAAATTATTAATAGTTTCAGAAGCCCATTGAATATTTCTCCAGCAATTTTAAAGAGCTCAATCCTATTATGAAATTGGATTTTTAACCTAACTATAAAAATCCAAGTGATAGGGCATTATGGTTAAGGTGTACAACCAAGAGAAAAGAATTTGTCTCACTCTCTCAACCCTAGCCACCACCGCCTTACTAGCATCAAGGGGATTTCAGCTACCCCTTGTTCTCTTCCATAGTTAGTTCATTCAATCCTTCTCTAGTGTGGATTACTCATTCGAGGTGTTTAATTTTGGACACTATGGTTTGCGACAACCAGGTGAGAAGAAAAATCAACTGTTCAACAAAAATCAAAGGTGATTTTTTTCTTATTCTCATTAATATGTATATTGTAAATTCATGGAAAGATCAGATCTACTGGTTAAAATTTTAAATTCTGCTTATGTATGAGATGCATGTAACTGATAATTTCCAATAACAACGAACAATTTTCTGTCTGCCATAGCATAAGTATAGAATATGGTCGTATGTTTCAATTTGACAATTTTGATAGAACCATACTAAAGGAAATTGGTGTAGCACCTAACCAACTAAATTCGAGGGGATGGAGGACTGCAGTCTGCTTTAAGGTTTTATATCAGTAATTTGGAATAGCCCTTTATAGACAACTTAAGTTTTTGTTCCTAAATTTAGATATTAATTACTAATTATGAAATTTTCTCTGTGATTTAAAGACATGGATTGTCTTAATTCAAGATGTTTTCAAGTTGAAAATCTCCTTGAAAAATATGCTTTTGTCAAGCCTAGTGTGTAAGGATCCAAAATAGGCCATAGTAGAATTTAAAGGCAATTACATGTTATTAAAGTCTAATTAAGCATTATTAGATAAATTATTAGTAGCTAAGATCTAATGAATTCATGGTCATGCGTGATGAAGTATACAATAGTCAATGTATATTATAGTATATAATGTGCATAATTGGAATAAAATATCGTTAAGATATTGATTGGAGCATAAATATTATTAAGTTGTAGTTAATTATGTGATTAATGTGTGTGAATTATATGGAATGAATTTTATAAGGGTATAATTAAATTATTATTTTTGGTTGAATAATAGTCAATGGTGTAATTGAAGCATGAAGTGTTAATTTAGGGGTCAATTTATAAATATGGCATCTTAGGGTGGTCAAATGTGAATAAAAGAATGAATTGAGAGGTTGATTTAAGAGAAGGAATAAATGGAAAGTTAAATTTACAATATGCAAAAAGGTGAGAGATTATTGTGAGACATGCAAGTTTTTAAGGGACCAAAAAGGAAAAATTCCCTTGCCATTATAAACAATCATTTTCATGATAGAGAGAGTGTGTATGGAGAGGGACGACTTTTCTTGAGAGAGTTATAGAAAATTCTCTTACTTCTCATCTCTTATATCCATTGTTAAGCTCCCAAAGTGTTCTTGAAGAAATCCTTGTATGTGGAATTAATCGATCATAACTAGTGTTAAACATTAAGGTAAGCATATTAATTTGATAATTCATCTCTTATTCTTCATCTTCTTCTTATTTGGTTGATGGTGGATTGAGTTAAATGCTAGAAATTTGTGTTATATGAATTATTGTTAAAGGAGAAGAAGAAGGTAGAAATAATAAAGAAAAAGGGCTTGTAAAGGATTGAAGGTTAGAGGGAAATTTAACTAAGGTATGGGAATTATTTTGATCTTGCATGTGTTTATTGTGATGAAGTTGATATTGAGAATAGTAGGTTATGCTTGTGCAGATCATCAATTGATCATGCATGTAAGGGAATTAGAATATTAGGCATTAATGTGAAAGTGTTGTCCAGAAATTTGGATTGACCTCCAGTGACTATTTTGATCATAAGTTGAGTTTTTGAACTCCAAATTTTATGATTATAGTTGGGTTAGAATCAGGACATCAGTGCTTACAAATGTTATAGAAATAACAATAACAAAATTTTTCCTCTAATGTCCTAAAAAATTCCCTAAATAGTAGTCCTTTTTCATTTGGAGACTCATTGGAGCAGTCCTTAGTGATTTGCCAATAACTTGAGCTAAAGAGATTATATTGAGATAATTTTAAATGTTATGAGAAATAGAAACACAAAGGAATAGTTTTTATTAAGACCACATGGCCTAAAAATGATGTTTTATATTTTTAATATTGGTATCAAAATGAAATTGGAAATCTACAACTGTGCAGAATGTTTGTCATGGCTTCCCTGTTTTACATAAAATTTACTAAAATATCTCAAAATGATAGTAAGGCTTATCTAGTCCTTATTGAATTTTTTAAAGCATCTTTATTATACAAATGAACATAAGCATGTGATGATATCATATTTCAAAGCAATAGGTATGATTAAATGATGAAACATGTTTATGGGAATGGCAAGATCATGTATGTTAACAATATTTATCTACATAAGAGAAAGAATGTGTATGATTAATATCATACATATATGTTATAATTATACATGTAAGCTTGTGTGATACATGATTAATTCTTAGTCAGCAAACAATAGAAACATGCTAAGTTAACTGTTAAGTTTCTCAAATGCTCTTATTGTTTATTACGTGAGGTTGATAAATATGTCAAGATTTTCTAATCCATTGTTTATATGTTAAATAAATGTATATATATCAAGAGTGGTTGAGTGTGATTACATATGACTCTTTTTGTCTGTTATTATACTTGTAAGCAGGTTAAAGTAAAATATTGACGTTTCAAAGTTAATTACAATTTAATTAGTGCATCTGATATATGGAATAACATGTTTAACTGTGGTTTCTAATGCATGTGCTATATTTGCATACATTATGTATAGATCCTTTTTATGAATTGTTTAAATTCAAGTATGCTGAATTAAATGGAGGATTACAATGTTGTTTAAAATTGCACATCTTAAATTATATTTATTTCCGACATGTCATTTTTAATGTTTCAATTGATTTATATATTTTGATTTTGACAATCACTGTGAGTGGTTGTCTTTCATATTTAGTTTTCGACACTAAGCTTTATTGCTTAGCATGGGTTATTTTAATCAGTGTAGCTTTTGAGTTAAGAGATCACCTCAAGGTTAATGTCTGCAATAGTTGGGCCAACACTAGAGAGTCTAAAAGTATAGCTGTTCATGTTGAGTTCTTTTGGTTACAAGAATTTTATTTGTAATGTCAAATGATGTATTGTACTAAAAATTCTTGGATGTAAATCTTAAGCATTCTAAGAGACCCAAAAGTATAAAGTAAAGTTTTTAATTGCACAACACTTATGTTAGATTTTTTTTCTTTAGAAGATCTTTATATTTAAAAATTCATGGCAATAACGTAGTAAAGTATGTTGATACTTTTTAGATAAAGTGAGTCAGTTTAAGTGCAAGATAAGGGTGTCACATAGTGAACATTGGTGGGCCTAAACCATACTGAAGAGTCAACAGGCTCTATTTTAAGGCCTCAGGTGCAATAAGTCTTTTGTTAGCAGGCATTTGGAGAGCCAAATATGCATAAAACTCTCAAAAATGTAGATGAAACCCCATTAAGGAGATTTTTGGTTTGTCTATCCTTGAACAAGAGGAACTTAACATTTTTTGTAATGTTTCAATGACCGTGGTCAAAAGTTGTTTATCTTGGTTTAATAAGCATTGAATTTCTTTAGTTGACTGCTTTTGATATAAATGCATTCAACATCCATTGAAACATTCCAAAGGCTGTTGAACTATCCAATGGATTTTGAATGCTTTAGTTCATCCACCCTTGATATAGAGGCTTTCAACACCTATTAAGGCTTCCAATGACTATTGAACCCTTTTAATGTTTGTTAAACTATTTCAATAGGTGTTGAAAGGCTTAGTTTTACTAAGATGGCATGTTCTCTCCCCATAAATGGGGAGATATTCTCTTGATTGAGGAATCCAAAAATTTAAAGAAGAAACCCTATTACTAATAGCAATAAAGACAAGAGATTTTTCCTCAAATCCTTGGTTTTTTTATTTCTTTAAAAAAAACTTAAATTTAGAAGGTTTCCTAAAAGTGATTAGAACTTGGCAATCCTTTATTTTCTATTATTTCTTTTCCCTTATAAATTTTGTAGTTTGTATCTTTCAATTTCATTTACTGTAAGTTTATCTTTTATATCATATTCATCTATTTATTCTTTTTCCTTCTTTTGTTTTTTTCTTATGGTTCCATTTTAATTTTAAGAATTAACAAATATCATGAGGGATTATAATGATTTATTTATTTTTGTTTATATAATGCCATCTGGATTTTAAGGATTGGTTTCACCTAAAGAAATCATCATTTATCTAATTAACATAATGCTAATGCATACAAGATTCCTTTAATTTAGTATAGTTTCATATTGCTTTTTAATTTTTGCAGTCATTAAATCTCATTTCCCCTTTTATTTGTTTATTTCATATTTTGTACAATTGTCCATTTTATCCACATTCTTGAATTTCATATACCGTAGTCTTTACTTTATATGTAATTATTTTTTCGTTGCAATTTATTTATTCATATTGTTGTTTTGTATGTATACATATGTTTGTTTGCTTTTATGTATTTGGAGTTTTATCTTATTTTTAGCAAGAAGATGACTTTCAATGGGAATTGAAGTGCTTTTACCCTATTGTGAAAAATCTCAAATCTCATTGGATGTGGCTTCCAATGCCAATTCACACCCTATAATGCCAGTTGATTTGGCTCCTCATAGAGTTTTTCTTTCATTCTTCTCTAGTATTATTTAACATTTATTTTTTTATTATATTTTATACGTTACAATTAAAATTTTATTTTGCTATAAATTTTTTTAATATAAACATAATTTTGATTTGGTTAGTCTAAGTTTAAGATGATAGTATTTTAAATTTGATGAGTTTTTAGATAAAAGTCTTTTAAGATATAAAATCTAATTATGCAAAATTATTTTTTAGAATATTTGATGTATTTATAGATTAAAAAATACATTTTATTTTTCTTATTATTTATTTTCTTTAAATGTAAAATTATATTTTCCATAAATACATTTTTTAATTAGGATAATTACCTTTTCTATGCATATCTTGTTTTATTTGATATTCAAAATAATATCTTACTATATTTAATTTGAATTTGAAAATCAAACTCATATCTTCTCTCAATTTTTGGTCAACTTATTTATCATGTTTACCCTTTGTAGATTATTTCTCTTTATTTTGTTTCCTTATTTATTTGTTTCCTTTTATTTAGGTTCCTTTATTTATTTGTTTCAATATAGAATTTGTTATATTTCCATATGAATAACATTTATTTCCTTTTTTATATTTCCATGCATATTACAATAATTTAGATATTATTTTTACACGTATTAAAAAATAACAAAAAAATAGAGGTTGCAAGTTTGGTCCAATCCAAAAATTTTTCTCAAAAAAATTAATCCAAATCCAACCCAACCTCAAAATTTGCCCATCTACACAACTCAAAATGATCTCATTAAATTTTGACCTAAATAGACATGTTTCATGTGTTCCAATAGGCATCAACAACACCGAATGGGTAAAATTACAAAATTTTATACCAACAACAATTAGTTTCATACCTAGCACGCCTAACCCGATCCCAACACATCCAAGTCCAAAACTGACCTAGTCCAAACCCAATCTGGCCTAAATATGGTCTAACCAGTAGTAGGCTTAAATTTTATTTATTTAAATTTGTGTACAAAAAAATTTTGAAATTTTGGTTAGCCTCGAATTAAACCCAACCCATCCCGACTTGACTTGAACATGTATAAAATCCAACCCAACCCACCATGAAGTAACCCTATGTTTTATTTATAGAGGGTTGTGCAGAAAATCATCAAATTCTAGTTAGATCCCGCCCAAAATTGATCCATCTTGATCTAGCCCAAAGTCAACAAAACTCCAAGTAAGCTTAGATTTTATTTATGTTGACTTGTGTAAAACAATGTTTAAATTTGGGTTAGGTACAAATTGAACTAGACTCTTCCCAAACCTACACTCGCCCCATCTTAACCTGAACTTATCCCAATCTGAAGTAGGCCTGGATTTTATTTTTGTAGGCTTGTGCAGAAAAAATTTTCAAATTTCAATCAGGCTTGGCATGAATTCAACCCTTTCTGACCTGGCTAAAACTCAGTCCATACCAAATCAAACCCAACCCTACCATAAATAGTCATGTATTTTATTTATGTAGTATTGTAGAGAAAAAATATTTAAATTTTAGTTAGGCCCAATCCTTTTTAAAATCACACCATCTTTACCCAAACCCAAACTAGGTCAAAGTAGGCCTGAATTTTATTTATGTAGATATAGGCAAAACAAAATCTTCATATATCGGTAAGGTCTATCTGAATTTGACCCATCCTAACTCAGGCTTGACCTAACAAATCTTAGCCAAACATGAACTTAGCCAATACCAAATCCAACCCACTCTAGTCTATAATAGTTATGTATTTTATTTATACAGGTTTATAGAGAAAAAATTTTCAAATTTTGATAAGCCCAACGTATCCCGACCTGAACCAAACCTAACCTAGCCTAGAATAAAGTAGACTTGTATTTTATTTTATGTAGGCGTGTACAAAAAAAAATAAAATTTAAGTTAGGCTTGGTCCAGCACATTTCAACTATTCTTAACTTTGTTGTGCTCAACGCACCCTAAACTAGGCATAAATGTTAGTTATGCATACTTGTATAGAAAAACATCTTTAAATTTTTGTTAGGCCCAATCCATCTTGGTTTGATTAAAACTCAACCCATCCTTGACAGGCTGACACCAACACCAACCTAGCCCAGCCAGAATAGGCTTATACTTTATTTATGTAGGTTTGTGTAGAAAAAAAATTCGAATTCAATTAAGGTATGCCAGAACCCAACCCATCCTGATTTAACACAAACTTGGCCTATCCCATTTTATATGTTGTAATTGTGTCAAAAGTTAATTTTCATTAAAAAATTAGGTTAAATGGACTGACCCATAACTTTTCCCACTATAGTTATTATGTGATCCATTTTGGTCACCATACAACCCATTTAGGCCATCGTGCAACCCATCTAAGCCAATATGTAGGAAACCTAATGGTTGACCCAAACCCGCCCAACCTATTTGGTCATCGGGCAATTTATGACCCATAAATAAATGACCATTTTATGACCCAACCTAAACCCGCTTAATCCAACCTACATGTCACCTATAACAAAAAGAAAACATTTATATTAATTAATAGTTGTTTTCCTGATAAAAGGGTTTGAGGGTAATTTCTCATATTTCACTAAGAAATAAATGCCTTTTTGTCTTATCTTTCTTTTTGAAAAGTCTTTCCCATAAGAGGGTCCACCAATTTATGCCTATACCAATCTATGTCCCTTAGTTTCCTTCTTTTGTCATCTTTAAAGTATGATCGAGCTTTGTGATATAGGGACTTGCAAGGACTACTTATGGCTGTCTACTAAAACTTTTTAAATACCTCTTTTATAACAATCTCTAACTCTCAACTTTAAGAGAGTTGTAGTCATCTATGGTGTGTCCCACAAATTTGTAAAATCATAAAAATTAATCTTGCATCTTCTTATATATGGCTTCTTGGACATCTTTTAAGGCCAATTTACACTACAGTTCTTGTCCTTTATGCATAAAAACACCTTAGAAAGGGAAAAGTTGAGCAAGGTATATTTTTTAGTTGGAATGTTACATGGGGATGAAACCTTTTATGCTCATTCACTTTCCTTTTTCTTAAACTTTTTGAAGTATTAACTTTTTTTTGGGTTCTTGCTCCACTTCCTCCCCACCAAAGCGGTTGGTGTCTACTATAAGTGTTTAAAATCCTCTAATCCTTCCTTATCACATAATTTAATTAGATATATTGATTAGCCCTATCCATCATATCTGAAAATTGTGAGGATGGATAGGTTATTAAAGATTTTAACAACTAAAATTGTCTAACACTTCTTTCTAAGGTAGACAACACAATCTTAGGGTGGAGATTTTTAATTTTAAAAGCTTGGTCTAGAAACTATCCTCATAATCCCTTAAGCTTTCATCTAATTTGTATTCCATATTATACTGATTGTTGGCTATCTTGGGTGATCGAACTTGGACTATGTATCTTTGTAGCACCAGACCCAAATAAATATACAATTCAGACATTGGATTTCACAGCTCATTTAATAATATAATCGAAATTCTATATGGAAAAAATATTCAATTGTCTTTAAATTTTATGATTGATTTAAATATTATATAGAAAATTGGGCAGAATTTTCCCTATACTAGTCATTATACTACCTATGTATAGAGAAAAATTACACTTCTAAACTCCATTATCATATTTCATTCAACATCACCCTATCAAACTCTAACATAAGATTTCCCATTCATCATATATCATATTTGTAATATTTATCA
Organism: Excoecaria agallocha; assembly: GCA_037975025.1. Taxonomy (NCBI): domain Eukaryota; kingdom Viridiplantae; phylum Streptophyta; class Magnoliopsida; order Malpighiales; family Euphorbiaceae; genus Excoecaria; species Excoecaria agallocha. The sequence goes on from CM075819.1 coordinate 23,841,926, forward strand.
TCAAGCATAGTCTTATACACATAAATGTATATTTAAATTGTAACAACTTAGAGTATTACTGATTTTAAAAAGTATTTTGTTATTTATGGAACTCAGAATATCTTACAACATTTTTATCTAGCTCGATCATCGAATCGGGTATGGGGTGTTACAATCTTATGGTTGAAAAATCTTACAGCTGTTTGGATGACATAATTAATCCTTGAAGGATGATTATGAAACTAGTCAAAAGTGTCTTCTACCAAGTTTGTGGGATCACTCTACTTAAAAGCTTGTAATCTAAATATGTACATCTAGATCAATGATAGATAATCTAATAGGTGGCATTTTAGATCAATCTTTCCATTATATATACCTGGTCATCTACAGCTATACCAATCTTAGGTGAATGAACAAATTCATATATTTCTTATGAGAAAAAGGAAAAGATATCACCATTAAAGTAAGGTTTCTTAAGATAACCCAATCCAAATTTTTTGATTGTTTGGAAAAGCAATTTTTCTTCTTTTTTAACAATTGGTTTAGCTAATTTTTGTTTAGTTAATCTCGAGATCTTCAACCTCGGAGTGCATATGTATGATCTATTAGCAACAAAGAAAGGTGAAAGCAATTGTGAATTAGTTTTATCTTGGGTTAAGGAGGAAACTATGATGTGAGGAGAACAATGATACATTGGGAGAGAAATGGGACCAAAGATGAGCTAGCAATACCGAATGGATCAATAACTAGATCAAGAGCTAAGAAGTTAATGGAAGCACTTCATTCTTACATGGGCAAAATTGTAAATAGGTTGGAGTCTTTACAAATATTGGAGACCAATGGCATCGCATCTAATAAAATTGGGTTGGACTTGCAAGAAAACTCTTCATCTTATTTAATTAATTATTTTAAGTTAAAGAATAACTTTAGGCAACCCACTACTTGAATTTTACATATGGGCGTGTTATTAATCCATTATGGTGTGTATGTTTCATTACGCACTAACTTAACTTTTTGAGATTGTTTTGCTGTGATGAACTTTTATTATCTTAAAACACATTTAAATTTAATCTATCACCCTATAGGCTTTTTTTTAGAGATATTAGGTTCAGACTTTAGTTATTTTTATGCTAGTCTTATGTTTAAAGGCCTTTTATATCTCTAGGTTTCTTTCTTTCATATGGGTATGAATACTTCAAATTAAACTTGTAAGGATATATTTTGTTGAATGGAAAATATTAAGTTCTTACTTATCTTTTTGGCTTAGCCAAATTTCATATGAGAGGATTGCTTGTCTTCTTCTATTATATCAAGAATCGAATTCTCATCAAGGTAATCACTTATGGAAAATTCTATTCTTATTTTTCAAATCAACTTTTTCATATGCATTTTCATTTTTGTTATTTATTAGGGGTTCATAAAGGTTGGGGATTTATTATTGTTAATGTTCTTGCCAAATGTGTTTAAGGGGTTTTAGTTTCTTTAGCCTTAGGATTGTGTATCATTTAGTATCAGAGCTTAGATTGGGATAATTTTTTATTTATCTTGTGGTTATTTGTTGTTATTATTGTTTATTTTCATTAGATTCTAAAATTATAACTCATCTTATTCTTTTATTTTTTTTGTCTCTTCCTTTTTCACATTTAGAAATTAATTACAATCAAGGCTAAATCAAAACTAATTGCAGAACAAATTTTGTTGGGTAATTTGTGTAGGAATTTTTCTCTTGTGTTTCTGACTTTGTTTAGTTGTCTACATATATTTTTGAATCAAATTTGAGTTTCTCATTAAGGAACCTCAAATTCTTCATTTTTGCATTAGTTTTGTCATATTTCTTGTACTCTATATGGTTTTTTCTTACATGCTAAACGTTTGCCTCTTATTACACTGAAATTAATAACTTATTAATTAGTATCATCATTTTTGGGTACGATACATAACTTTTTCTTGTGTGTTCATGTTGTCTTTCTTCATTTTGGTATTTTTGCTTCTAGTTTTGTGCCTATCTTCTTGGTTAAGTGTTTTCATTGCATTCCTAGTTTTTAATTATTATTTATGAGCTATCTTGATTGGAAATTGAATTCTGAAGTGTAATTGAAGACAATAAGTTTGAGTGTACAAACTCAAAAGAGGGTAAAAGCCAATTTCAAATGAAAGATGATTGGAGTTTGTGATTCATGCTGAACCCCCTTACTGTCTGATTTGGTTCTTCAGCACCCACTTTTAGGGTGAAAGATCGGATGAATGGTTCATTACCTCATAAAGGTCAGCTGCTTCATAATAAATAGAGATTCAACCTAATTCGCCAAGTCCTGAACCTCAAAAAGGCATGAGAAGGCATCTTAAGGTATCCCCATTCCATTGTTGGCAATCAAGCTACGAAGGCATTTGTTGGGCACCATAAGGCAAGTATAAAAGGAACCACCACTGAATAAAAAATTGGAAAATTTGCTCTAACCTAATGAGGCCAAAACTAGAGATAGCTCAAGAAATCATTCTTATTCATACCCTTGGTTAATGTTATATAAATGTATATTTTAGATTAATTATTTTATCCCTCCTTTCACACATATTATCATGCATAAAAGAAAGGTGTACCCAAGTATGTCAGAAAACTGTAAAACATGTGTATGAAAAGCGATAAAGATATGTCATAAAATCAAATCCACTAAGTAAAAGTTACACATAAAACGGGCAATTAATTGTGATGTTGTTTTTGTTGGGAGATTGATTCCTACATGCATATTTATAAAAAGAGCAGTTTATTGCAAATATTGTAGGAGAAAATAGGGATGAGTGATCCCATTTTATTTAGAAGAAATATATGTCAATTTATGGAAAAAAAATCCTTTATACTATTAATAAAAAGGTTATCCTTTGAATGTGATTTTTGGGGTAAGAGATAGGAAATTCGTCCCATTTTAATGAAAATTCAAATTAATTAATAGAATTATCTCTATCTAATTTTCCATTTAAATGGTTGAAAAACCATTATTATCGCATCATTTGCATAATAAATATAAAAAAATAAATACAGGCCGAATTAATTATGAATAATAAAATAATAAAAAAAGCAGTATAACTCTTATGCCATATTCTCTAATTTACTCTATCTTGACCTATAATACATGTGCGTGTTAATAAACATTGAAAATATAACAAAAGATAATAATGGTTAATTGTTAAGTAGATTAAATAATAAGCAATTAACTCAAATAATATTAAGTAAATAAAGTGAATAAAAATGCATGACACATCCTACATGAATAAATAACGAAAAGAATAAAGAAATAAATGGATATATATACATATATATAAGTTATAACAAATCAAAAGGAAAATAATATATACATAAATATGAAAATGCATACAATATGCATGAAATAAAACATAAATAATAATATTATGAAGCCTATTATCACATGAGAAATAATTGTAAGCAATTTGTTATAAACACAAGAAAAAAATATTAACAAATTATTGTTCATAAACTCAATAAAACATATGTAACATATTATAAAATTATAATATATAGAGATAATATGTAAATATAAAATAAAATAAAATAAAAATAAATTGGTGTATGCATGAAGTGTAGCAAAAGATGGCCAAAGAAATGTGAGTCCCATCTAAAACAAGCCGGGAAAACTCAAGGAGCAAACTGGGGAAGAAAAGACCTTAATTGGGCAAGTCAAAGCCATGACTCGCTAACAAGTCACGACCTCAGCCAAAAAAATGCAGTCTGCTATTCGTAATTTTATTTCCTCACTAAAAAGCAAAAAAAGCGAAAATAATGCATTGAAAATGCATAAAACCTCATTAGAACTAATTTTTATGCATAGAAAACTTGATATGGAAAAGAAATTTGAGAATTAGAAATCATACCATGGAAGTTGGAAGAATATGATGAATAGTGATTTTCACAACCAAAATGCAAAAGTACCATTGTAATGGTTGAGAAATGACTAGAACCACTTAAAACTTATTTTTCAACAAAGAAAAACTAATTTAAGAAAGGATAATCAAAAATCAAAATTTGAAATATAGAAGATAGAAAAAAAAGCGGAAGTAGGAAAAAGATAAATAGTGTTATTCATTTAACATATTTAACACATAATTACTCAAAATAATCATAATAATTAAGAGATATGCCAAGAAATAAACAAGATAAAGGTTAATTACATGATTCACTCAATAATTATTAACAAGAAAAATTAAAGAATTAAATCTAAGAAAAATGAATATTTACAAGTTGAATGTGGATATTCATAATAAAATCCAAAGGCTTAGATCTAGACTTTTTTTATTTCACCTTCCCTATTGTTAACTCATAATCAAAAGAATCTAGCACTTAAGGGCCTCTGTCCTTGCTCTCCTTTTACTGCTATATTCTTCATATTTTGAGATGTAAACGGTTTTTCAAGCTTTTTTTCTTTTCTAAACTTATGGAGAGAGAATTTTTTAATTGTGGAAGGACATTCTTTTAAATACTTATCATGAGCATTAAATGATCAGCGAAGGGTTGAATAATAAAATTTGATTTTTAATCCTCAATTTTAGAAATTAAAAAATATAAAAAGAGAAAAAAGTCACAGCCTTGACTGTTGAGTCAAGGGAGTCATTAGAGGTGGGATCGAGAATTGGATAAAAATGCCCCTTTTGGGCATCATTCGAAGTGAGCCACTTGTTTCACTCATTTCTAATGGTATGAGGGATATTTTTTAGTGTGAGCATATGGGACATGCTTTAAGGCATGACTCGAAGGTGATTCACAACCTTGACCTGTGAGTTAAGGGCATGACTCACCACTAAGTATCTTTTTAGGCCCTAAAGCACACATTTGTACCTTGTCAATTGAGGGGAAAATGGAACAGCCCTGAAAAGACATTTTTGAACATTAAAAACCTTAGAAGAGTGCCTACAAAAGGAATTTTGAAAATAGAAAACTCGATGAGAGCTATAACACTTATGTTCCCTATCTATTCATGAGCAATAGTGTGTTCATTAGGTAACCGATTCAGAAGTTACCTTAGGACCCAATGTCGATAAAGTGTCATCTCTTAAGTTAAACACGTAAAGGATTGAATTCAGAGGTTCCTTTCATTGCTAACAATTTTCTTACAGCTTTTTTTTTTATATAAATAGCCTATAGAAGAGATGGAAAAGAATCATTACATGAGGAGAAAAGATGAATATGTGCGTAATTTAAACTTGATGTACAAGGTAGTCATGATTGAGTTTGGAAAGCTGTCTACAAGGATGGATGAGAGAATTAATAAAGCCAATAGAACTTAAAGCCATAATAGATCAATTAATAGCCATAAGAATAGGGAGGAAGACTTAGAAAGAATGTATGATGAATATAAAGATAAAGTGTAATCTATAAAGGGTAGAGCAAGAAGCAAAAAGAGTAGAGAGAAAAGATAGCAACATTATTGCCATCAAAATAAAAATTCCACCATTCAAAGATTGGAAGATGCTAAAGTGTACTTAGAATGGGAAAGAAAGGTGCACATGATATTAAAGTGCACTTGGAATGGGAAATAAAGGTGGACAACCATTTTAAAGATAAGAATGTGAGATTGGTAGTAGTAGAATTCTTTAATTATGCACTAGTTTAGAGGGATGAATTGATAAAGAATAGGAGGATGAATAGGGAACCATCTATGTCTATTTGGAAAAAAATGAGAAGAGTGATAAAGGAAAGGTTCATGCCATTTTATTACTGTGAACAACTGCACCAACAATTACATAAACTCACACAAGGATCTGCATCAATATAAGATTATTAAAAGGAGATGGAGATGTTACTGATTAAAGCTAATATATAAAAGGAGGAAAAAGTGGCAACTGCTCGATTCATAGGTGAATTGAATAGGGAAAATGTTGATATGGTTAAGTTGTAACATTAAATAGAGATAGAGGGCCAAGTGAATATTGCCATAAAGGTGGACAAGCAACAAAAACAAAGGATGGTAGCCAAGTCATTCTCAAATTCCAGTAACAAATGAAATCCAAAATGAAGGAAAAATGAACATAAAAAGAGGAATCAATATCCAAATTCCACTACCGAAGGCAATTAAACAAAGAAAGGCACAGGGAAGACTGCTTTAATTCAAAGAGATACTACTAATGTTAGGCCCCTATTTAGGCCTTGGGAGAATATGCATATGTTCTTCAATGATAATAGGACCACTATGTGTGTATATAGTTAGTGAACTACAAGTTAGGACATAAAGGTAATTACCTTAAAAGAGGATGGGTAAAATGGTCATTTTAATTTAAGTTATGCATGTGATTAAATATAGGAAAGATGCTAATTAAGGGACCCAATTGAAAAGGAAAAGAGAAAGTCAAGGGGTAAAAACATAAATTTAAAGATTTAAGTGCAATTTTGAAAAAGTCAATTGGGAGCTAATGTAAGGACCCAATCATGGCCCTAATCGGATTATTGTTAATTAATGAGGATTACTGTTAATTAAGGTAAATTGAATTATTTTTCAATTATCGAGGTTAAGTTCCAAGAGGGGTATTTTGATAATTTTAGGATATAATTATATGAGTTAAGTTAAATTATAATTAAAGAAAAGGATACAATTGAAATGAATTAGAAAGTCTTGGGGTCAAAGTGTAAGGAATAGAAATTTAGAAGATTATTGCATGTAAGGGCATTGTGGGAATTTCCTTTGGTGAGATATTTATCCCACTATAAATTAGGGTTTAGGAGAGATGGATATCGGCATTTTGAAGGCTCTCTCTCTCTCTCTAAAATCATAGTTTGGAGAATGATGCTAGGGTTTGGGAGTTAACATCAAAGGTAATGTTTCCCTTAAAGATTTCTTCATCTTTTCTTTTAATTGATGATGTTTGATGAGAGATTACAAGATCTTGTTGTCATCATGTGTAAGGAAATGAAAGAGAAGCATGTAAATTAAGTGAAAGAGAAGCAAGGAACCTTGTGTAAAGGAGGTGAAGCTTGATTTTGAGGTACGGGATTTATTTGGAAAAGTTACTGTACACATTTACCATCTCTTATTGAATGTGTTTCTTTGTGAGATTAAGGGTTAATCTAGTGTGTTTTGATGAGTATAATATGATTAGTGACTTAAATGATCATATAAGTAAGTGGGAAAGTGAGATTTAGGGTTTAAATCCATGTTATGCATGATCGGGGCTTTGGATTTTCTTCTTTCCCTCCCACACGTGGCAACTCACCCTTTTCTCCTTGTGAATGCATGACCACGTGATGCGTTTCTTCTTCCTACCCACGGCCACGTGCACTTGTTCTCCTTCAGAACACGCGACCACGTGTGTTGTTCGTCATAACACACGGCCACTCACTCCCTTTTCATGAAAAATGCATGGCCATGTGAAGATTTCCTTCATCCCACCCATGACCACACATTCCTTGTTCATAAAACCCGTGGCCACGTGTGTGTTTCCTCTTGGAAACACATGGCCACGTGTGTGACACTTCTAACAGACCTATCTGCACTGTTTTGCTTATAAGTTGAGCTAGAGAACTCCAAATTGAGTGATTTATTTTGCATTAGAAAATTAACTTCCATACCTATATTTCATATGAAGAAACAAAGTCTTAAATCTGTCCCCAAATAGGCCAAAATTCAGCTTGAATTCACGACCAGTTTGCTGCCCAATCACTAGGAATAGATCTCATTTTTTTGTAAATATATGAAAGTATAGAAATGATATCAAGATGATTTTTTATTTTTTAAAAACTAGAAACATAATGGAATATGTTTGTAGAAGACCATTTTTGCTTAAAATTCCTTTTGATATGTCAAAAACCAGTCTCAAATCGAGCTCAAAAAATTGCCAATGACTATTCACGACTAGTAACTCCGATCACCACTCGTGACACATGTTACTCATGAACAAGTGCACGAGTCATGAAGTTTACTTCCTTTAATGAGTAGTGACAACCCTCATACTCGTACACTTCTCTACTTCATCCAAACATGATTTTTAAGCCCTTTTGTGTCATCAAAGCTGGTCTAAACCTTTTTAAGTAACTTAAAAGCTTTTTAAGCATAAAATAAAGATAAGTTGTGACACTAAACATGATTAAATGAAGCAATATATGAGAATAAAGGTAGTAAATGAGCACTAAGATCGGAATACATAAAAGTGTTTACTTGTAATTGATTGTATTATAATGATTATACACATGTGATTGGCTTTGCCAAAAAATATTTCATATTGATATTCCTTTACAATGACGTGAGAATACAAGAACATAGCCTAGTGATAATAAGAGAATAGGTACAAGGTTACATGTCTAAGTTAAAAGAAATGGGACATCATAATTTGCGTTAAATTATGAAATTATAAGAGCTTGATTGCACTCAAGGTCATAAGTAGATGTAATGATCAGCATTGATATATATGTAATAACATGCTTGCCTATTCGCTCATATCTATACTATATTATTATTAACATATTCCCATTAGTAGTGTGCCAATGATTAAGATGAAATAATCTCACATAACTTACCTAAGTTTACTTTTTATAAGATGAAAAATACAAGTAAGATGATTGAAGTATATATGTGATTACGTTAGAACTTGATAGGCTATTAAAGTTAATCGAGGAATTAAATATGAACAAGTGATGACCTTAAGCTATAGATGAACCTATTTTATGGGTTATGATGACGTGTGGAAGCTACTCACGACAGATGGTAACAAGGTATGCCATTAAGAATTATTAATGAGTTAGGTAAGTCAATGTTTGATAATTGATTCAAATATGCTATGATGAGTAGTTTGATTTATAATGTGAGCAAATATGAGAATCCCAAAAGTATGAATTGCTATGATTATATATATGGACATGCATAAGATATTATGAAGCTTTTTAGTTGCAAGAACTACACTTTCATAATTGCCTCATTGGCTTCATGCATAATTATAAGTATGGCAAGATAGATCGATGGAAGTAATGTTTTATATGTTTGCATTATAATGTAAACCACTACGGTGAGTCTAAATGATGTTGATGCACTATGTGATGACGTGACTTGCATCCATGTGTAATGAAACTTAGAGCTCAATATTGATATATGATATGAATGATGATGCATATTTTTTTTATGAAAAGTGGCTTTAAGCCAAACGATGTGCTAAGTAAATAAGGATATGTTAAATTAAAGATGTTCTTAAGTGCTTAAGCCTGTGGGTCATAGTTCAGTTGTGGATTAGATAGGCATGCCTAGAGGGATACAGTCGCAGCTACCATAGTTGACCCCGTTTGGGTCTTGTTCCTTAATGGAACCATTGTTTGGCCCCGTTTGGGTCTATCATTTGTTCCTTGCTGGAACCATTGTTTGAACCCATTTGGGTCAATTGTTTGATATCTTCGGATATCCATAGTTTGATACCTCCGAGTATCTATTGTTTTCGTTATCCACCCTTTGAACTAGTACTGAGGCAGGCTATCAAAGATGATAAAATGTACTAAGATTAAGTAAATCATGCATCAATTTCTTCATATACGTAAGCTCAACACGACGAATGGCCTATTAAATTGCTTACCATGATTTCTTTTGCTATAAACCATTTGAATGAAATGAAATTATTGGAATGTATATCTATGAGAGTTAAATTGCCATGCTTTGATAGAATGTGTATAATGTTATAATAAGAACTGCTTGGCCTATAACATACATAATGAGTTTCATATGCTTTGGAAACTATGAAACATATTATAAAACTATCTCTATGAAGTGAAATGCTATATTCATTATGATAAGATTTTTATTTCTTACATCTCTTATGTGGAAATTATGACATGTTTACACATGGTATGAAGACTTTGTCTGTTAATCATTGTGTGTAATACATATTCATTGAAATGGCATGCAAACCCGTTAGTATGTATATGAACATAGGTATATGCATATGTATGATTCTGATATAAACCAAAGTGTAAATCATGATATATATTATGATGGGGTATGATGTTTAAAGTAAAATGATGGGATAGCATTGCAGGATAAGTTGTATGAACCCGAAAAGACAATTGTATAACGATATATAAAGAAATCATGTCTGACCATAACTCTATGACTGTTTCATGGCATAAGTACCCCGTGTGCATGGATTAATGCATAATGCATAACTTATGTAACAATATGATTAATGTCTTAAGTCAAAGTTTTGTACTATCAGCAAGCGAATGTCTGAATTATGACAAGTACTAAGGATCGGGAAAGGAATGAATAAAGCCAGTTTAAAGAAAGAGAAAGTGTAAGATGATGATAGTAGTTTGACAAGATTCGAGACAAGATAATTTATGGACTACTCTAGGCATAAAGTAAATATAATATTTTTAATAATTTGGATGACTTCCCAAAAATGTTCATTATGAAGTGATCAATGCAATAGATTTAAATGTTATTCCGTGTTACTATGAAAATTATAAGAAATGAGATGAATTATGGAAAGAATTTATCTATAGAGTTTTGGTCCCCACTAAGCTTTATAGCTTAGCACGGGTTTGTTATCCGTGCAGGTTTCCAAGATAAGTTCCAGAGGATTAGGCAAGATGCAATTGCCTTAAAGGATTTCATGATACTTTAAGGCCATTTATGTTATTATTATTTATCGATAAGCTCCATTATTTTTATTGTGGCATGTAATATTGGCCTGTCTTATTATTATTATTATTATTATTATTATTATTATTATTATTATTATTATTATTGCCTAGTCTTTAATAGGTTTATGATGATGATGATGATTGATGATTAATGATTATCCATGGTTAAGGAATTAGGGTGTTACAGCTAATGGGAGCAAGATACCTATTATCCTTAAATTATTATTGATAAAAGTAGAAAAAATCAAAGGATTAAAAGGAGATGGGGGCTAACCACTTTAAGGAGTCTAAGGCAACCGGTTTCTCTCAACTAACCTCTCAAAAACTTTCAAAAAGCTTAACTTGATTTTTTCTTAAAGAGAGATAATTTAGATTAAAGCCTCTAAAAAATGACTTTGATGAATGCCACTCGAAGAGTTATTATATAAATGCCTCTCGAAGAGGACTTTGAATTCATTGGCAACCCATTATCTATAATAGTGCTCGAATTTATGCTCACTAAGAGACTTGGAAGTCTTGAGGGTTTGTGCTCACTAAGAGACTCAAAGTTTTTAAAGATTTGTGCTTACTAAGAGTCTTAGAGTTTTTAGAGGTTTTGGAGATCTATGTCTTTTTAGATACCTCATAAGAGGACTTTCTTTAGAGTTTTTGGATTTTAAAGCTTTAATTTTTGGAACATCTCATAACAAGAATTTCTTTTCTTCTTTTAGCTTCCTTTAATGAAACATGGAGTTTGTTATCTTTGTGTGTGTTTTCTTCCTTTGAAAGCTTTGAGTTAAATTTTTTAGAAAGGCTTAGTGCTTTTTAGAAACTTGGAATATACCAAGCTTAATGCTCACCTAGAGATTTAGATGCTTATCGAGAGGTTTGGATGCTCACTGAGAGACTTATATACTCACTGAGAGACTTGGATGCTCGCTAAGAGATTTAGATGCTCGCTGCAAGACTTGGGTGTTGACAAGGGTTTTGTTTGTTTGAGTTTACTTATTGCTATTGTTGCTTTTTTCCTCAAGTGCATCAATTTACAAATTGGGTGTATTTTGTATTTTTATAATTTAGGGGTAGATTGAATTTGTACAGTTTGAGTGTACATTTAATTTTTACATTTTCAGATGTAAATTGCATTTGTACAATTTTGATTGTACATTGAATTTTTACATTTTGGGATCGTTTCAAGGCCTTGAATCTTTTAGTGTGTTGGGTATTTACAAAATTTGTATTCTTTGTATATTTGAATTTTTCACAAGGTATTTAAAAGAGTTTTTATACCTTTGGAATTTTATAAATTTGAAGAATTGGAGTTTTTACATTTTTTTGTATTTGTATATTTGAACAATTTAAGTTTTTATACATTTGAATTTTTGTACATTTGGATTTTTGAGTTTTGTACATTTATTGTGTTTTGTGTTTAACTATACATTTTAGGATAAAGAGTCTTACTCGATTGCCCTAGCAAAAGTGTGCGTCGATAGTTTAGATCCGTTAAGGATTTCCTTTTTATAGATTTGCATGATCTCCACCTATGGGGATTTTCTCCTTGAACAAGATAGTTATCCTCTTGTAATTGGCCCTATCCTGGCATGTATAAATTACCTTGCTTTTTTTGATGGGGACTCTGTCCTAATTTGATTAATCTTTTCTTAAAATTGCCTTCTTAGTGTGGAGTCCATTTGCATTTTCCATACAAGGAGTTACTCATATGAGTAGGTGGAAGAAATTATATAAGCAGTACATGTGCACAATTCATGCATGTACACACAATCACATGTATGAACTATGTGTAATAGATATTACGTGTAATGTGTGCAAAGAGTTGTTGGCCAAAAATTGTTCAAAATTTAAAGTAATTGTAACTCATCAAACACTTTAAACCTAAATTTTATTCATCCTTAAATAAGTTGAATGGGCCACATTCTTAACTAATTTAATCTCAATAAAAGAAACTAAGGGGTCATTCTCAATGATAGAATAGTAAGATAGGCATGCCAATACCAAGGTCTACTAAGCCAACAAATAAGTACAATACATACAAAGATATTTCTACGTATGTGTGCTGAAGGCTAAAACGGATTTTTTGTCTTTTAAAAGCAAATTTTTGATGCAAAGTTGAGGATAAGGTTCAACTCAAATGCATAAATGCATTCATGGCCTCTTGTTTCAAGCTGAAGAAATACCATATCCCTCTTATTATATACCAAACCTTACTAGAAGGTCATATCCGCTAGATTGGATAATAACGAACCCATAATAAGAAGGTCTTACTCTGATTGCTATGTTGGGCATAGGTGAATGGCTAACAAAGAAGGGTCAGGTCGTTACAGGAAAATGACCACTATACTTTTCGAATTGGTTGGAGGATTATTCTCTACCCATTTTCTCACTATCAAAGCATTCTCACATTTGGCTTTGACAATTTCCAATTTATCAAAAATTATTCGAAGAGTATTATCTTAAGGTCTCCCTTTTTCCATTTCATTAATTCACTATAGATCGTTTGAAGGGTAATAGCTCAAGGTCTCCCATTTTCCTTTTCTCTGTTATATTTATTGTTATGTTGACTTCTAGGCTTTTCAATTTCCCTCTTTTTTCTTTTCTTTCTTTATTACTTTTCTTTTTCAAGTTTATTTCAATAAATGAGCTCAATTTGCCTACTTTATTTCCCCTATACTAGAAATGTGAAATTGGGTCTTTCACAATGGTCATCTTCCTAAAGGGAGGCTAAAATTATTTTGGGTGAAGGGGTCATTTTAATGTGTGTAATAATAAAATGAGCATGTATCCAGCATGCTTAAAATAAAGGCTCAATTGTCTGACAAGCAGCTATGAAATCAATTTAGGAAGAGTCATTTAGAGGACTATTTAAAGTAGCGTTGCTTAAATCATTTTCTAGATTCCTATCTCATCCTAGGGCTGCTTCGACGGGTAATCAAAAAGGTTTTAGTGCTTTTAATAAGGTTTATCCAATCCCCTTAATCGTAAATAGTTTTTTCTTTATTTCTAAAATCGGCGTAAGGTGCTCAAAATTTAGAAATTGCATTGTATAGAAAAGGCTTTTATGCAATTTGGCAAATAAAGATAAAACATGACTATCTTCTAATTAATTAATTTTTAAATGAACAAGAAATTTCTAAAATTGAGATCAAAACCCATTCATGGTTGAGAAATATCGAGATAAAGTAAAATTTCAAATTAAAACTAGACTAATAAGAAATAATTATGTCAAAATCTTGAACATATATTCGAGAGATAAATTAAAATTAAGGCACAAATTATTCAAATTAAAAATACTCCTTGTATTTGGGAAAAACACAATGTCATGGTGGTCATCTTGAAGGAATCAGGGAGGTGGTGATCCTCGAAGTATATTCGTGGAAAGGATAGTGTTATAAGTGTTGTTATATTGATAGGAGAAATCCCAGCAATTAGCCTACCGCACATGATGGCCCAGGAGAATTATTGAGATTAAGATTATGTAGTATGCTTTTGTTTTACCTATAAGATTATGTATAGAACAACATATACAAAAGATTATGTGTGCATAAAGAATTATGTGTGAAGAAGAATACACAAAATTATGTAAGCGATGCACATAAGAATTATGCGTGAAGAAGAATACCAAAAATTATGAAACATTTACAAAATGTGTGCAAAGGGGAATGTGTGTGTGCAAACACATGTAAAAGGTTATATGCATCAGAACACTAGTGTCAAAAAGAAGGCACATAGAAATGTAAGCATGTATATAAAAATGTAATGATGTATGCTTGAAATGCATAGCCTACACCATATATTTTTGGGGGTTCTTATCTTAGATGCAATCTAACTGATGCTCCACCCATACCTCGCTCATTAGACTTGGTTTGCGAGCAAGCTTCCTGTGGTTAACTCTCTAAGTTTTTTCTATCTTGTCTTCTTTGTGAGCTTTCTCAAATTATTTTCAAGGTAGATAATTTGTCATTGCTGCACTTTTGGTAAGGGAAAATCCATTTCCCTATAAACTACTATGTATTCATCCCGTTGGTTGTTGTGCCATGCTGAGCTTTTAATCCCATACTTTTACTTAGAAGTCAGGCCTCCTGCTTGAAGGGTTTGTTGTAACTAATAATAGATTCTTTACCTCTAAAACACTAGCTTGTGTCTCAAGCTATATGTAAAATTTCTAAAGGAAGCAACTTAAGTACTAGGAACTTCCATTGGTGGTGGCCATACTAGTATCTCGGGGAGATTCTTTCTTCCTAATAGAAATAGTCAATATACTGGATGACCATTCACTGGCATACCCACCTTTTGAGATGGCATTATTCTATCGATCTATCCTACTCGATATTTAGCACTGATCCCAATGAACCTAACCGATGACTATCATCTGCTCGACATCATCAAAAGTATTCACAATAGGTAGAACCTATTCAACTTCACTTGTCTATGGCTGAGATTTCCAGTAAGTTGGGCTTTACATTTGGGCTTATTTACTTAGGTGAGATGGGCTTTCTATTTAAGTTTGATATTAGGAAGGATGGGAACGACATGCTATGATGTTCTTATCATGTCTTGGGGCGCCATTACATGTTTAGGCAAAAATTTAATAACTTTTATTCAGTCTTCTCAAGACTCACTTTAGAGATCATAACGGATGCATTTAAGATGTCTCTCTGTCCAATATTGAATAAAGACTTGTGTTTATTGAATCAATTTCTTAGAAAAATATATGATTATTGCCATATATGATACAATAAAATAGGAGATTGCATACATAAGAAGAGCTTATATTATTAACATTATTAGAGAACACATATACATATTTTAGAGACACATTTTACATCATTAAAACATGGCCTATTACATCCTCTCCTATTGTAGGTATAGATAGCAAAAAGTTTTTAAACATCTTAGGCTCTTCCTTCTTTGGATGGTGCCCCAAGATTGGTGATGATATTTACACCCCATAACTAGTTATCATTTGAACTGAGGGAGTGATGAATAAATATTTACATGCCATATGAGTCTCAGGGCATATACCATTTCGATAACCCTAAGTCAAACAAAAATGTCTGTGATGACACGGTATTGTAATAACCCTATCTCTTCCTCTTTTTCTCAAGATTTGGCACTTATTCAAAGTCAACCCCATCCTAAATACATTTCCTTAAAGCATGATAATAATTTGTTTTATGGCCTATGTGTTAATAGTAAGCACAATACCAATTCTTCCATATGTTTGGGTTATCCCTAGCTTTTGGTTAGCTTAGGTGGCAAAGGTTGCAATTTCCCTTCCTTAACAACATGATTGGGGTGCCAAGACAATAGTTTTCCCAATCCTGTAGCCATTTCTATGGCTGGCACCTCACGTCTCTACCACCATTGGCCACACAATCATTAATATTTTGACCATCCCTATCAAAACAATGGTAGGTGGAGCTGACCTTCTTCTCCGGATATTCAACATTGACTTTGATGGCTATATCTTTTCGAGACTCCCATTCCTTTCAGCCTTTCATTTTGAGCCAATCTGTAATGCTCATTCTATTAACCTTTTTATTTACATATGGTTTCACTTAATTACTTGCACAAGTACATATTTACATATACATTGACATATTTAGAACATGTTTATAATCAGTTCATTATAGGTATGCCACATTCTTTACAATTAACGTATTACAAAAGTGACTAAACTACTAAAACTGGTCTTCATTCGCCTTCCTCCTAGTGGCCCACAGATGCTGTCTTGAAAACTGATACCTTAGGTCTACTCCTATATACCTACACAGGAAAATACTTGTGCTAAATGATAACTCGGTGGGGAGTAAAGCAATGCAATGGACTTTTTGTTGAAGATGCAAACACAATTAATATGATATAGCAATAATCATAAGGTATTAAAACATTTACATTATTAATCATTCAGTAATATTCATGCAATAATTTAAATTAGTTTTATTTGCCTGAATTTCCACTAATGGTGGATAATGGGTACACAACACTAGATACTGACAAGCAGTATTAAACACTAGAGACATATTAGTCTTGCATCAATAGATACCAATTGGTATCAGAACACTGGACACCTTTCGATGTCAACACTAGTAGCTACAATCAATATCCTCTTATAGGCACACCTATCTATCCACCACCAAGTTCTATGTGTAGTCATTAGATATTTCATATATTATTCTATCAATTGCATTCAATTCTTTATATTACATCATAATCCATAACTGTACATATCCATGTTCAAAAGTATCATGGTAATGAAATATTACTATCAACATATAGACTAATATTACAATCCCATATATATACACAAATATATATTGGTAGGTACTATAAAATGGGAACATTATAAACCTTGTATACATATATATATACATACCTTGTTATAAATTCATATGCATATTCATTTATAGGCTCCATACGATCATATTTTAAGGCATAATGCATCTTATTATTGGCACAACACATGGGGGCAGTCCAAGATGGTAGAAAAGGGGAAGAAAAAGCTAAATTAAGGGATAAATGACTACTATCGTGAGCACTACAAGTGCTACAAGCAAGAAAGTGGGCATTGGCCAATTAAGAGTTTCCCCTGTTCCCTAAAATCCTGCTAACTGGTTCAATAACTCAACTTCCATCGCGATTTAGCACACTAAACAACATTTTATAGAAAATTTGTCTTCTACAAAGTTGTTGCCCTACATTTCTATTTTATGGAAAATTACAAATAATTACATTTGGCCTTATAAATCTCAAGATATTCAATAAATAAGATAGAATGCTCCTAATGGTAGGGCAGCAGACATAACCAGATTTCAAGCTCAATTTTGACAATAATAGAGCATGAATAAATCTTGAGTCTCTTCTAATGCAATTTAGATTTATGAATCTAGTTTCTAATCCCACTAGAATTAGCTAATTTATGTCTCTCAAACTCTAGATATAGTCAAAATAGTTCTGATAGGTTCAGTGAGCCTAAGGACAGATTTTTGCCAAAGAGGAGACAACTCAAAAATTTCGGTTCCCATGCCACTTTACCCATCCTATTTAAGTATCCCCTAAATATAAACTTAATTCTAACTTCTTAAAACACCACATCAAGTAACACACAACAATTTCAAATAAGTTCTCATACATTTTTCTTGTACTTAATCTTCTTTCAAGCTCCTATTTCCAGCTTTTCTTTCCCCTTGCTAGATGTCGCCTCTACAAGAATAGATTGACATACAAGTATAACATAATGATTCTAATAAATTATAAATTGATTATCCCAAACCCATGAAGAAGGGAAGAAGAAATTGTTACCTTAAATGGTAACCCCTAAATTCTCTCTCGTCAAGCAAAATCAGATTTGGATTCCGAAGTGTTCTTGAGAGCTTAATTGGAGATAATAGTGGCCTAAACACTCATTGAAGTGGCCGAAACACTCCTCCCTAAATTTCTTTAAATACTTGATTCCTAAGAAAACTATAGAAGGATAGGTGCCAAGCTTCCATTAGTTCCTAATTTCACTTTTTAAAATTGCACTTTATTTTCTTAATTTATGATTTTGCCCCAAAACTTTCATTTTCTCTTTTCAATTAGGTCCCTTAATTAACATCTTTTCCAAAATTAATCACACATAGCTCAATTTGAAATAACCATTTTATTCCTCTTCTCTTAAGGTAATTACCTTTATGCCCTTACTTGTAGTTCACTAACTACACATACACACAATGAACGTATTATCATTTAAGAATACCTAAATATTATTCTAAGGCCTAAATTGGGGCCTTACATTTCTCTCCCCTTAAGAGAATTTTGTCCTCAAAATTCATCCCATTACTAAGTATACCGATGTATTATCTTTACACAACAACATCACATAATAATAATACTAGTGGAACATACCAGGTAGGTTCTCAATATTTGGATTTTTCTTTTTTTATCCTATCATTGCATATGTTCGACCCAAAGCATTAGAAGCAATGGGCTTATCCACAATCTCAGATGGCACTCGATTAGTTCTGCTCTTACCTTTTCCACCTCTACCAGTCCCAGAAATATTAAAACTTCCTTTACTTACTTGTGAGGTTAAGCTTTCTTGAATTCTTGAACAATTAGCTAGCACGTGTTCCATGCTTCCATACTTAAAGCAAGCTCTAGTGAGCTTTTTGTACACACCCCAATTCTTCTTTTAACAATTTCGGTGTAGTGCTATCTCTACTAGTTGGTGATGTAGTAGCAATTACTAAGGTTGGTTTCTGAGCTGAGCCCTGGGTAGCTTGCTTACTATGAGCTTCACGAGCTTTCTTATTGCCTGTTACTCTACTATCTTGCACTTTTCTCTTTTGTTTTTTCTTATATTTCACTTATTTAGACTCTTCTACCTTTAAGGTAGCTTCAAACAATTTATTATAATTTACCTACTATATAGCAGTCACTGGTATTAAACATCCTCGAATAATCTCATTTAATCCGTCTTCAAATTGCCTACACCGGAAGTCGTCCGTCATCAATTCATCAGGCACATACTTACTAAGTTGACTAAACATGTTCTCATATTTGGCTACTATCATACTCATTTGCTTTAAGCTCACAAATTCCTTCCATCTAGCCTCCATGTAAGCTTGAGTAACACATCTCTTCTCAAATTCTTGAGAGAAAAAGTTCAATGTCAACTCTACAGGTCGTTGAGGATCTCGAAGCACTAATTTCCACCAATCGTAAGCTGGACCTCACAATAGAGACACTGAACAGGTAACCCACTAATCCTGCAAACAATTAATCTCTTATAGTATTCTACCTACTTTTATTCTAACCAAAATTTAGCTATATCCGATTCATCCATTGAGGTACCCATAAATTCCTCTGCCCCTCTCTTTCTAATAAAGTTCGTGGTAGCCTTAGGAGGAGTCAATATATATATTATTTGCATTAATCCTTGCACTAACAATGGGTTACCTTGAGTAGGGTCTAAACCCCCTACTGGTGGTTGCTCAGGTTCATATAGAATATCACGTGTGGGGTTTACATTTCTAGCTGACTCACCCATATTTTCACTAAGATCTGATTCCATCTTTACCCTACATAAGACAACATATGTATTAAGGCACGACACTATATAAAAACACATGTCTAATATCTTATCTAACATCTTATTGTCCAGAATCGCCTAAACCTTTGCTCAAATACCACAATGTAATGCTCATTCTAGTAACCTTTTTATTTACATATGGTTTCATTTAATTACATGCACAAGGTCATATGTACATATATATTAACATACTTAGAACATGTTTACAAGCGGTTCATTATAGGTATACCACATTCTTTACAATTAATGTATTAAAAAAGTAACTAAACTACCAAAATTGGTCTTTACTCGCCTTCCTCCTAGTGGATTATAGATGTTCTCTTAAAAACTGACATCTCAAGTATACTCCTGCATACCTATACGAGAAAACACCCGTGTTGAGTGATAACTCAGCGGGGAGTAAAGCAATGTAATGGACTTTTTGTTGAAGATGCTAACATAATTCATATGATTAGCAATAATCATAAGTTATTAAAACATTTAGACTATTAATCATTCACTAATATTCATGCAATAATTTAAATTAGTTTCATTTGCTTAAATTTTAACTGATGGTTGATAACAGGTACACAATACTAGATACTAACAAACAGTATAAAACACTAGGGACATAGTAGACTCGGATCACTAGATACCAATAGGTATTAGAACACTGGACCTCTTTTGATGTCAACACTATCATCTGCAATCACTATCCCCTTATAGGCATGCCTATCTATCCACCACCCAGTTCTATGTGAGAGCATTAAACATTTCATATATTATTCTATCAATTGCATTCAATTCATTATATTACATCATAATCCATAACTGTACATATGCATGTTCATAAGTATCATGGTAATGAAATATTACTATCAACATATAGACTAATATTACAATCCCATATATATACATATATATATATATATATATATTGGTAGGTACTATCAAATGGGAACATTATAAACCTTGTATACATATATATATACATACTTTGTTATAAATTCATATACATATGAATTTATAGGCTCCATACGATCATATTTTAAGGCATAATGCATCCTATTATTGGCACAAAACATCGGACAATCCAAAATGGTAGAGAAAGGGAAGGACAAGCTAAATTAAGGGACAAAAGACTACTATCATGAGTGCAACAAGTGCCTCGAGCCCATTATTATTAGTTTCACCTGTTCCACAAAATCCCGCCAACTAGTTCAATAACTCAACTTGCATCGTAATTTAAGCACACTAAATGACTTTTTCTAGAAAAGTTGTCTTCTACAAAATTGTTACCCTACATTTATATTTTTTGGAACATTAAAAATCCATCCATTTGGCATTATAAATCTCAAGATATTCAATAAATAAAATAGATTGCTCATAATTACAAGGCAGCAGATATAGCCAGATTGCGAGCTCAATTTTGAAAATAATAGAGCAAGAATAAAACATGGTCTCTTCTAATGAAATTTAAACTTATGAATCTAGTTTCCAACCCCATAAGAATTACCCAATTTAGGTCTCTCAAACTCTAGATATGGGCAAAACAATCCTAATAGGTTTAGTGAGCCTAAGGATAGATTTTTACAACAGAGGAGACAACTCAAAAATTTCGGTTCACATGCCACTTTATCCATCCTATTTATGTATCCCTCATTAAAAACTTTATTCTAACATCTTAAAACACCACATCAAGCAACACACAACAATTTCAAATAATTTACCATACCTTTTTCTTGTACTTAATCTTAATTCAAGCTCCTCCTTCCAGCTTTTCTTTCCCTTTGCTGGATGTCCCCTCTACAAGAATAGATTCACATTCTATTATAACATAATGATTCTCATAAATTATAAATTGATTATCCCAAATCCAAGAAGAAGGGAAGAAGAAATTGTTACCCTAAATGGTAACCCCTAAACTCTCTCTCCTCAAGCAAAATTAGATTTGGATTCCAAAGTGTTCATGAGAGCTTAATTGGAGATAATGGTCGCCTAAGAACTCGTTGAAGTGGTCAGCACACTCCGCCCCAAATTCTTTTAAATACTTCATTCTTAAGAAAACTCTAGGAGGATAGGTGCCAAGCTTCAATTGGTTCCTAATTTCACTTTTCAAAATTACAATTAATTTCCTTAATTTATGATTTACCACAAAAAATTTTTCTTTCTCTTTTAAATTAGGTCCCTTAATTAACATCATTTCCAAAATTAATCACACATAACTTAATTTGAAATAACCATTTTACTCCTTTTATCTTAAGGTAATTACCTTTAGGCCCCTACTTGTAGTTCACTAAATACACAAACACACAATGATCATATTATCATTTAAGAATACCTAGATAATCTTTTAAGGCCTAAATCAGGGCCTTACACTGTCTCTCAAGTAGGGTTTGTCATTTATGAACAACTGAATTTAATTGACAATCTCAGGTTTTTTCTTCATTTTGGATGCTCTGCTCTTCCATCAAAAAGATACTCACAAAAAGACTCTTCTAGCTTCTGATATAGCAGCTATAGATCTTTTAGGATTACTTCCAGCCTTGTGCTATAGTTATATTGCTTTAAGAACTCTTCTGTCAGCCTATCCTAATCTTTTTTTTATTTCTTGGTCCAGCTCATGATACCAATTAATGAGTGGGCCCATAAGACTGAGGCCAAAGTATTCAAGCTTTTGTCATTTAGTGAGGGTGGTCTATTTCATTACTATAGTGTATTGATTTATGTGGATTGCTAGATCAAAAGTGCCATTAAACCTAGGCAAGTCTAGCATTTTGAACTTTCACGAAAGCTGTAAGGACCCAATTACATGTTATTAAAGTCTAATTAAGCATTATTGGATGAATTATTAGTAGTTAAGATATTTATTGAGGCATAAATGTTATTAAGTTATAATTAATTATGTGATAAATGTGTAAATTATATGGTATGAATTTTATAAGGGCATAATTAAATTAGTATTATTTGTTTAATAATATTCAAGGGTGTAATTAAAGTATAAAGTATTAGTTTAGGTGTCAACTTGTAAATACGGTATCTTTAGGGTCAAATGTGAATAAAAGAATGATTTGAGAGATTAATTTAAGAGAAGTATAAAATGGAGAGTTTAATGTATAACATGCAAACAGATGAGAGGTATTGGTGTAACATGTAAAAGTTAGAGAGATATTAGTGGAACATGCAAATTTTTAAGGGACAAAGGAATTTTTCCTTTATAGTATAAAAGATGAAAGTGGTATAAAAGAAGGAGAAATATAAGAAGAGAAATGAAGGGGATGGCATAGCCTTTAGAAGTTACATATATCTCTTTCATCTCTTTAAGTATATCCATTGTTAATCTCTCCAAGAAATCCTTGAAGAAATTCTTGCATTTTGATTTTTGAAGAACAAGTTAGCGTGTATGAATAAGGTAATTAACTTAATTTAATAATTCATCTTCTTCATCTTCATCTTCATCTTCTTGTTTTGTTGAGTGATTGATTGAACAAAATGCTAGAAGTTTGTGCTAAGAATATAAATTTTTGTTAAAGGAGAAGAAGAAGGGGGAAAGAACAAAGGAAAGGGAAAAGTGCAAGATTGAAGATAAAGGGGAAATTTTATCCAAGGTATGGGATTCGGAATTCTCATACTTGCATGTGAATAGAAACATGATTTTAATGTCTTATGTGATGAACAATTGAAAGAGAAGTAAATTTGAACAAGTGTTACCTAAGAGAAGGCATGAAGCCTTGTGAACTATTGACTGTAAATTCAGTATAATTTGAGTTAGGAAACTTAAATTGAGATCATTCCAATTTCTAATGTTACATAAGATATGTGCCTACAAATTTGTACGAGGGACCTAGCATTGAATTTGTACCACCCATATTTTATACTTAGCTATTACCACTATATCTTGTACCATGAGACATGTTTTACTATGTTCTCAAGCCGAAAGCATTTCTTATTAGATAAAAATTAAAACTGTATCATGCGAACTTAAGAGTAATACTTTAATTTATATAAGAGTCCTTAATACATTACAATGTTTCCTCAAACAAAACATTTGTACTTACACAAAAATTTCAAACATAATTAAAATCTCCAAAACTACAAAATAAAAGAACAAAAAGAAGACTCTATTTTTCAATCTTTTAAGACTTGTGTTGGCCAACCTGCTGCAGATATCAGTCTTGTGAGAAAGTCATATCCTTGCAACCTATACGGATAAAGAACCTGTGCTAAGCTATAAAGCTTAGTAGGGAGTACAAAATATGATAAACAACCATTTACATTGATCTCCAACAAGAATACAACATAAACTACAAGTATATCTTATGCTCAAATATAAGCATATGATTAGCAAGAACATATATGTATCTTTGTGAGAAAGATAGAGCATATTGAATGTACGAATGCATACATTGATTAACTAACTTACTTCCATCTCAAATACCAATATTATAGTGAGATTATCACTTATAGATCCGTATTAATTTTATGTTTGCATACAAGACAATGTACATCATTTCCTAATATAAAGCAAAAATGAGTAGTTATAAGGAAAACATATAACCCAATGTATTAATTGAAAAGCAATCACCAACATGAATACCTAGATATAACTCTTATATTCCATTGTAAAGAAAACACTTATATTGGAAAAACATTTTCATAGCTTGCATATATGACGAATCATACAAGTTATTTAACTAGCTCAAGCAAGCAATATATTACTATAGAGAATATACTATCTCTAATATAGTCCATAACTGGATATTAGTAATGCAATAGTTTATTCATATAACTCTATATATACAATTTTTATATGCAATAATTATGCATAAGTGTATATTGCAAACTCTTTTAATATCATAATTTCCATATGCGATGAAAAGGAATTTCATATGTAATATATATAATGAAGTCAATTCAGGAATTTTCAGGCTTCATGAAACTTTAATATTGATCTTTTCTTAACTTTGGTGTAAAGACTGCACTACTCTAAATGAGGTGCATAATGGGTTATACGATGGCACCCGAAGGTACTAGGTCACCCGAAGGCACCACTGTAATAGTAGGTCACCCAAAGGCACCAATGATCCAAACAGGACCATGTCTATTTAGGCACCCAAATGGGGTTGACTACAACCCAAATAGAGTTGAAACTATCACAGTTGCAAGGTATAGGCATGCCTATCTATCCACTTCCTAGACTCAACGCGGGCAATTAAAACTCTTTACAAAACTCACTTCACTTAATTTCATAACTTTATTCAAATATCAAACTATATATTTATATATATATATATATATATACGTTTATAAAAATGTATTCTCGATGAAATTCTGTAAGGAAATTGACATGTAATCATTTCCACCTTTAAGTATTGCTACTCTTTAATTCCAAGGAGAACAAGGCATGTATCTCCACATGAACAACATTTATCATCATTTTATATTGAGTGACTCTACTCACAATATACGCAATTATATTCTATTATTACATTAAAATATAATTGTATATGAATGCATGTACATATCTATGTTATCATTAATTTAAGGCATTTCACTTGAAACATATTCTTTGAATTATTACACTAAAACATCTTTCAATATTCAAACCCAATCATATAAAATCATTATATATATATATATATGTTTATATGTACACATATAATCTACAAAAATATTACTTCTTTATACAAGTAAAGTTAACATTTCAACTTACATATGAATATATATAACATGACATGTTTTCATTATTTTCTTGGTTCATATACTCCATCATCAAATGAACAATTATGGGTAACAATTTTAATATTAACTATCATGTATGTATTTATATCTACATTTAAGTATGTTCACATATAACAAGCTTTTTTATAAGTTGATCATATATGAATGTTTATATATATATATATATATATATATATATATATATCAATAAACATATCATATGCCATGCATAATTCAATGTGCTTCCAAGTTAACACACATATAACATATCAACATGGTCATATACTTAAGTATGTTATTATTAGACATTACATGTGTTCATAGCCGTGTTTAAGCATCATTTATTTTAAAAGCATCTATCATATAATTTTTTATGTTCTTTTAACTCACTTTCAATAACTTTCATATATATTTTCAATCAAGTAGTGGAACATACCTGTTTTATTGCTCATCTAACACATGCCTGACATATGAAACTCTATAACATGTCATAACATTCAATTTCATTTTTATCATATAAATCAATGAATTCTTTGCTCATAATTTAACTTGACATATACCAATACTATGCTTAAATGGGTTCTTGGCATACTATAGTGCTATTCATATATAGTTGTGGTACTAAGATCACATAGAAAGTTTCCTTATACAAAATCATGGCAATAAAAGCAGAATAAATGTTACATAGGCAAGTTGTGAGCATGACAAGTGTCACGAGCTTGATAGAGGCAAAATTAAAAACCCACATATACTACATTGTCGCGAGCGCGACCAAGGCAAAAATAAAAGCCCATATATATTGCATTATTGCAAGCGCAACATATGTGGATTACACAATTCCAATATCCTTTCAATAATAACAACTCTTGTAAGGATTCCCTTTCATGCATAAATAACTTACTCAAGTTTACACCATTTGTTCCCCAGCTTCATGCATTAATAATTCATAGTACTTCCATCATTTTTAGCAAAAACATCCTTCTATAATTTTTTTAGGTATATGTCTTGTGTAACTTTAGAAATTTTAATCGTCTCAATTAGAGGTTTCTATTTCATCATATGCTAAAATTTCAGTCACTAGGTCAAGTGGTTTCATGTCATCTCTTCATGCACACTTCTTAAGTTTTATTCTCTTTTTAATTACTCAAAATTCAAATCATTTACACTAAATTTCTACTAACATCATGCATATACAAGCATTAAAATCATAATTCCCATACCTTGGGAAAAAATTCCCATTTCACTTAAATCTTGTGCTTTACCTTTTTATTTACTCCTTTCACCTTCTTCTTCTCCTTATTGTGACACTGATTGTCTTGATTAAACAACATGCAAGAATTTCCACTTCAAGAATACCTTGAGAAATCAACAATGGCTTTAAGAAATGAGAAGAAGAAAGAGAATTTTTTGTAACTCTCTCTACAATTTTTGTCCCTAACAATGCACTCTTTCTATTTCTTGTTAATTATATATATATATATATATATATATATATATATATATATATATATATATATAGTGGCAAGGTAAATTTCTTTATTGGTCCCTCAAGATTTTGCATGTTTCACTAACTTATCTCAATTTCTTGCATGCTACACCTTTACCTCTCATCTTCTTGCATGTTATAAATTGGTATATCCAATTATTCTTTCTCTTAAATCAACCTCTCAAATCTTTCTTTTATTCACATTTGACCCTTAAGATGCTTTAATTATAAATTGACCCCTAAATTAATACTTCATGCTTCAATTACACCCTTAAACCTTATTAAACAAAAATAACAAAATAATTATAACATTATGAAATTCATACCATATAATTCACACATTAATCACATAATTAATTATAACTTAATAACATGTATGCCCTAATCAATATTTTAACTATATTTTTGCTCCAATTAAACAACTATACTATAATGTCAATTGACTATGTATACTCTATCACTTAAGACCATGAATTCATTAGATCATAAGTACTAATAATTCATCCAATGATGCTTAATTAGACTTTAATAACATATGACTGCCCTTGAATTCTACTAAAGCCTACTTAGTGTCCTTATAGAATTTGCCTTTAAATCACCCATATACTTAATTAAATTCTATGTGAGTTGTTGATTTCAGTTCTGGAAAAAGTTGTTGTAAAAATGATGTATCTTTGTGTATATTATTCATAATGCTATGAAGTTAATTTCTATGTAAAATAGACTTTAAAATCTACAATTTATATAAACAAAGCATAAATTTATTATATTTTTAAGAAGCTCAAAAGTTAACTTGAAATTCGGAATAGTTGATAGCTCTATTTCTAGAAAATAGTTCTTAGTATTTTTGTAATATTTTGAGATTTGGATACAAAATTGGATAATTCTAGTTGGATTATAAAATATACTCCTATATCTACCTTTTCTATGAAGAAAACCTAGTCTAAATATGCCTCTAAGACTCCCTAAACTTCACTTGAAAGTAGAATCATTTGTTGCCTACCCTAATGAATAGTTTTTAGTAATTTCCATTTCTCTTGAGTTATAGAAATGATTTTGCAATGATTCTTGATGTTTTAGAAACTAAAACCATAAAGGAACAAAGTTGTAAAAGACTAGTTTTGCTGAAAATGCCATTTTGAAGGTCAAAAATTGCTCACAAGTTAAACTTAGAAACGAGTTGCTACCCTATCACGACTCGGACAATTGTCACGACTCGTGATAATGTGCGCTCTATCATGACTCGAACAAAGGATACGAGTTGTGACTTCCTTCTTTCCAAATTTAAGATGTGCAATTTTAAACAACAATGTAATCCTCTATTTAATCCAACATCATTGATTAAAATGATCTACACATTAATAAATATATTCCATACATTATAAACCAAGTTCATTATGTTGTTTCATATATCATAAGCAATAGTTATACTATAATTAACTTTGATCTATATATATATTTTGATTTTAATGATCACTAGGAGTGGTTATCTTTCATATTTAGTTTCCTACACTAAGCTTTATTGCTTAGCATGGGTTATATTATCCATTTAGGTTTTGAGTTAAGAGATCATCTCAAAGTTAATATCAGCAATAGTTGGGACAACACTTAAGAAAGAGAGTCTGAAAGTATAGTTGTTGATGTTGAGTTGTTTTTGGATTCAAGAATTTTATATGTAATGTAAAATGATGTATTGTACTAAAGATTGTTGTATGTAAATCTTAAACATTCTAAGAGACTCAAAACTATCAAGTAAAGTAAAGTAAAGTTTTTAATTGTACAACACTTCTGTTAGATTCATTTTCGTCAAAAGATCTTTATATTTAATAATTCATGGCTCAATAGTGTAGTAAAGTATGTTGATACTTTTAAGAAAAAGTGAGTTAGTTTAAGTGCAGGATAAGGGTGTTACAATTAGTGGTATCAGAGCTTAGGTTTAGTCATTTGATAAACATAGGGTGTTACAATTAGTGGCTCAATAGGTGTTTAGGTTGTTATCATAGGGAAGTTTTAGAGTGTTGGCCAATGTAGATATCCTTGTTTTGATATGGTTATACTGAAGTGTGATGATTTGATATAATTTGATAAACATGATATAAGGATAGTTATATATGTGGGTAAAGGTATATGATTACAGTTTCATAAATGGACTATGTATAATAGTACTTTCTTGAGATCTTAATTTCAGATTGAATAGTACATAATTTATGCATATGAATGTATATGGGATTATGAAATAGGTGTGTTAGAAGAATATGTAGTGATTATTTAATTATGATACATGAGATGGAGTTTTGCTTAGTTGATGAAAGTATTTATAGTTGAAGGTTATGAAATATCAAGTTGAGGAGTGATTATAATGCTCTATATACTTGTTAGTTTTTCCTTATTGAGTACAGGCAATTGAAGAAACATCATGCATGGGATGGGGTAAAAACATATATAGCATATGAGAAAATGAATTTGGATCTTGTAGCATAGAGGAAAGCATCATTCGTGCATAGCATAGCATCAACCATCATATTACATGTACAGGCCCCAACTGATAAAGGAAACTGACAGGATATATGTTGAGTGTAGTAATGATGTAATTGTATGATAAGATTGCTCTTTTATAGAGAGTGAGTTATAAGAGAAGAGAATTAAGTTTAAGTATGCATCAAAGAAAGTTGGCAGAGATAGGATGGAATGAAAGTTTATAGACACAAAAGTATAAGAATTGATAGTGATGCATTTGAGTAAAGGATATAGGTATGAATTTATAATCATCTTTGTCAGATTTGAAGCTGGCATCTATATACCCTTTTATTTCCAAACTACCCTCTCCATATACCAAGAATATATCCTTAGTCCTTCTCAAGTACTTAAGGATATTCTTGACAGCTGCCCAGTGTTCCTCTCCAAAATTGGATTGGAATCTGCTTGTGACACTTAAACCAAATGCTACATCTAGATGTGTACATAACATAGCATACATGATAGAACCAATTATCGATGCATACGGTATTCTATTCATGCTCTCTCTATCCTCTAGTGTCTGCGGACACATAAACTTAGAAAGGTATTTTCCATGCACCATGGGTATAAACCCTTTCTTAGAGAGATCCATATTGAACCTCTTCAATACATTATCTATATATGTACTTTGAGAAAGACCTAGCAACCTATTGGATCTATCTCTATAGATCCTTATTCCCAGAATAAAAAATGCTTCTCCAAGGTCTTTCTTGGAGAATTGCTTGGATAATCATATTTTAACATATTGGATAAGATAAATATCATTTCCCATGATTAATATGTCATCCACATATAGAACCAAGAAGACAATTGCACTCCCATTGACCCTTTTATACACACTGTTAGTGTAAGCCCTAGCCCCAATACATTATTATAAAGCATTTAATTAATAAATGAGGCATTTGTTTTATCTATTGTATTCCTGTTCATATCAATTGATAAAACTATCCAAGAATGTTGTTTTAGTTTAAGTTATTATGTGTGAGGCACATGGTTGTAAGACCTTGAAACAAATGAGACTTCATTCTAAATATCCCTAGTAAGTCATTGTTATGGGAATAATAAATCTATTAAGACTAGTATGCTCTCTCTGATAAATTGAGTTTTGTCTTATGGATCATAAGGACAAGAGTGTTAATCAAAGATCATAGATACATGTTTAGAACATGGTATCTGGATTCGATCCATTCATGAGAACACTACATGGTATAAGTCATAAGTGTTTCTCATGTGTAAGTTTTGCATCGGAGTTTTTAGTCCTAAAATCTCTATGAAACTCTTTATGAATTACTGTGTACTTTGATATACACCTAACGTGCTTGTAACAGGGTGACAAGTATGGGCATGCTTGGGTATGAACTGATCCCTGTTAGAGAGCATGAGAGAAGTGAAGGGATTACCCCTCTCGATAAGAGAGAAAATATCACCGGCCACTTGATCAATGAAATAAAAAGTGTGTGGCCATACCGAGATGAAATAATGAGTAATCATTATTTACCTGAGAGTTCAGTATCACTAGAATATCAAGAAAGGAATTAATAGATATAAGGATGACTAATTTCATGCCTTATATTAATTCTAATATTTAAGGGTAAGGGACTATGCAAAATTGCATTAGGTCACTAAATGCCATTTGCATTTTCATTTAATTTGGAATGATATCATATCTTGATAAAGATTATATATAGCCTTTGAATTAATTTATTAATTTATTGCCAATATTAAATGGACCTATAGGATCTCACACAAAGCATGGGGCTTAAAACATGTAATTAAAGTATGGGACATTAATTTGGGCTTTTAATTAAAGTCAAATTAATGTATGTAGTAGGTATTAAAATTGCTAAATGGACCTTGGTCCATTAGAGAGAGAGATTCAATCCACAAGGTTTAATTTCAATTAATTAATTATCTTATATTAATTAAGTTAATTGAGTATTAAAGCCTAAAAGCATTTGAATCAAATTAAAACACTTAAATAAGAGATAAAGTGACCGAAATTCTAAGATAAAAATCAATGTGAATTTCGGCACATGTATATTTCCTAACTAAGTGATAGTTTTTTATTAAATGTCTTAAGCCATTTAAATTAATTTGAATCACTTAATTAGGAAGTGATGGAGGCTGAATATACTACCTAATTAAAGCGGATTTCGGAATCTTTAAGATTTCCTAAACCTAGTGGTATAAATTAATGAAATAAATTTTCCAAGTTAGGTTTTTTCTCTCTCTAAGCCGCCACTCTCAAAGGGAAATGAATCTTCCTTCTTCTCTTGATTTTTGGGCAGCCATTGGTGAACTTTAGGAAGAACAAGATCAGATCTTGTTTCTTTAGTTCAATAGCCATTCCCGAATATACACACATAGAGCTAGGACTCTCGGTTTTAAGCATTTCTTGCAAGTGTGTGTGTGAGAATAGAGAGGAGTGGCACAAAGGCTGTTCCTTTTGGCATTGGTGATCGAGGTCTAAGGCTGATAATATCATCCTACTTGCCGGTCATCATCAAAATCAAAATTTGAAGTGCATCTAAAATTGTAAGTTTCAAAACCCTAAAATTGCATGTTTTCGATTCTTGTTTATGAATTGCGTGGTATGTATGATCGATTTTATTATTTTTCCATTGCATGATCATCATATATATGCCATGTCATATTTCATCAGTGGTATCAGAGCCTAAACATGCTTATTTTAGTGCTTTAGATGCATGAAATACTTATTCAAAAATCGTTCATTTAAAAACATGCAATGTTGAAATTTTCTGTTTTGAGTTTTTTGCATTGTTTTGGTGTAAAAATGATTTTAAATGATTAGATAGGTATTATAATTATTATGACATCTTAATATACTTTCCTAATATGGTCTTAGAGCTGTTCATGGTTGGATTTAATTATAAATACCTGATGGTACATGTTAATCTTGAAACTAGAAGCTAATTGACATGATAAGTGTTTGTTTAAACAACTAGTTTTCAAAATTAAATGTAAAAACGATTTTGGCATGTTGGTAAGTGATTTTTAAAGATTAAATATCAGGTCTAGACATATTTTAAATTTGTTTATAATTCTGGTCCATGACAATTTAATTGATTAATTTTAAAATCACTACAAACTATGACTAGTTTGTGTTTGTTGCATGTTTAATCGGCATTGGTTGTTTTGTTTTGATTGAAATGGAAAAAACACATTTAGATCAGATCATTACAGAACATTAACTCAATATTTATGACCTTATTTAAATTATTAAATGACTCATAAAATCGTTTTAAGTGTTTGTGCATTTTTGTGGCATTATATGAGCATTAAACAACTAGTTTCATTGTTGTTTGTTTGTTTTAGTATGAATACCACGTATGATATATGTTCTTTATGATTTTAATGTTTTAATTCATGCCGGTACATATTATATGTATTTTTAATGTTTATGGGCTGTATGACATAAAATTAAAAAATGGAAAAAATTGGAAATTATACTATAGTTGATTTATGGCATAAAGCTAACTAGTTTGTGTTTTGAGCTTTTAAAAGAACTTATTCAAAAAGAGGATTTAGTCCATTGAGCTTCAGCCCAGGCCCATCATGGGGTCTCCTCTTAAAATTTCAAGTACATAATTTTCATTAATGGTCTTGGCTAAATTAATTAAAATTGGACTTTGTTTGATCCATGAATGTTATGTATATTTATTTGCTTGTTTATTGTGTTGAATGGATGTGCATGGTGCATTCATGGGCCCTGGGTTTTTGTAATTAAATATGGCATGCAAGCCATTATGTATTATTGTAAAAGTTTCATTTATTTTCTAGATTAGAATTTATTTGAAGACTTTGTAAATCAAGAAGAAGCCCACCGGAGTGGAGAAGCCCAACTCGAAGATACTTATGTAATAGTATAAAATCTTAGTTATAGGTTTTTGGACCCATGTTTGTCATGCTTTACTTTATTCAATTATATATATATATGCATGCTATGAATGGATGACAAAGCATATGCCATGTAAGCCATAATAAAATGAATCCCTAAAATAGTAAGTCACAAAGTTGCCTTCCTAATTCAAAACATGTGAAGGCATCGATCATCGATCACGTAGACTAGGAGTCCTAGATGTGCCCGATTATCTTTGTGAGCCATGGGTTGTGAATGTAGGTTTGACTTAACATGGAAATGGATGCCCGAATCTAGGCAACTAATAAATGGGTTTGTACTATAACATCTTAAGATGTTAGCCCATTTGATCCAAGAGTCATGTACGAGACATGATTGGAGTTTTCCTACCTAAGTTACTTAACATGTTAGGTGTACAAGCTCAGCTTGACTAATAAGTTGTTGTGAAAAGTGGATCATGGCCCACATTAAATCACTAACGCGAATTATTTAAAGGGATATTAATTCAGTTTGTGGGATTAAAAATAAGACCTCATTTAATCTTGCTAAGTTTTTATTGTAAATTGAAAATAGCTTCTTCGAACAACAACTTTTCATAGCGATCGATCTTGGAAAAGGACAAACTGAATGGCACCAATTTCATAGACTGGTCTCGAAACTTAATAATAGTTCTTAAGCAAGAGAAAAAGTCTTATATTTTGGATGCACCCTTGCCTGAAGAACTTGGTAGGAACGCCTTTGCTATTCAAAAGGAAACTTTTGAGGCCAAGAAGAGCGACTCCAATGATGTGACCTATTTGATGCTGGCCACTATGGTGCCTGACTTGCAAAAGTAATTCATGGACCAAGAGGCTTAAGCGATTTATGGTTGATTTTAGAAGTGCTATGAATGTTTTGGAGTATTTGAGGTGGAGGTTACCCTTTTAGGAGTGTTTATTTGCCTATTTGCAAGTTTGGGTAGCACAATTTACAAGCCGTTATGCTGCCAAAAAATTTACCAAAAGAATAATAACCTAACGATGCTAAATGGAATTTAGAAAACCATGAGTAAATTTAGCAATTAGCAAACATTAGGAAAGATTGGTCAATTTAGCTATCATGTGACGTCGCTAATAGTAACATGTAGCATAAAAAATTATAAATGAAATTAGGGTGTTATATTTTGTGCTATCAGAGCAAGTTTAGGTGATCCTAAGATTGGAGTCAACATATAAGCATGAATTTATGTTAGAATCGATGCAAGTACATGCCATATAAGGAATATGAATAAATGATTTTGAAATTAAACGTTACCTATCACTTTTATGTATTTTCAATGATGGTTATGGCTTTTGGTTCTTGGCAAGCACTTGAGCTGGTGAGTGATGTCAAGAGTGGGGCCTCAGCCAGGTCAGTAGTTAGTGAGATGACTCCTACTACCAAATCTCACCAGCCTAGTCAGCACACGCTGTCACTTGCTCCACAGGTACCTTAGCTAGCTGCTCATTCAGCTCCAAACATTGCACAAATTGTGGTAGATCTATTATATAAGAGATTGTAAGGCCTAGCTTGCCCACATCCACAACATTAGTTGCCACCTCAGCTACGCAAAAAATCCATATTAGAGTAGTTGAAAAATTTAGGGGCGAAAGACTTTTATGGCCAGGAATAATTCACTACTATAAAAGCCGAGTAATTGTTAAATAAAATTAAAAAATCTTCGACATCACTCATATTCAACTTAAGGAAATGCTAGAGGGCATAATCGCCTTATTCTAGGGTCCTGTATAGACCTGGTGGGAAATAGTATGCCGATAGATTAATATGTACATACAATGATGAGTGTAATGCCAACGTGATGGTGGATATGTACATCCACACGCTATAGTGTATGCTTATATGTGCATGCCATGTCACATGTTAATATGTACAAGTTATAATACATGATGGATATTTATGTATACATGCCATGACTCATGTATGTTCATTTGTACAAGTTATAATAGGTGACAGATGTTTACACCCTTAGGTCATAACAAAATTTAACATGTTTTTGTTATAATGCATGTTTACAAGTCACTATATACGTGCCAAGATGCATGTCTATATTGTAACATTCTCATGCTAATAACTTATATTTATCATCATTCATAATATTAATCAAGCCTTATTATATTTTCTTATCCTTCAAACTAATTATCACATATCTACACATGTTATTAGTTACATGCATTCACTTATTATACATTACCATACATATACATATACTGTAAAAGTTACTTCTGATCATAAATACATGCTTATACTATTTTTAATTATAAAATCAAGCCTATTACAACTCAAAATTTCCATTTTTGATACATCCTACTTATATATTATCCTTGATACAAAAGGTATACAAAAAATTAAATAAAGACTTCATACATCAGAATTATTTCTCATAATTACATTGTCCTTTCTAATGTAGAAATATGCCCCTGAGCAAGAGTCTTAACTGTAGAACCTACATGGATAAACAACCCCTGCTAAGCTATAAAGCTTAGTAGGGAACAAATCATTATGGATGACCACTAACAGTGGTCATTAACAAATACTTAGCTAGCATTAAATTATAATATAGCATTCTTAAAGATACTAATGATAAGACTATAGTGCATAGCTAAGCAGAAAAAATGAAACTTAATTACTATATCAACATAAAGAATTCATAAGGTCCATTGATATAATATATACATTTAAGCTTTTGATACTTTTATTGTAATTAGACTGCCTGAGTTCTAAAGGTGTGGACAATGGGAACTGTGGATACTCGAAGGTATCAAGTTCGATGGATATTCAGAGATATCAAATCTATTGACCCAAACAAGGTCGGACTGTGGTCCCAAACGAGGATGACTATAGACCCAAATAGGGTTAGACTATAGCAGCTGTAACTCTTTTCCTTTAGGCATGCCTATCTATCTATAATTAAACCCTATTCGCAAGCTTTAAACTAAGTTCATATACATTTCAATTATCATGCTTATGACTTGACTGTATAATCTTACTCATATACAAATATAAATACATGGATACACATTCTCAGGTATTGATACAAGTATCTATAAAGATACAACATTGTAACTATATATTGTAAGGACTCAATCATGACCCTAAGAGGATTATTGCTAATTAATGAGGATTACCATTAATTACATTAAAATTTTAATATTTTCCAATTATCGGGGTTAAGTCTCAAGAGGGATATTTTAGTAATTTTAGCATGTAAGTATATGAGTTAAGTTAAATTATAACTAAAGACAAGGATATAATTGAGATGAATTAGAAAGTCTTAGGGTTTAGTTGAAAGAAAGTGAAATAATGGGGGTTTAATTGTGTATAAGGGTATAGTGGGAATTTTCCTTGGTAAGATATTTATCTCATTATAAACAAGGGTTTTGAGGGAGATGGAGATCAGCATTTGAAGGATCTCTCTCTCTCTCTCTCCCTATGGTCACACTTTGGAGGAGGATGCTAGGGTTTGGGAGTTAACATGAAAGGTAATGTTTTTCCTTTAAGATACCTTCCTTCTTTTCTTTTAATTTATGATTTCTTTGGTGATGAGAGATTACAAGATCTTGCTATCATCATGTGCAAGGAAATGAGAGAGAAGCATGTAAATCAAGTGAAAGAGAAGAAAGAAAGCATGCGTAAAGGAGGTTAAGCTTGATTTTGAGGTACAAGATTTATTTGGAAAGTTATTGTATATATTTCCCATCTCATGTTGCATGTGTTTTCTTTGAGAGATTAAGGGTAAATATAGTAGGTGTTGATGATTATAACATGATTAGTAACTTAAATGATCACATAAGTAAGAGGGGAAGTGAGATATGGGTTTTAAATTTATGTTTTTCATGATCGGGATTCTGGATTTTCTTTGTTCTATCTGACACACGGCCACGCATGTTTCTCTTCTTCCCTATGCATGGTCACGTGTTGCTTTCTTTTTCCCCATGCATGGCCACGTGAAGTTCATTTGCTTCTTGCACATAGCCACGTAGGTTTTTGTTCTTTCTTATATATGGCCACGTGTGGTTTCCTACTTCTCTATGCGTGGCCACATGATGATGCTCTTCTTCTCACACATGGCCATACACTATTTTGCCTTGAGGATACACGACCATGTTCATTTGTTCTTCCCCTTGCATATGCCCATGCTTGTGTTTTCTCTTTTGAAACACATGGCCACTTGATTTTCTTTCTCCTTGCACACGGCCACTTATGCTTTTATTTATTGGAAGGCATGGCCACTTGTCTTGTTCTTCTCCCTCATACACAGCCAAACATGCATTTTCTCTTTGATGTATTAGGCCACTCACTCTTTCTCTTTGAGAATGCATGGCCACTTGTACACTTCATTCATTGAAGGCATTGCCAAGCATGTTTTCTCCCTTCCACAGTATACTCATAACTAAGATTTAGGCCTTGTAATTATATATGGAACACCATGTTATGTGGTCCATAAAATCATTCAAAGAGTAAGAATTAAGGTGAAATGACTAGTAATAAGTGAGACGGAGGATAAATGGCTAATAAGTGAAGTTTGATATGTTACTTGTTAGAGTAATAGATTATGAAAGTCTATCCTTAAGGCTAAAGTATACAAAAATACATTTTAGAAAGACATGAATTATTATAAAAATTTAAAAGACATAAATGTTATAATAAGAGGAAGAATAGTGAATTAAGCTATAAGTTATCCAGGTCACCTGTTAGGTGAATCAATGTATGATCGCTTAATATGAACACCTATCTATTTATATATATCTATATATACCTTGATATACACAAAGTAGAGTGAAAAGCTTTAAGACAATAATCCTATAAAGTTATGAATTGGAGTCCACTTGAACTCTAATTAGGAAGACTTACATATGATAATGCTAAAATAATTAGGCTTCTAAAATGTGTTTTAGTGCATAATGGCATGAAACTATGAAGAGTGAAAGGAAATATAAGAATTATAAGAGTATGCTAATTGATATGCCCTTTATAGTATAGTATAAAGTATACGCTCGACCAAGCGAATGGTTCTACCTAGATACTATACTTTGGTAATCCTTTTCAATGGCATGGGAATAATATGATGTAGCCTAGTTGATAAGAAGATAGTTGTGATGTTGCATGTAATCTAGTAACTATAGATATACATGCTATTTAATGTATTTTATATGGGTATAAGGTATGTATATGCCTAAGTTAAAAGAAAAGGGATGTTTTTAAAGGATATTATAAAACTATAAATGCTTAATTATACTTCAAGTCATAATGGGAATTGATGGTGAACTGTGATGTAAAGGATCATACTCATATGTTATTCATACCTTATGATGTAAAATGAAAGTTACAAGTTGGCAAGTAATGTTCTAACGGTTAAGATGATATAATCTTAATGAACTCCTCTAAGAAAATAATGTTATAAAATAGAAAGTACAAATAAGATGATCATGATATATGTGATAATGTTAAGGTAATAATCTATTGCCTATGAGATAATAGACTATAAAAGTAAGCTAAAGAGGCTATAGATGAAGAAGTGTTAACATTAAGCCACACGAGAACATAGTTATTCTACCATATGAATCATGAATGCTTGAGTGCTGCTATATATGATTATGTTTAATGTGATTAATTATTGGAATAAAGAAACTACTCATGACAAGCAATAACAAGGTACATCCTTGAGAACTATTCTTGAGTTATGTAAGTATATGTGGTAGAATTGATTCGAGCATGCTATGAAGAGTAGCTTAATTTAATATGAAAACAAGTATGAGTAATGAAATCATGTATTGCCATGTTTAAACTGAACATATATGTAAGGGTGCATGTGGGTACGCGTAATGCTAACAATGAAAGATGATGTGCTGTTATTGTTGCATAAACATGTAACTATTATGATATGAATGAAAGAAATTGATGCAAGCATACGATCGTATGACAGTATCCATACGTAATGGAGCCTAAAGCTCAGCATTGATGGATTAAAAGAATGATATGCATTCTTTTATGAAAAGTGGCTTTAAGCCAAATGATGTGCTAAGCAAATAAGAATATGTTAAATTAAGAGATGTCTTAAAAAGTTAAGCCTGCAGGTCTTAGTTCACTTGTGGATTAGATAGGCATGCCTAGAGCGATACAGTCACAGTTGCTATATGTTGACCCCGTTTGGGTCTTGTTCCTTAATGGAACCATCGTTTGACCCCGTTTGGGTCCATAGTTTATTCCTTATTAGAACCATTGCTTGACCCCATTTGGGTTCATTGTTTAATATATTTGGATATCTATAGTTTGATACCTTCAGGTATCCATTACTCTCATTATCCACCTTTCGAATTAGTACTTAGGTAGGCTATTAAAGATATAAATTGTTTAAGAAACAAAGAAATGTATGTATGTATTGGAATCATGATAATGATCTATTCTATTGCTTTACTCTAAATTTTAATTAGCTATAAACTATTGATATGAAATGAAATGCCATGTTATGTATTACTTGATTGTGATGTCTTACATCAATCATGAGAAAGGTCGCCGTGTGACTGCCAGTGTAAGTTGGTTTCACGGTGAATAGTTGGGCAGTATGGACCACAAGCTTACAAGATTGAATTAAATGTTATATGAACTATGACATGCATAATAACATTCATGTATGGGAAAATTAGAAAATGATTGCATGTGGTATGGAGATCATGTCAGTTAATCATGAGGTGTAATACCTATTCATTGGAATGGCATGCAAGTTTGTGTGTATATGAATATTTATATATATATGTACGTGTATAGGTACAATTCTAATATAAATCAAAGTGCAAAACATGATATGATATTTAAAGTGCCATGATAATATAGCAATAAGGAAGACATGTGCAAAAAACCTAAAATAAATGATAAGTTTGTAATATATGTAATGAAAGCATGCCTAGCAATATCTATTGCAATGTTATATAAAAGAGCACTTTCTTTTGGATAGGAATAAGCAATAGATGCCCATGTTAGGAAACCAAATTTGTTAATGGTATTGAGTTGAAGGTTATAAGAATATAATGATAATATCAGTCTTCTAGAATAAAGAAGAATTATAAGGTGCATGAATTATTCTAAGAAATAAAAGAGTATTAGAAATGATTGTTAATTAACAAGTCCTAGGATAAGATAAGATTATCTAATGCTTTCGATTTTAGTAATGATGGCATTAATGGTTAAGGTTGAAAGCTCCTCTGAATGCTCAGTGTGGCATGATAAATAATTGTAACCACATATGTTATTTTATGCTATTAGGATAATTGTATTTGGTATTATGAAAAATATTGTAAGATCTTGTCCATAGATTTTGTTCCCCACTAAGCTTTATAGCTTAGCGCGGTTTTGTTTATCCATGTAGGTTTTAATAGAACTTCAGAGGATCGGGCATGATGCAGTTGCTTTGAGGTTTTCGGGATGCTTAAAGGCCCTTTTATGTTATGATTATTTATCAATAAGTTTATTTATTTATGGCATGTAATCAGGGCCTGTGTTATTATTATTACTATTAGTATTTATGCCTGTTATTGATTGGGTATGATTGATGATGATTGATGATTATCCATGGTTAAGGAATTAGGGTGTTACAGTTAGTGGTATCAGAGCCCAGGTTGAGTCTTTTCTGGGCAATAAGGAATTAAGGAATTGTTCTGAAAGATTAAGGTGATATTGGTCTAGACCATGGTATTATTGTTAATGGAATACATTTTGATGATTATGTTGGGTGTTTGACTTACGATTGATATAGTGGACTAGTAGCAAGATTTTGGCATAAATTGTGTGATGATATCAGAGATATTATCAATATTTCTTGCCTCCTGGTATTGGAAGTGCTTAAATGCCTTAATATTTTATGATTGAAGTATAGCATAAGATTGATTATAAGTATATCTAGATTATATATTAAGATGTTTAAGGAAAAGTTCATATGAATAGAAGAGAACTTGATCTCTCGCATTGATGATGATGTAAGATGTTAAGTTATTAAGACACCCAGAATAAGAAATACAACGAGCGTAAGAGTATTTGGAAATTAGAGATAGATACAAATGATTACAGATGATGAGCTTATTATGCATATAGAGAATGCTTATGGTCATAGTTGGTTATAGCTAGAGCACAATTAAGAATTTATAGCAATAAAGATAAAGATTACAAGTTTTGAATTTCGAAGACAAAATTCTTTTAAGGAGGAGTGATTTGTAAGGACCCAATCATGACCCTAAGAGGATTATTGCTAATTAATGATGATTACCATTAATTACAGAAAAATTTGATTATTTTACAATTATCAAGGTTAAGTCTCAAGAGGGGTATTTTGGTAATTTTTGCATGTAAGTATATGAGTTAAGTTAAATTATAACTAAAGACAAGGATATAATTGAGGTTAGTTAGAAAGTCTTAGGGTTTAGTTGAAAGAAAGTGAAATAATGGGAGTTTAATTGTGTATAAGGGTATAGTGGGAATTTCCCTTGGTAAGATATTTTTCTCACTATAAACTAGGGTTTTGAGGGAGATAGAGATTGGCATTTGAAGGATCTCTCTCTCTCTCTCCTTCTATGGTCACAGTTTGGAGAAGGATGCTAGGGTTTGGGAGTTAACTTGAATGGTAATGTTTTTCCTTTAAGATGCCTTCCTTCTTTTCTTTTAATTTGTGATTTCTTTGGTGATGAGAGATTACAAGATCTTGTTGTCATCATGTGTAAGGAAATGAGAGAGAAACATGCAAATCAAGTGAAAGAGAAGAAAGAAATCATGTGTAAAGGAGATGAAGCTTGATTTTGAGGTACGAGATTTATTTGGAAAAGTTATTGTATACATTTCCCATCTCATGTTGCATGTGTTTTCTTTGAGAGATCAAGGGTAAATATAGTAAGTGTTGTTGATTATAACATGATTAGTAACTTAAATGATCACATAAGTAAGAGGGGAAGTGAGATTTGGGTTTTAAATTTCTATTTTTCATGAACAAGATTCTGGATTTTCTTCGTTCCTTCTCACACACGGCCATGCATGTTTCTCTTCTTCCCTATGCGTGGTCATGTGTTGCTTTCTTCTTCCCCATGCATGGCCACGTGAAGTTCCTTTTCTTCTTGCAAATAACCACGCAGGTTTTTCTTCTTTCTTATGTGTGGCAGCGTGTGGTTTCCTACTTCTGCATGCCTGGCCACGTGATGATGTTCTTCTTCTCACACATGGCCACGCACTGTTGTGCCTTGAGGATACACAGCCACATGCATTTGTTCTTCCCCTTACACATGGCCATGCTTGTGTTTTCTCTTTGGAAACACATGGCCACATGATTTTCTTTCTCCTTGCACACGGCCACGCTTGTGTTTTCTCTTTGGAAACACATGGCCACGTGATTTTATTTCTCCTTGTACATGACCACTTATGCTTTTATTTATTGGAAGGCACGACCATTTGTCTTGTTCTTCACCCTCATACACGGCCAAACATGCTGTTGGTTAATGTATTTTGTTAGATAATAAATTATAATTAAGGGTAGAACAGTAATTTTTCTTTTACTACTTGTATACCTATAAATATACCCTTGTATCATTATTTTGGGGTAATCAGAGATAATAAGAAACTCTTGAGTTTACTAAATCTTCATGGTATTAGAGCCACTGCCGTTTCGAAGGTCGAGTTAACTCCCTTTCATAGTTTGTTATTTTTCGATAACTATTTTTTCAAACGAGGTCCTATTTTAGTCCTTCTCTTTCGACACCGCCCCTACAGGAAGGTAGATCGGGTGAAGATTGGCCGGTGTCTTAATTTTTAGTGCCATTAGAAGCCACGCGTGAGTACACACGCCACCCAAAGGTTTCAGCCCTTTCTACATACGTCAGAGTGTGTGGCGCATACCACCACCTCCAGCCACCTTTTGCCGCTATTTTTTTTCGACCTACTCACCGCCCTTTTCCACCTCCAACCCATTGATCTTCGGTGACTTCTGACCACCTTTGTTTCTAGGTCACACATGAACAGGTTCTATTTTCCTAGGTTAAATTTTTTCCTGCTGTTTTTGATCCTTTTTTGGATTTTTCATTTTGTCAAATATTAAGGATGATCATAAGGAAGTTGAGAAACATTATTCCATTAATGACAGTCCCTATTCTCAAATTAGCCCAGTTAAACTTGAGGGGAGTAGTACTTATTTAGCCTGGTCTATATTGTATTTATTATCGATCAAGGCTAGAAGGTTGTAGGCCTATATTGATTGAAGTAAAAAATCACCATCTGTCACCGATCCTAATTTTAATCAATGGGACTCAGATAATTCACTGGTTATGTCTTAGCTCCTAATTTCTATGCATCCTAAGATCTTTAGATAGTATTTATTACTTGACACTGCAGATGAGATATGGAAAGCTACAAAAACCACCACTCTCAAATGGGAAATGATGCTCGTATCTTTGAACTCAGGAACAAAGTTCATGGTACAAAACAAGGTGAGCTTTCTGTTTCAGATTATTTCTCTGAATTGGGTAGTTTATGGCAGGAACTGGATTATTATCAGGATTTTCAAGCAAAATATGTTGATGATGCAATGTTGAATCAAAAGATGATTGAAAAGGAGAGGGTTTATGATTTTTTGGATGGTTTAAATCCTGAATTTGATCAAGTCCGAGTTCATGTTATTGGCATAGCTCTTTTTCCTTCACTTGAGGAGGCACATTGTTTAATTCAGTAGGAAGAGACCAGGAGAGGTGCTATGCTTTATACTACACCTATTGACAAGTCGGGTTGGACTGCCCATACCTCTCCTAAGCAACAAAATGAGATTCTTTCTGATAAAGATCATTTGCTCTGTGATTATTGTGGTAAGCCAAGGCACACTAAAGAGACTTACTGGAAGTTGCATGGGAGACCTAGTAGGGGTCATGGGGGCAAACGAGTTAATCCAACAAGGGCTCAAACACATTTGTTAGAAACAATGGAATCATCTAAAGAGTCAGTTTCAGTTGAGAGTCTCTCCTCTAATGAGATTTTGCATTTCAGGCATCTCCTGTCTCAGCTTATTTCTTCCTCCAGTGCTACCTCTAATTTGTTCAAGTCAGGTGCTACTTTCTCTCATCATAATTCATGGATTATTGATTCTGGTGCAAATAGACATATGACAGGCATTTCAAAAGGCTTTCATAACTACTTCATTGTTTAAAAAGGGATAGTG
Organism: Excoecaria agallocha; assembly: GCA_037975025.1. NCBI lineage: Eukaryota > Viridiplantae > Streptophyta > Magnoliopsida > Malpighiales > Euphorbiaceae > Excoecaria > Excoecaria agallocha. The sequence goes on from CM075819.1 coordinate 23,886,397, forward strand.
TCAGGGTGGCAAATGGGTGACCAACCCCTATTTCTAGGACAGATTTTGTTGTTTGTACTCCTAATATTAAATTATCTTATGTTCTTTATGTTCCTCAATTCCCTGTCAATTTTTTATCTGTCAATGCTATCACTAAAACTCTTAACTGTAAGGTTGAATTTTTTCCTTATTTTTGTATTATTCAGGATCTTCAAACAGGGAAGTGAATTGGCAGTGGCAGAGAGCATGATGGCTTATATATGCTGGAAGATAGTCAAGAGTTGGCTTTTATTTGGGGGTATCAGGATGTCAACCAGGAGATCATTCAGTGGCATAGGCGATTAGGACACCCGTCATTTTTTGTTTTAGAAAAACTATATCCTAGTTTATTTTCTAGAACTCAGTTTGATTCTTTATCTTGTGATGCTTGTGAGTATGCTAAACATACTAAAAACTCTTATCCTTTGAGTGATAATAAAGCCTGTGAGCCATTTATGATTCTTCATTCTGATGTTTTGGGGCCTACACAAATTGCCTCTTTGTCTGGAAATCAATGGTTTGTTACTTTCATTGATTGTTGCACTAGAATGACTTGGGTGTATTTGATTAAGGCAAAGAGTGATGTTTTCTCCTATTTTCAATTTTTCCATAAAATGGTTGACAACCAATTTGATGCTAAAATAAAATTTTTACGGTCAGATAATGGGACAAAATATATGGATAGTAGGTTTGGTACTTATTTAGAGTCTTATGAGATTATTCACCAAACTAGTTGTCCTTATACTAGTGCTCAAAATGGTTTAGCTGAAAGAAAAAATAGGCATTTGTTAGAAGTTGCTAGATCTCTTTATGTTTATATGCATGTTCCAAAATCATATTGGGAGGATGCTGTACTAGCGGCTGCCTATCTTATTAATCGAATGCCTCTTGAAGCTCATAACTTTAGGACTCTTGTGGAAGCCTTAACTGAAAAAATTGGCTATACTATTCCACCAAAGATTTTTGGATGTGTTTGCTTTTTCCATACTAGGAATATTGGGAAATTAGATCCAAGAGCACTGAGATGTGTGTTTGTTGGAAATTCCCCAACTCAAAAGGGATATAAGTGTTATCATCCTCCATCTAGGAAATTCTATATGAGTTTGGATATTACCTTTCAAGAGTCTGAACCTTATTTTTGCAGTATCCGATCACCTCTTCAGGGGGAGAATAGTGAAGAAGTGGTGATGAATGTACCTGTGCTACCTCAGGATCTAGTTCAAAGGAAAAACAAAGAGATTGTTATTCAGGAGTAGAATGTTGATATTCAGGGGGAGGAGAATAAGAATGTGATTGGTGTTGGTGGTCGTTTAGATAGACCTAACTTGTTGACATACTCAAGGAAGAATAGGTCTAAACAAGCCATCATACATTCTACATTGCCAGAATCCCTGGGTGAGTCACTTCTTGATTCTAATTTATCTCTTGATTCTAATTTAAATTTGCCCATTGCTCAAAGGAAAGGAGTCGGGTCATGTACAAAACATTCAATTTCTAACTTTATCTCTTATGATTCTTTGTCTCCTTCCTATAGAGCCTTTGCCTTGTCTCTTTCTTCTATGTTTATTCCATAGGATTGGAGAGAAGCTATCAAGGATCCAAAGTGGAGATAAGCTATAGTTGTAGAAATGAAAGCCCTCTCTAAAAATGAAACCTGGGAACTAGTTGCATCTTCAGAAAAAAAAAAGTTAGTTGGTTGTAAGTGGGTGTTCACAATAAAACACAAAGCTGATGGTCCAATTGAAAGATTTAAAGCTAGATTCGTGGAAAATGGATTTACCCAGACTTATGGAGTTAACTATCAGGAGACATTTGCACCAGTTGCTAAAATAAATACCATTAGAATCTTGCTAACTTGGATTGGGATTTGCTACAATTTGATGTGAAGAATGCATTTCTCCATGGGGACCTGGAAGAAGAGGTTTATATAGAGATTCCTCCTGGTTTTAATGACGAGATAACACAAGGAAATGAGTACAGACTGAAGAAGGCTTTGTATGGGTTGAAACAATCTCCGAGAGCTTGGTTTGACGGATTCAGCAAAGCTATGATATCCTTTGGTTATCTAGAAAGTAATGCTAATCATACCCTCTTTATGAGGCACTCCAAGGGTAAGATCACTCTTCTCATTGTTTATATTGATGACATAGTGATGACAGGGGATGATAAAGAAGAAATAGTTCAACTAAAGAAGCACTTAACTCAGGAGTTTGAAATCAAGGATCTTAGGAAGCTACAATATTTCCTGGGAATTAAAGTTGCCAGATCAACCAAAGGGATCTTCATTTCTCGAAGATAATATGTTCTGGATCTTTTCGATGAAACTAGTATGTTGGGATGCAAACCAATAGATACACCCATTAAAAGTAACCATAGTTACAAACAAGGACTGAAGGTTCAGTTGATAAGGGCAGATATCAAAGATTGTTCGGTAGACTTATCTATCTATCCCACACTAGACCAGATATTGCTTATACAATTAGCTTGGTGAGTCAATTTATGCATGATCCAAGAGAATCTCATCAATAGGCTATTTTTCGCATTTTGAGGCATTTAAAAGCAGCTCCAGGAAGAGGTATTCTTTTTTCAAAAAATGGTCATCTAAGAATTGAAGCCTTCACAGATGCATATTGGGTTGGATTTTAGATGATAGAAGATCTACCTCTGGTTATTGTACATTTGTGGGAGGTAACTTAGTCACTTGGATAAGCAAAAAACATAGTGTAGTTGCAAGATCAAGTGTAGAAGCGGAATATAGAGCTATGGCTCAAAGTGTTTGTGAGTTGTTATGGTTATAGAAGTTATTAGCAGAGTTGAATTTGGCTAAAAAGGACCGACTATCTTTGTATTATGACAACAAAGCTGCAATCAGTACTACTCATAATCTAGTTCAACATGACAGGAAAAAACATAATGAAATTGATCGACACTTCATCAAAAAAAATTATCTGATGGTGTTTTAAGCTTATTTCATATAACATCGGAAAGACAATTAGCTAATGTTTTTACAAAAGGACTCGGTAGTCAAGCTTTCCACGCCATAGTTTGCAAGTTGGGCATGTGTAATATCTTTGCACCAACTTGAGGGGGAGTGTTGGTTATTGTATTTTGTTAGATAATAATTGTAATTAAGGGTAGAATAGTAATTTTTCTTTTACTACTTATATACCTATAAATATACGCTTGTATCATTATTTTAGTATAATTCGAGATAATAAGAAACTCTTGAGTTCACAAAATCTTCACATGCATTTTCTTCTTGATGTATTGGGCCACTAACTCTTTCTCTTTGAGAATGCACGACAATTTGTATGCTTCATTCATTGAAGGTATTGCCAAGCATGTTTTCTCCCCTCCACAGTATACTCACACCTAAGATTTGAGCCTTGTAATTAGATATGGAACACCATGTTATGTGGTCCATAAAATCATTCAAAGAGTAAGAATTAAGGTGAAATGACTAGTAATAAGTGAGATAGAGGATAAATGGCTAATAAGTGAAGTTTGATATGTTACTTATTAGAGTAATAGATTATGAAAGTCTATCCTTAAGGCTAAAGTATACAAAAATACATTTAAGAAAGAAATGAGTTATTATGTAAATTTAAAAGACATAAATGCTATAATAAGAGGAAGAAGAATGAATTAAGCTATAAGTTATCTAAGTCACCTGTCAGGTGAATTAATGTATGATCACTTAATATGAAGACCTATCTATTTATATATATCTATATATACCTTGATATGCAAAGAGTAGAGTGAAAAGCTTTAAGACAATAATCCTATAAAGTTATGAATTAGAGTCCACTTGAACTCTAATTAGGAAGACTTACATATGATAATGGTAAAATAATTAGGCTTCTAAAATGTGTTTTAGTTCATAATGGCATGAAACTATGAAGAGTGAAAGGAAATATAAGAATCATAAGAGTATGCTAATTGATATGATTTTATGTTGCATGTAATCTAGTAACTGTAGATATACATGATAATTAATGTATTTTATATGGGTATAAGGTATGTATATGCCTAAGTTAAAGAAATGGGATGTTTTTAAAGGATATTATAAAGCTATAGAAGCATAATTATACTTCAAATCATAATGGGAATTGATGGTGAACTATAATGTCAAGGATCATACTCATATGTTATTCATACCCTATGATGTAAAATGAAAGTTACAAGTGAGCAAGTAATGTTCTAACGATTAAGATGATATAATCGTATACAACACCTCTAAGAAAATAATGTTATAAAATATAAAGTACAAATAAGATGATCATGATATATGTGATAATTTTAAGGTAATAATCTATTGCATATGAGATAACAAACTATAAAAGTAAGCTAAAGAGGCTATAGATGAAGAAGTGTTGACCTTAAGCCACATGAGAACATAGTTATTCTATCATATGAATCATGAATGCTTGAGTGCTGATATATATGATTATGTTTAATGTGATTAATTATGGGAATAAGGAAACTACTCACGACAAGCAATAACAATGTACGTCTTTGAGAACTATTCTTGAGTTATGTAAATATATGTGGTAGAATTGATTCGAGCATGCTATGAAGAGTAGCTTGATTTAATATGCAAACAAGTATAAGTAATGAAATCATGTATTGCCATGTTTAAATTACACATATAGGTAAGAGTGCATATGGGTACGCATAATGCTAGCCATGAAAGATGATGTGCTGTTATTGTTGGATAAACATGTAACTATTATGATTTGAACAAAAGAAATTGATGCAAGCATACGATCATATGACAGCATCCATATGTAATGGAGCCTAAAGCTCAGCATTGATGGATGAAATGAATGATATGCATTCTTTTATGAAAAGTGGCTTTAAGCCAAACGATTTGCTAAGCAAAGAAGAATATGTAAAATTACGAGATTTCTTAAAAAGTTAAGCCTGCGTGTCATAGTTCAGTTCTGGATTAGATAGGCATGCCTAGAGGGATACAGTCACAGCTGCTATATGTCGACCCCATTTGGGTCTTGTTCCTTTATAGAACCATCATTTGACCCCGTTTGGGTCCATAGTTTGGTCCTTGCTGGAACCATTGCTTGACCTCGTTTGGGTCCATTGTTTGATATCTTCAGATATCCATAGTTTGATACCCTTGGGTATCCATTGCTCTAGTTATCCACCTTCCAAACTAGTACTTAGGCAGGCTATTAAAGATATAAATGGTTTAAGAAACAAATTAACGTATGTATCGAGCGCATCACTTATATATATATTGGAATCATAATAATGATCTATTCTATTTCTTTACTCTAAATTTTAATTAGCTATAAACTATTGCTATGAAATGAAATGCCATGTTATGTATTACTTGATTGGGATGTCTTACATCAATCACGAGAAAGGTCGCCGTGTGACTGCTAGTGTAAGTTAGTTTTGTGGTGAATAGTTGGGCTGTATGGGCCACAAGCTTACAAGATTGAATTAAACGTTATATGAACTATGACATGCATAATAACATTCATGTATGGAAAAATTAGAAACTGATTACAAGTGGTATGGAGACCGTGTCAGTTAATCATAAGGTATAATACCTATTCATTGGAATGGCATGCAAGTTTTTGTGTATATATATATCAAGTTTTTGTTATCATTCTTCCATGTATTTATATCATAGCATATGCTAAATCTTTATTGTTAAATTACTCTAAATTCTTTTTGTTGTACTTCTAAAACATCTCAAAAACATAGAGTCATGCATACTATGTTTTATATAATCTTCAACAATTTAGATTATAAATATATATATATATATATATATATATATATATACAGGAATGTTGGGAATTATTGGTTACATGCATCTCATACATAAGCGGAATTTAAAATTTTTAACCAATAGATCTGATCTTGCCATGAATTTACAATATAAACATTAATGAGAATAAGAAAAATCACCTTTGATTTTTGTTAAATAGTTGATTTTCCTTCTCACCAGGTTGTCACAAACCAGAGTGTCCAAAGTTGAACACCTCTAATTAGTAATCAATACTAGAGAAGGAATAAATGAACCAAGAATGAAAGAACCATAAGGCTGAAAAATTTCTCCTTAATGCTAGCAAGGTAGTGGCAGCTAGGGTTTTTGAGAGAGAGAATTTCTTTTTCTCTTAATTGTTCACTTAACCCTAAAATCCCTATCACTTGGATTTTTATAGTTAGGTTAAACATCCAACTTCATAATAGGATTGGGCTCTTTAAAATTGCTAGAGAAATATTAAATGGGCTTCTAGAATTGTTAATAATTTATTTGGGCTCAATTAAATCCAACTTAAGTCCTTTCACAAAAGACCATATAAAAAACCCATAAACTAGGCCTTTATTCATACACTTGGATTTAATCACCGAAATGAATTACAAATCCATCCAAATTAAATATAAAGGCTCTATAACACTTATAAAATATATTTAATTTATTTTGGTCTAAGAATTAGGCCTCTAAGGCCTTTTATCTGAAGTTGGCATGAAACCCTTCCTCTGGAGGGTTTCTGTGCAAAATTCAATTCTTTGGGCCTCTATAATTTCTCCAATGGATCTATTAATTATTATATCAGCCCTATAATACTTATAGTGTAATAATAATAATTTATTATGAAATACAATATTTCAATTAGGTACATTTTACATAACATTTTTCAAAAGTTCTGCGAACAATTCTACTTGATCATAATTAATTAAACTCTTTAATTAATTATTCTCTTATTCATTTATCTTCTCCTATAACAATATCAAATATTATTATCCTTGTCATTTTACTATTTTATCCTTTACTCTATATGTGTGTGACCTATTGGATTCCTATCCATATTGGCAGTATAATATGTAATTATGAGTTATATTCAAAAATCACATGATTTAAAATTCTTTAAATCATTTTATCAATCCCTATTGATATTTATGATACACTATTATAAAAATCATGATCAACCTCTAGCTAGGCATCATGACTACCCAAATGTCAGGAAAGTCAAGTGGTTTGCCTTTACCCTTCGATAGAAATAATTACCGTGCAATTACTCCTTTCACCACTCTTATCTCAATTAGATTCTGAGTATGGATTTCTATCAACTCATATAAATCTAATTATTTATGCTCTATTAATTTAACCATTGTTCCCAAAATGCCCTTTATGGATCCCTATCCATATTGGCATATTACTCTGGCTAGAGATTCTCTAAACAAGGCAATTATAGAATCATGGAGATAACTTGCCTTAATAAATTTGGGATGGTGAATCCTTTATCAATCACTCAACTAACTTCAAGTAGTTCATGATATACCCAACCTCCTAACTATGTTTACACCCAGTTGGAAGTAATCAATTATGGAGTAAAAGTATACCACTTACTACTTAACATAACTTTGGTGATCTCAAGTCTAAGGATAATTGCACAAATGCTATGAAGAGATTCCTCACTGACATTATAATGGCCCAATCATGATCCTAATTGGATTATAGTTAATTAATGGGGATTATCGTTAATTAAGGCAAATTTTGATTATTTTGCAATTATCAAGGTTAAGTCATAAGAGGGGTATTTTGGTAATTTTAGCATGTAAGTATATTAGCAAAGTTAAATTAAAAGTGAATAAAAGGATAAAATTGAAGTGAATTAGAAACTCTTGGGGTTAAGGTTCAAGAAATTGAAATAATAAGGGTTTAATTATGTGTAAGGGTAATTTTGGAAATTCACCTAACGAGATATTTACCCCACTAACTTTTATTAGCTTCTTAGAGGAGGAACTACTGGGGGATTTTGAGTTGTGGATCGGCATTTGAGGAACTCTCTCTCTTTTGTTATGGTTTGGAGAAGAGGAAGCTTAGGGTTTTATTGTTTAAAGCATCATGAAGGTATTTTTTTCCCTTTAAGATCTCTTCTTTCTTTTCTTGTTAATTTGTGATTTCTTTGGTGATGAGAGATTACAAGATCTTATTGTCATCATGTGTAAGGAAATGAGAGAAAAGCATGTAAATCAAGTGAAAGAGAAGAAGAAATCATGAGTAAATGAGTTGGATTTGAAGCTTCATTGGGTATAGGACCATCAAATTGATTTTTATGTATGGGAAGATGATTTTTTTAGTTGTAATTGTACCTATAGAAAATTAGGATTAGGCTATCTTGGTTTTTAATTAGGAGTTTTTGAGATGAGTTTTGGAAGAACTGAGATCGAATATTTTCTGTGTGTGTGCCAGTGCCAAGTCGTGAACTTCTTCACGAGTTATGAATTCTTGTCCAACTCATGAAGCCCTCTATGAGTCGTGCACCATTTGCTCCTGGGTCTCTCGTGAATGTTGGCTTTTGATTCGTGAATCTCTTCACGAGTCGTGCATTCTTGTCCGACTCGTGAGCCCCTTCACGAGTCGTGAAATGTAGCCCATTTTCCTCACTCATATTGCCATGATTTAAGTTGCATTTATATGTTTATGGGTATGCATTTAATGTTATGAAAACTTTTAGTAGAAAGATCAATATTTTAAGATTGCATTATGAAAGCCATGCATAATACTGTTTATGATGAGATAGATCAATGAAAGGTTATATTTTATCTTGTTTGCATAATCATGCAACTATTATGATATGAATGAAAGAAATTTAATGCAACTATGTGATCATATGATAGCATCCATATATACTGGAGCCTATAGCTCAATGTGAAAATACGATTAGAATGATATGCATTCTTTTATTAAATGAGGCTTTTAGCCAAATGAAGTACTAAGTAAAGAATAATATGCTAAATCAAAGATGTTCTTAAAATGGTAAAGCCTACGGGTCTTAGTTCAGTTGTGGATTAGATAGGCATGCCTAAAGGGATATAGTTGCAGCTGCCATAGTTGAACCCATTTGGGTCTTGTTCCTTAATAGAACCATTGTTCGGCCCTTTTGGGGTCTGTTGTTTGTTCCTTGTTGGAACAATTATTTGATGCCATTTGGGTCCATTGTTTGATATCTTCGGATTTCCATAGTTTGATACCCTCAAGTATCCATTGCTCCCGTTATCCACCACGTTGAACTAGTACTTAGGTAGGCTATGAAAGATGATAAATGTACATAAGATAAGGAAAAACAAGCAATGATTGCCCCATTTATGTAATGTAAGCATGATGAATGGCCTACTATGGTATTGTATCCTAATTCTTGTTGACTACAAACTATGTCTATGAAATGAGATGCCATATTATGTGTTCTATGATTATGATATCTTACATCTAATTATGAGAAAGGTTCCCGTGGGTGTATCGGTGTGAGTTAGTTCCACCAATGGGTTCCACGGTGAATAGATGGGCCACATGGGCTACAAGCTTATAATATTGAATTAAAAGTTATACGAACTGTAGTATGCATAATGATCTTTATGAATGAGAAAGTTTGACAGGTCTGCATATGGTATGGAAACTTTTTCTGTTAATCATGATATGTAATACATGTTCGTTGAAATGACATGCAAACCTGTTAGTACGTATATGATCATTTAAACATATATATATATATATATATGCATACATATGATTATGATATAAAATAAAGTGTAAAATATGATATAATTTGATGTGGTACGATGTTTAAATTGCAATGATAAGATAGCATTAAGAGATAAGCTTGTATGAACTGAAATGAGAATTGTATAAATATATATGAAGAAATCATGTCTAATAATGACTTTATGATTGTTACATGGCATAAGCACTCTTGTGTGCGTGGATTTAATGTTGAATGCATAACTTATGTAAACATGTGATTAATGCATTAAGTTAAAGTTTGTACTATCAATAAACTAGATGTTTGAATTCTAAAGTAGTAAGGATCAAGAAGGGTATGAATCAAGCTAGTTTAAAGGAAGAAGAGAATAAATATGATGATAAGTAAATTGACAAGTTTTGAACAAATATATTTTGTAAAATATTCTAGACATTAGTAAAAATGGTATTCTTAAAAAGTCTTGGGGACTACCCCAAATGTTCATTGTGAAATGATCAATATAATAGACTCTTTTGTTATTCTGTGTTGTGTGGGAACTTGTGTATAATGAGGTGAATTATGTAAGGAAGTTATTTTTAAAGTTTGTTTCCCACTAAGTTTTATAGCTTAGCACGGGTTTGTTTATCCGTGTAGGTTTCAGGATAAGCTCTAGAGGATCGATAGCTATAGTGGCTAGACAACTCTTGAAGAGAGGACCTGACAAATTGCAGTCGTCTGAAGATTTCATTATGTATTGTCAGCCAATTATGTTAGGCCTTTTATTTATAAGTTGATTTAATTTATTGTGGCATGTAATCATGTCCTATGCTATTAATTATTATTATTTCTGCCTGATCTCGATTAGGTATGATTAATGATGATTGATGATTACCCATGGTTAAGGAATTAGGGTGTTACAGACATAGATTTAATATCCATGTGAGGATTCTCTTTGTAGGACTCCAATGAACTTGTTCTTCTAACAAGCATCCACATGTTAGCTTTGATTATCTTCCACAATCACAGTTATTAGAACCATTGTTTGAACCATTTAAGAAGCATAACATGTGTTAGTCTGTCCGAATTAATAATGTCCCATCTTTTGAATTCTATGACTAGGGATATTTAGATATTACCACATTTGCATGCAATAGACATCTTATATTATGAACACTTTCATGATTGCCTTTGCACGGTGTTTATAATATCTAGGACTTCATTTATTAATTTATGATTTAAAAAATCATGTATTTAAACATAACATTAATAAATGAATGATGCCTTTTATTAAGAGTATGAGTTCATACATATGAAATACATCCCCATTACTTGGGCTCTAGGGCACACTCTTTAACAATTTCTCACTTACACTGGAGCCAATCACTCATACGTCTTAAACCTATATTATTTATATGGTGATCATGCTTTATATGGGAAAGTGCTTTAGTGAGGAGATCTACCACATTTTCATCTGTAGGGACCCTTTCTATTTTCGCATCATTTGTAGCTACTATTTCCTTTATGAGATGGTAGCATTTGAGAACATGCTTGGATCACTGATGAGACCGTGGTTCCTTTGCTTGCGCAATGGCTCATTGTTGTTACAATATAAAGGAATCAGATCAACAATGCTAGGCATAACTCCTAGTTTAGATATGAACTTTTTGATCCAGACTGCTTCTTTGGCTATTTTCGAAGTAGCAATGTCCTCAGATTCTGTCGTGGAATCAACATCTGTTTCTTGGTTGGAACTCTTCCAACTAACTACCCCTCCTCCCATTATAAACACAAAACGGGACTGTGATTTACAATCATCTTTGTCATATTGAAAGCTGGCATCTGAATACCTATTTACTTCCAAACTGCCCTCCCCATTTACAAAGAATATATCCTTAGTCCTTCTCAAGTACTTAAGGATATTATTGACAGCTGCCCAGTGTTCCTCTCCAAAATTGGATTGGAATCTGCTTGTGATACTCAAAGCAAATGCTACATCTGGACATGTACATAACATAGCATACATGACAGAACCAATTGCATATGCATATGGTATTCTATTCATGCTCTCTCTATAACACCCTAATTCCTTTACCATGGATAACAATCATTCATCATCATCATCATCACAAACCTAGTAAAGTCAGGAAGAAATAATAATAGAACAAGCCATAATTACATGCCACAATAAAATAATCAAGCTTATAATTAAATAATTATAACATAAATGGCCTTAAAGAATCTCAAAATCCTCAATGCAACAACATCTAGCTAGATCCTCTGGAGCTGAACTTGAAACCTACACGGATAAATGAACCCGTGCTAATCTATAAAGCTTAGTGGGGAAAAAAACTCTATATGCATGAACATAACCTCTTTACACAATTCATCTCATCATGTAAACTTTCACAGCAGCACGGGATAACATATGAGTCTATTATATTGATCATATCACAATGGACATATTGGGTAAGTTCTCAAACTTAATAATAAGACACTCCTTACCAACGTCTAGAGCATTCTATAAATTATCTTATCTCAGAACTTGTCAAATTACTATCATATGTTTACTTCCTTTCTTCCATAACTAGCTTGATTTATACCCTCCTAATCCTCACTACTCCATAATTCATGCATCAAGGTTTTTTATAGTACAAAATATGAACTTAATGCATTAATCATATCATTACATAATTCCTGCATTCAATATTAAATCTATGCACACCGAAGTGCTTATGCCATTTAACAACCACAGAATTATTGTTATACTTGATTTCTTCATATATCTTTACTTAATTCTCATTTCGGGTTCATACACACTTATTCATTAATGTTATCTTATCATTCCAATTTAAGACATCATACCACATCATAGTATATCATGGTTTGCATTTGGGTTTATATCAGAATTATACATATGCAGATACATATGAAACATTCATATACATACTAACGGGTTTGCATGCCATTTCAACAAATAGGTGCCACATATCTTGATTAATGGACCAAGTCCTCATACCATATGCACTGTACTATAATTTACATATACATGAAGATCATCATGTATATTGTGGTTCGTATAACTTTTAATATAATCTTGTAAGCTTGTGGCTCTAATGGCCAAACTATTCACCGTGGAGCCCATTGGTGAGCCTAGCTCGTAATGGCACTCACACGAGAACCTTCTTCATAATAAAAGTGAGATATCATAGTCATGTAACACATAATATGGCATTTCATTTCATAGAAATAGTTAAAAGTCATCAAGAATTACGATATAACATCATAATAGGCCATTCATCATGCTTACATCATATAAATGGAGCAATCATTACATATTTTCTTTATGTTATATACATTTTATCATTTTGATAGCCTACCTAAGTACTAGTTCCAAGGATGGATAACAGGAGCAATGGATACCCGAAGGTATTGAACTATGGATATTCGAAGATATCGAACAATGGACCCAAACGGGATCAAGCAATAGTTCCAGCAAAGAACAAACTATGGACCCAAACGGGGTCAAACGATGGTTCCATTAAGGAACATGACCCAAACGGGATCAACTATGGAAGTTGGGACTGTATCCCTCTAGGCATGCCTATCTAATCCACAACTGAACTAAGACCCGCAGGTTTTACAATTCTTAAGCATATTCAGATTAAACATATTCTTCTTTACTTAGTACATCATTCGGCTTAAAGCCACATTTCATAAAAGAGTGCATATTATTCTTGTCATATATCAATATTGAGCAATAGGCTCCAATATACATGGTTGCAGATTATGTAATCACATAGTCGCATAAACATCCTTCATACATATCATAGTAATTTACATGATAATGCAAACACAATAAAGTATTACTTTCATTGGTTAATCTTGTCGTACCTAGCATTATGCATGAAGTCAATAAAATAACTGTAAAAGTGTAGTTCTGGCAATTAAAAGTCTTCCTAAGATTTTATGCATGTCCATATATATAGTCATAGCAATTCATACATTTGGGGTTCTCATATTTGTTCATCTTTTGACACAAACTACTCATCATAACATGGTCGAATTAATTATACCATATAAACTTACATAACTCATAAATAATTCTTAATTGTGTAACTTGTTTTTATTTTCCATAAATAGCTTTCATAGCATCATAACTCCCATCAATGAATAATAACTTTGAATAATACTCGTGCAATTATGATATATATAAGAATACGAGTAGTTTTTTTTGAATTAAGATCGACACTGGTACAACTTTCATCTTTTAGTTCACTTCTATAGTCTATTAGAACATGAAAAATAGGTTATCTACCTGAACCCCATCATGCATGCTTCAGCTTATTAATACTTTTTTATCGTATAACATATTATACCCAGGTAAGATATGCAAAAGTATTTCATCTTGCGAGAAGCACACTACTTGCAGACTAGGTTTCCTTATTTAAGTCATAGGACATAAACAGGCAGGCAAATAGTTTTCCCCTACATCTAAGCTAATTATTATTTTCCATTATGACTTGAAGTATAACCAACTCATATCGTTCATGATTAAGTGCATTGCATGATACTTCTTCTTAGCTTAAACATGTAACCTTACCACTACCCTATAATTGCCACATACTATATCATAGTATATCATGTCATTGCAACGGAGTATTGGCTTGTGATATTGTGTAAAATCATTTAATATGATAGATTACATACAATATCCCAACTTTTATAGGACATGACAACTAGCATACGGGTTTAAGATTACTAGGTTGCTCCTTACTCTATTTAGTTTTGTGCGTGTTATGCACTAAACCACATTCTACTTAAAGCAGTTCATATACAAAGTGTCCTTGACAAAACCCTCAAAATTAGCCTTCAAGAGAACAACTTTCCTTGTTTTAATAGGTTATTATTCTAAATCTTTCATTGTTACTTCATTTGATAGCTAGGTCTTTATAAACTATGTTATTTTAGTCTTTATCAATAAAAGAGACCTCATGATTTATTAGCCCATCAATATTCAATTTGCATATTAACTATCGTAGTCATACAAAGCAAGTCTTGCTTAACTATATCTTATTTTAAACCTTAGCATTGGAAAGACTTTTAGAACTATAATCATTCCTCACTAATCAATTACCATAATACTCACCACTTGTATACTAAACCATGATCAACATTTCTTATTGCTAGCTCATTTCACCCTATTCATATCAATATCTTCTTATGCACAGGCTATAAAATATTGGTTCACAAATTATTTATGAGTGAGCTATAGTTTTGGGAGAAGAAAAACCAATGAAAATAGTGTACAAATTGATGTACATTACGTGGAAATAAAGATCAAGTGGTCTTGCATTTACATGGGTTGCATGGCCAAGTGGCCATGTAGAAGAACTGAGAAAAAAGGCATATGCGGCCAAACATGGAAAAGAGAGGAAGTACGCTGCCGTGCATTAGGGAAGAGACATTCATGCGTGGCCGTGCATGGGTGAAGAACTTCCTATGCATGGCCGTGCTTGGGTGAAGAACTTCCCATGCGTGGTCGTGTATGGGTAAGGAACACTTTAGTTAATAAATGAGGCATTTGTTTTATCTATTGTATTCCTGTGCATATCAATTGATAGAACTATCCAAGAATGTTGTTTCAGTTTAAGTTATCATGTGTGAGGCACATGGTTGTAAGACCTTGAAACAAATGAGACTTCATTCTAAATATCCCTAGTCAGTCATTGTTATGGGAATAACAAATGAATTAAGACTAGTATGCTCTCTCTGATAAGTTGAGTTATGTCTTACGGATCATAAGGACAAGAGTGTCAATCAGAGATCATAGATACATGTTAAAGAACATGGTATCTGGATTCGATCCACTCATGAGAACACTACATGGTACATGTCATAAGTGTTTCTCATATGCAAGTTTTGTATCGGAGTTCTTAGACCTAAAATCTCTATGAAACTCTTTATGAATTACTGTGTGCTTTAACATACACCTAACGTGCTCGTAACAGAGTGACAAGTACGGGTATGCTTGGGTATGCATTGATTCATGTTAGAGAGCATGAGGGAAGTGAAGGGATTACCCCTCTCTATAAGAAAGAAAATATCATCAGCACTTGATCAGTGAACTGAGAAGTGTATGGCCATACCGAGATGAAATAATGAGTAATCATTATTTATCTGAGAGTTCAGTGTCACTGGAATATCAAGAAAGGAATTAATATATATAAGGGTGACTAGTTCCTTGCCTTATATTAATTATGATATTTATGGGTAAGGGACTATGCAAAATTGCATTAGGTCACTAAATGCCATATGCACTTTCATTTAATTTGGAATACTATAATATCTTGCTAGAGAATATATATAGCCTTGGAATTAATTCAGTAATTCATTGCCAACATTAAATGGACCTATAGGATCGCACACAAAGCATTGGGCTTAAAATATTTAAATAAAGTATTGGGCATTAATTTGGGCTTTTAATTAAAGTCAAATTAATGTATGTAATGGGCATTATAAATGATATTGGACCTTGGTCCATGAGAGAGAAAAATTCAGCCCACAAGGTTTAATTTTAATTAATTAATTATCTTGTATTAATTAAGTTGATTGAGTATTTAAGCCTAAAATAATTTAAATTAAATTAAATCATTTAAATATAAGGTGAAGTGGCCGAAATTCCAAGATAAAAACCAAGGAATTTCGGCACATGCACATTACTTATATTAAGTGGTTTTATTTAATTAAATGTCTTGTGTTTTATTTCAAATTTGAATTTTAAATTCAAAGGAGTTTAAATCAATATATATTACTTATTTTTAGGAAGTGATTGAGATTGAATTAATTATCTTGAGATACTAAAATTCAGATCAAACACTTGCCAAAAGATAATGATATATATTATTAAAGAAATAAAACCCTAGTGTTACAAGTGTGTGGCGTGAAACCCTAGTTTTGAGGTTTTGGCGTGAATTACATCTCTCTCTCGCAAAAATTCTTTTGGCCAATTTTCACAAGGAGAAAGGATTGTTCCTTATTCTCTTGTGTTCTTGGATATTAATAGCACCTAAAATAAGTACAAGATCAAGTCTTTATCTTCAAACCATAGCCACTACACAATACTTAATTTAAGAGCTAGCAATCTCAGTTTTTAAGCTATCTTTGCAAGTGTGTGTGTGAACATAGAGAGGAGTGGCGTAAAGGTTGTTCCTTGGCATTGGTGGTGAAGGTCTAAGGCTATGATATCCTCCTTGGTTTCTAGTCATCATCAAAATCAAGTTTTAAAGGCATCTAAAGATGTAAGTTTTAAAACCATAAAATTGCATGTTTCAATTCTTATCTTTGAATTGTATGGCATGTATGATCAAATTTTATTGTTTTCCGCTGTGTGATTTTTATGTGCATACCATGTCATATTCCATCATGAAGAACTTCCCATGTGTGGCCGTGCATGGGTGAGGAACTATAAGGCAGAAAGTTAGGCATAGCCGCGTGCTGGGAAGAGAAAGCTTTTGCATGGCCACGTGCTGGAAGGAGAAAGCTTTTGTGTGCCACGTGCTGAAGAGAACAATGGACAGAAGGCTATGCATGGCCACGCACTAGGAGAAGGAAACTCATGTGTGGGCATGCCTAATGTAATATAGTCCCGATACTGCAGATCAACTACCCAAACTCAAAAATCCCATTCTACCCACAATCATACTCATTGAGTTTTAAAACCTCTTAATCTTATCAATATTTCTATCATCTAATCCTTAACCTCATCAAGGAGGACAAACACAAAAGAAAAGGAAAACTTTGGAATTAAATCCAGGAAAATGTAAACCTAATTCCCATACCTGGTTTGAAGCTCAATCTTCCTTAGCTCATCTTGATCCAACTCTCTTTTGCTAATTTCCTTTATTCCCTTTTTAGATGCTGCTCACAAATCCTAAACTTTTCTGCTCTTGTCCCGATCTCTAGCTTCCCTAGGGAGCCTTAAAAGAGTGAGTGGGGTAAATATCTTACTCAATAAATTCTAAGATTGCCCTTATACATTTTTTACACTTAAAACTTATTTTCTTAACATTTTAACCCCAAGCTTCTTATTTAATTCAATTGCATTCTTCATTAGTATTTTAGCTACACTCCAATACCCTTGTGCATGACCAACCAAAGGTGAACATGTCAACAAACTAATGGTAACTACCTAATGAGAGACTTACAACCTCAAATGCTATGTGTCTTAAAATGATCAACCAAAGATTTATTGCCTCAGATATGTATCTTTTATCCTTATGCTATGAATTTTAGCTCACTTTGGCACTAGTACACCAGTTCCCCAAAATTGGGGGTAACTATAGACACCATGACTAGAGGAAGCCTAGATCAAGGTTACCTGATAATAAGGAAATAGTATATTTCTAGCAGAGAGCATAAATCTTAAAGTTTCAACCTTGATTTCCACATTTTTGTAATTGTTTTTATGGTTTTCCAACTTGAATTTTCAAGAGTTTTGAAGACAATTTTAAAAACTTTGAATTTTGCCACTACTTATGACGGACGATCATCTCTCTATCTCTAGCTATCTTTTCTTAGTCCAAGTCTGATTTAGTGATATTTTTTTAATTTTACGAAATCGTGTGAGGGACGACCATTTGTCAATGACAAAAGTCTGTCTATAAGGTTATTTACAAATTTCCCACGTTTATTAGTTTTGAAAATCCTTGATAAAGATCAAATTTTAAAGACATGATCCAAGCCAAATTTTAAGGGATTAAGTCTTCTTATTATAGATGATTAGAGTTAGAATTGATCTCTAATTCTTCTTCAGATATAAAAACAAAAATTAGAGTTTCAAAAGAGGGATTTTTGAGTACCTTTTGAAAGAATTATTTTTACTTAAAAGGTTCATCCCTTAGACGATTTTTTCTGCCCTTTTCACCTTTTTATTGCATTTAATTTATATTTTCTTTTATGTTGATTTATTATGCTTTTATTTAGTTATTTAGTTTACTATGTTCATTTATCTTTGTGTTTGATTGTTATTTCTCATTTATTTCATTTAGATAATGTAATAAATAGTAAAAAAGAGAATTTTAGCATATGAATTACTTAAAAAGTTACTTAACTGTTTTTAATTAATTAATTAAGCTTTTCTAAATAAAATGGACCAGTTTTTGTTTTTTTACTCCAAAATCACACAAATATAAAGAGTCAATTTTTCATTAAAATTTAGATCACTCATCTCGCTATAGAAACTGGGTTTTAAGGTGACTTCCAATTAGAGTTACCTAATAAGGAAGTGGTTTCTCATAAACAGAAAATGAATGGACATGCTAGGCTTTTCTGGGTTTTTCATATTTTCAAAATGCTTTTTTAGCTTCACCCCTTTATCTCTTTCAAAAAGTGCAAAATGAGAAAACCGATTTTGAAAACTCATAAGTTTTTTATCCTTTTCTCAGCTTACAGACCTCATTATTAGATGATTTGAAATCCATTCACATCTTAAGACATAGATATACAACTTTGATGAGGACACCTAAACCCAATTTAGTTATTAAGATTCTCAAAATTAGGCTTGAACATAGATAACCTGATTATATCCATGTACCTGGACCAACTTGTAATATTTTAGGCATAAATCACCCTGTATAGCCCATTTTGAGTTGCATCAAGTTTGGCGATATTATTCTGCATCGTGGTTCCCTTGTTGGAGTTAGTAGACTTGTTTAAAATCTTGGCTAGCCATTACCCTGGAATATTCTTTTAATGTATTGGGTGTTGGACTGGAACATTCTTGTGCCATTAACAATAATTTGTTAATTAATATAATGTATTATTGAGCTAGATAAATTTATTAGATAACATTGGTTTTATATTGATTTTGGTTTTTGTGGTCTAATTTGATATCTACAATTAGATCATGTCCATTTTTTATTCACAAAACCACTTTGATTTTATTCTAGATCGATTTTAGAGATGATTAATGAATAAAACAAATTTACTTTGTTATATATTCAAGTAATTATTTTTTTCATACATGGCAACTGATAATGGATTTAGTTTCTAAACCTTTTAACCAGCCCAGCTTAAGCTAAAATTTCCATAAATTGTTTTAGGTTGGTTACGAAAATTAATAGTTTTGCCAATTTTTAATTCACTAGAAGTTTTTGAAAATGTTAAATTTACTTAAGCATGAAAACATTATGTTTGACCTTTTTTTTCGCAGCTATTTGGCCTAGCATTGATAAAAAAAATAGTTTTTCTTATAACGGTTTAAATAATTTTCATTTGATAAACTAATTTTTAATGGAATTCTACTCTACATTACTAGTTAATTAATTAATTCATATTAATAAAATGTTTCTTTTATTTTTTTATATCAACTTACTAGTTACTAATAAACTACTACTCTGCACCTTACTTTAAAATATGCTTATATTATTACAATATTTTTCTACTTTTTTAAATATCCTAATAATAATGTTAATTAGCCTTGTCTTAGTTACTAATTTGGATTATATTAATTTTTTATGAAAAGCAAATATGAATGTTTGGTTTAATCTACAACTATTGCCAGTAAGCAATAAAGAAATGTTGACATTGAAAAACTAAAAGTAATTTTGCATAGAAAATCAACAATATTTTAATGATGGACTGTCGACAAAACATTTATCGCAATTTTTTTTTAATTTTGGAAAAATTTACCAAAGAAATTACTAATTCTATTGTTAAAAATAGCAACGAAAAATGTTATTTCCATTGCTAAAATAAGTTACGAAATTTAATTTCCATTGCTAAAATTAGCAACAAATTTTAATTTCCATTTCTAATTTTGATTAATTCACTGAATCTTACATTTGTTTGATTTTGCAACAGAATTCAAATTCTATTGCTAAATTTAGCAATAAAAATTATTTTTGTTGCTAAAATAGCAAGTGTTAATTTTGTAACTGATTTTTCCGTTGCTAATTTTTATTAGCAAGAAAAAATTTACAATTTTTGTTGTTATTTTCTGTTGCTATTTTAGAATTTTCTTGTAGTGGCTTAAGTGTATAATTAAGTTTCTTAGTTTCATTATTCTAGTTAATTAAGTTTTTGTTTTGATTGAGTTAGTCTCCATCATTCTAAAACTTAGGAATTCTTTGCACACATCACTCATTCTAATGTGTGAAATGCTTAACTTCTTAATAATTCCCTTGGGTTCGATATTCTTGGAGTCATAATTATATTTCCCTTTATTACTAGCCGATTTAGTACACTTGCTAGACATCGATCAAGTTTTTGCAACCATTGTTAGGGAATTGGCATTTATTTGTTTTTTTTTAGTTTTAAAGTGAATTTTGTGTGCTACTATTCTTCTCTTTTCTATTATTTTTTCTTTTATTGATTTTATTTTTTCACTCTTTGTAGGTGTCAATAGTTTATGGTAAGAAATGCCTAAATTTTACCTGTTGACCTTGAAATTAAGAGGACATTCTGTAAGATTAGGAGACTACAAATAATCAACATGAATTTGAACAATCAAGAAGAACCACATAATGACCCTGGCCTTGAATATCCATGTTTACTCGAAGGGCAAGTTAACCAAAATCAAGCCCAAGGGAATAGGAGGAGGCCATGAACCATTACAGATTATACCCCCTTTAGGTGGAATGAGGAGCATAGGGCCATTATGCTACCTCAAAATCATCACTTTGAGTTCAAACCTGCCACTATCACTGTGGTTTAGAAGAACTAGTTTTCAAGATCGAAGATTGAAGATCCAGCTCGATATTTGGATATTTTACAAGACATTCGTGACATAGTGTAAATTCCAAAGGTATTTATAGATGTTATTAGGCTTAAATTGTTTATTTTTGCTTTGATTGATAAAGTAAGAGATTGGTTGCAAATGCTACCATACTAGTCTACTAGATCATAGGAGCAAATGTAGGAGAAGTTTCTGGCTTAATTTTTCCCATCCACTAAAACAACCACTATTAGGAATAATATTTACAATTTTCAACTATTTTATGAGGAACCATTTCATAAGGCCAGGGAGATATTTATAAGACTTTTAAAAAGTTGGCCACACAATGAAATTGTTATGCATTACCTAGTGTATGCTTTTAATACAAGTGTGAATTAAGCTACCAGGTCTCTCCTAGATGTAACTTCTAGAGGAAGTTTTATGAATAAGGTCCTAAAGGAAGCTTTTTTACTACTTGTTGAGATGGCAAAATCAAGCTAAATGGGAAAGCATAAGGACCACACATAAGACACAAGGAGTGCATAATATAGATGAAGTAGTGATGCTTAGGGTATAAATGGAGTTGTTGAAAAATGAGTTAAATGGGTTGAAGGTACAAAATGTATCAGATTTAGGGAGTGATACTTATGGAGTAATATAAAGGACATTTGAAAATAAAATTGGGGAAGCTATAGGTGTAGTAGTAGAGGATGTTAATGTAGTGAACCCTTATATAAATACTTATAACCCTAGGTAGAGAGATCACCCTAACTTTTCATAGAGAGAAAGGAACCATGCCTCCATATATAACCCTCAACCTAGGGCCCTTTTTATTTAAAACATAGCTCCCCATACCGAAAACCATTAAAACTACCCATCTACATACCAAGCTCCACTTTATTAACAACCAGGATTCCAACCAAAACCATAACCCCCATAAGATAAGAAACCTAAGTTAGAAGTGATGTTTGCAAGCTTTATGACCACTCAATTCATATTTATGGCAAGTCAAGATGTTAGATGGGATTCTCAAGATGTTTGGATAAGGAACCAGGATGCCTTAATTAGAAACTTAGAGACTCAAGTAGGACAACTTGTAAATTCTCTTTCCAACGGGACCTATGGTACTTCCCCATCAAATATGGATCGAAATCTTAAAGAGGAAGAAAAAGCAATTACCTTGAGAAGTGGGAAAGAGGTAAAAGATACCAATAATGGTATAAATTCTTTAAAATTGGTTGAGCCGACAATAAAGGCAAGTATTTTTAAATCTAATGTTATTATTCAAGTGCCTACTATTGTTGAGAAATGCAAAGGTAAGGAAAAGGTTATTCTTATTGTTAATGAGTCTAAATTGCTTCATCCTTATTTAGCTAGGAAAGAAAATCATAATAAATTAGCTAGATTTTTAGATATGTTTAAGAAGTTACATGTAAATTTACCATTTGCTAAAGCTTTATTACATATACCTATATATGTTAAATTCATAAAAGAGTTATGTTCAAACAAGAAAAAAGCTAGAAGGTGTATGTACGGTATAACTATTTGAAAATTGTAGTGCTATATTGGTTAATAAAATTCCTGAAAAATTAGAGGATCTAAATGACTTTACCTTACCATGCGAATTAGAAGGGAATTTTATTAGACATGTTTTATGTGATTTGGGTGTAGTATAAATTAGATGCTTTATTATATTTGTAGGAAATTGAACTTAGGAGAAATCAAGGAAACCCTAATGACACTACAATTGGGGGATAGGTCAATGAAGATACCTAGGGGCATAATAGAGGATTTGTTAGTAAAAGTTGGGAAATTCATATTTTTAGTAGATTTCATAGTGATGGACATAGAAGAGGATAGGAAGGTGCCATTGATATTAAGAAGGACATTCTTGGACACAACTAAAGCTTTGATAGATGTACATAAGTAAATGGTGACTTTAAGCTTCAATGAGGAAGAAATGGTATTTAATGTCAATAAGACAATGCAACACCCGTCTTATGATTTTAAAGAGTCCATTTGTTTCCTAAATGGTGTTCAAGAGTGTGTCAATGGGATGTAAGAAGATATTCTGTTGAAGGATGAGCTTTAAAGGTGCATAATGCATCTAAAAAGTAAGCAACAAGTAGGAGAGAGAGGAAGAGCGGATAAAGGTGATAGACAAGGAGCACAGTGGTGAAGAAACAATGGAGGAAGAACTGTCCCCTCCTAAAGGAGAAAATATTTATGAACTTAAAACTCTTCCTCCTTGTTTAAAATATTAGTGTTTAGAGAATAATGCAAAGCTAATAATAGTTTCTTCACTTTTGATAGGTTTGGAGGAAGAAATGCATATAGAGGTGTTGAAAAATCATAAAGGAGTCATTGGTTTCTAGACATCCAATCTCAAGGGAATTAGCCCTAGTTATTATACTCATCGAATCCCTATAGAGAGTGATTTCAAGCTAGTGGTACAACCCTAAATGAGACTTAGCCCAACAATACAAGAAGTCATGAAGAAAGAGGTACTTAAGTTTTTCGATACAGGAATTATCTCAAGTATATAAGCATTAAAGTAATGAGAACAATAGATATTCCAATATACATAATTCATATAGATGGTAATTACTCATATGAACATTTTCAGTTGAGACATTATTTCCATAATCAAACTAATAATATGGTCTAATAATAATATTAAAGCAAGTGAAGTTTTGATTCGATATTTGTGATCAGTACTATAAAAATAATTTAGCTTGCCTTAGTTCTAACAGTGGATAATAGGAAATGTCGATATACTTAAGTATCAAAATGGTGGATATCAAAAGATATCAAATCTTTAGACCCAAATGGGGCCAAACTGTACTCTAGACAAACCAAAGAGACCCAAACGAGGTCGACCAAAAACACAAATGGGACTATTCATGATCCAAATGGGTTCAATTATACTCTAGACCCAATTAGGCTAAACTGTGGTAGCTGCAATTTTCCCTATAGGTACCTATCTATCCACATTTGAACTCTCTTTGCAGGCAATACTTAGTTCATGTTGAAATATGTGTTACTTTCCAATTTCGTTTGCATTGTTTATAGGTGTTTGCTTTCATGATTTAGACTTGAATTTACACAAGTCACTTGAACTTCTTTGTCTAATTAACCATAGTTATGTCACATTTTATGTTGCAAATTAGTTTTTCTAGAAAAAGTTTATACTTTTGCATGTTGTGACTTAAAAAACCACACCACTAGCTGGTTCATCTGCTGGCACCATAGTTTTTGCAGTGATTATCTCTAGAGCTAGTATATAGAAAGCCCTATATGCTACTAAAGTACTAGCTGAAGACTATCAGCTATGAAGGACTGCATTTAGATTTGGGGTATATTACTGCAACAATATTAGGTAGGAGTCAACTCTATATTTGTTAGAAAACTATAAAGATCTATTTTGTTAGGTATTAATTTTAGGAAATGAGTTGTATAAACGATTCCATTTTTATATATTAGCTTTTTTGGATAACTCTATATTTGTAATGAATTCATTACAAATTCTATATATATATATATATATATGAAAATATAAGATTATTATTTATATTTGTATCTATTATATATAAATTGTATTATATAATTGAATTTACAGCATTAGAAAACTAGTCTTTGTTAGACTTTTAGTGACATAATTTTTTGTCCTTAAAATCTAAATAAATAACACGAGCTTACTTATTAGGGATAAGAAATCTGGTCCTTAATAATTTTTAGGGACTAGATTTTTTGTCTTTAAAAGCTTGGTCATGCATCTGATGATTTCCATTAGGAACTAGAAATTCGGTCCTTAATACTTTTTAAGGACCTGATTTTTAGTCCTCAAAAGTGTGATTAGTCACATGATAGTGCTTAGTAAAGACTAAAAGTTAGGTCCTTAAAATGTTTTAGAGACCAAAATATTTTTAGTCCTTAAAAACTTTTAAGGTCCAGTTATGAAATTTGGTCCTTATTAGTCATTAACATCGGAGCCTTTAAGGATAAGGTTTTTGGTCCCTATTGACATTTAAGGACCAGATTTCTGGTCCTTAAAGGTCATTTTTCTTATAGTGAAACCCTTTCACAAAATGATTATACTACCATACTAAACAAATAAACTTCTCACTTTAGATACATTTCGAAGCGGTCTCCAATTTACAATTGCCTCAATCTTTATTGGATCCACTCTAATGCCTTCAAAAGACATAATAATGGCAAGAAAAAAAACTTCACTAAGCCAAAAGTCACACTTGTAAGACATCATCCATGACCCTATTAGATATATGCATTACTAAATGATATAAATAATGATTAATGTATAATTGCACATTAAAAGTAATGATTAGGGTCATTGTAGGGGTAAATTGGTAAATTTATGAGATGTTAATCATGTAAATTATCTAAGTGAATTATTATTATTATTATTATTATTATTATTATTATTATTATTATTATTCTTAAAGGTGTAATTGAATGGAGAAATATAGCTTTAAGGGCAATTTAAGAGGATTAAAATTTAAGAGATAGATTTTGAACATGCAAAGAATTGAGGGACTTAAAGGACACTTTACTTTTTACCCTAAAGATTCTAATTTTTGCATGATTTAAAGAGAAAGTTGTCTACTTGTTTTTTTGTTAGTGAGATGGCAAAGCAATAAGAACATTATATTTCTTCTTTTCCTCTCTCTCTCTCAAATCTTAAGATCTTCTTTCTAATCTCTTTCAAAATTTCTCTTTTGTATTGTTAATGCAAGGGTATTTAAGTGGATATTATAAAGGTAATGTTTTCCTCCCTTCATCTCCATCATATCTTCTTCATTTAGAGGTTTTGATTATGGGAAATTCTAGAAACTCATGGATAACATCCTTTATAGAAGAAGAAAAGAGTGGAAATAACAAAGGCAATGGATAAAGGAGTTAAAGACATTTGTTGTGGAATTTGGCCAAGCTGAGAAGTTTAAGAATAAATTTTAAATTGCATGTGTAATTATGTGAATGTAAATGTGTTGAATGACTTGTTTTGTTTGTTGGACTGATTATAAAGAAGGGGGTGTTCATGGTATAAAAGGAGAATGGAAGAAAGAATAAGTAAATTATTGAAATTGTGTTTACTAATCTTGAACCAGTTTTTGTATTTTTAGTATATCTTGAATTATACAACACTAATTTGTGTAATTGTAGTTGCTAATTACCCCTAAGAAATATACCTACAATTTTACAAAGAAAACTAAGGTTGATTATGCTCCTAAGTAGTATTTATTTTAACTTAAAGTTCGAAATGAACTACTGTATAGCTGTAGAGGGAAGGTTGTTGTATTTTTAACATCTGTATAGAGAAGTCTAATTTCTTTGCGGAAAAATTTTGGACAAACTAGGCATATAGGATTACAATTTTTGTGTAGGAATTTTGGTCTAATATTGTGCCCATTTTCCTTTACGAATTTTCTACATTGAAACTAAATTTGATATTGGTAAGGTGAACTATTATTTAGTGTCAATGAATAGGTTATAATATTTTTTATATAACTCATGCAAAAAGGTCAAAATGCTATGGAATTTTTTTTTTGATAAACTAGACTTATAGGAGTATAACACTTATTGAAAAATATTTGTTTAATTTTGTATCTATTTTAATCCATGAATTTTTCAAAGTGGTCGCACAAATGATTTTTGAAAAAATGTATTTTTAGATAGTCTATGATGATTGAGTTATAACTCCTAATTTAATTGTCCAAATTGAGTAATATTTGAAGCATGGGAAATTAGAGATATAAATCTTTGTTTGTTCAAATGGATAATTTGGTTAATTTATACATTTAGTATGGGAAAATTGAGATTCAAAACTGAGTCGGAAATCTGCCTATCCTATTTTCTAGAAGCTAATTCTTGACGTATAAATGTACCACAAGTAATTATATTATTTTTACACTAATTTGATCATAAAATGAGGATGTTACTTGTTGTATATTATAGGTAAGAATAATGGTATTATAAATTTATACATGACTATCGGTGTGCATGATATATGTATATTCATGGAATATGACATGATATGTTCATGGTAATCCTGCAGTGGAAAAAATATAAAATCGATCATACATGCCTAAAATTCCATGACAAGAATCGAAACATGCAATTTTAGGGTTTTCAAAAACTTACAACTTTAGATGCCTTTTAAAACTTGAATTTGGTGATGACCAGCAACTAAGATGAATTTATCCGCCTTAGACCTTGATCACCAATGCCAAGGAATAGCCTTTACGCCACTCCTCTCTATTCTCGCACACACACTTGCAAAGATGGCTTAAAAAACTTGAGATTGCTAGCTCTCTTTTAAAGTATTGTGTAATGGCAAGAGATTGAAGCTAAAAGACTTGATCTTGCACTTCTTTTAGGTACTATTAATGCCCAAGAACACAAGAAAGCAAGAAGAATTCTTCCCCTTGTGTTTTTTAGCCAAGAGAAAAATATGTGAGGTAGAGCTAGTTTTCATGCCACACACTTGTAACCCTAGGGTTTTATTTCTTTACCAATATATATCATTATCTTTTGGCAAGTGTTTGATCTGAATTTTACTACCTCAAGATAATTAATTCAACCTCAGTCACTTCCTAAAAATAAGTAATAGATATTGATTTAAACTCCTTTGAATTTAAAATTTAAATTTGAAATAAAACACAAGACATTTAATTAAATAAAATCACTTAATATAAGTAATGTACATGTGCCAAAATTCCCTGATTTTTATCTTGGAATTTCGGCCACTTCACCTTTTATTTAAATGATTTAATTTAACTTAAATTCTTTTAGGCTTTAATACTCAATTAACTTAATTAATACAATATAATTAATTAATTGAAATTAAACCTTGTGGGCTGAATTTTTCTCTCTCATGGACCAAGGTCCAATAACAATTTTAACACCCATTATATACATTAATTTGACTTTAATTAAAAGCCCAAATTAATGCCCAATACTTTATTTAAATATTTTAAGCCCAATGCTTTGTGTGCGATCCTATAGGTCTATTTAATGTTGGCAATGAATTAATGAATTAATCCAAAGGCTATTTATATTCTCTAGCAAGATATTATAGCATTCCAAATTAAATGAAAATGCATATGGCATTTAGTGACCTAATGTAATTTTGCATAGTCACTTATCCATAAATATCAGAATTAATATAAGGCATGGAACTAGTCATCCTTATTTATATTAATTCCTTTCTTGATATTCCAGTGACACTGAACTCTCAGATAAATAATGATTACTCATTATTTGATCTTGGTATGGACATACACTTCTCAGTTCATTGATCAAGTGACCGATGATATTTTCGGTATAGCCCTAAGACCGTTTCAGATTTGGACACAACTGTTTCATCAAAGGATCAGCTACATTGTCTTCACTTGCTATCTTGCTAACCTTGATGTCCCCACGATCAATGATTTCTCTGATCAGGTGCTACTTCCTGAGTATGTGATTTTATTTCTGGTGTGATCGGGGCTCCTAAGCCTGTGCGATGGCCTCGTTGTTGTCATATAAATTTTTTAATGGATCTAGGATGCTTGGGACCACTCCTAATCTAGAAATGAAATTTTTAATCCAAACAGCCTCTTTTGTAGACTCACTCGCTGTAATATGCTCAGATTCTATAGTTGGGTTGGCAACAGTCTCTTGCTTCGAGCTTCTCTAGCTGAGAGCACCACCGTTTAAAACAAAAATGGCAGCATCGGCATAAGTTGGTATGACGAGCTCTTCTTGACCATTATACACCAAGAAGTGATCCTTAGTCCTTCGCAGGTACTTTAGAATCCCTTTTACAGCAGACCAATGCTTCTCACCAGGGTCTTGCTGAAACCTACTGGTTATACTCAGTGTATGAGCACCATCCAACCTAGTACATAACATAGCGTACATGATAGATCCAATAGCAGATGCATATGGGATTCTACTCATGTTGCCCCTTTTCTCTTTGGTTTTAGGGCACTGTTCTTTAGTCAAAGGAATTCCCAAAGCCAAAGGTATATACCATTTCTTTGAGTCTCCCATACTAAAATGCTTTAGTACTTAGTTTATGTACTTTTCTTGAGTTAGTCCCAAAAGCCGATTTGATTTATCTCTATAGATTTGAATACAAAGTATTATCTCGGCTTCACCTAAGTCTTTATTGAGAAACATTTCCCTAACCATTGCTTAACCTTTTGCAATGTTGGAATGTCATTCCCAATGAGAAGGATGTCATCCACATATAGGACTAGAAATAGTACTATGCTCCCACTAACCTTCTTGTACACACAAGGCTCATCTTCATTCTTGATGAAGTCAAATTCTTTAACTGCCTCATCAAAATGAATATTCCAACTTCGGGATGCTTGCTTTAATCTATAAATGGATTTTTGAAGCTTGCAAACCTTATTAGGATGCTTGGGATTGACAAAAACCTCAGGCTGTGTCATATACACATCTTCAAGTAAATTTTCGTTGAGGAAAGCAATTTTGACTTCCATTTGCCATATCTCATAATCATGATATGCAGCTATGGCAAGCAAGATCCTAATGGACTTGAGCAAGACTACAGGTGAAAAGGTTTCATCATAGTCTACACCATGAGTTTGTCGAAAACCTTTTGCTACTATTCTTCCTTTTTAGGTCTTATCAGCTTTTAGTTTGAATAGCCACTTGCATTCAACTACCTTAGCACCTTCCGGTGCATCAACCAAGGTCCAAACCTGGTTATCGTACATTGATTGCATCTCGGATTTTATGGCTTCAAGCTAATTTTTTGAGTTTGGGCTCTCAATAGCTTCTCGGTAGGTAGTAGGATCATCACGATCTACTAACGTATCTCTCAATCTCCTGACCTCAATAGTGTCACTGTCAGTGATTAGAAATCCATATCTCTCATTATCTTGACGTACCCTACCGAACCTTTTAGGTACTTGTGTAATGGGTTCTTGTTCCATAACTCATCCTCTATAGGAGTTTGCGGCACTTGAATTTCTCCAAGTTCTACTTTACTCCCACTGTCTTTCTTGAGAAAGAACTCATTTTCCAAGAAAACAGCCTTGCGAGCAACAAATACTTTATTCTCAGCTTGTGAGTAAGAGTAGTATCCCTTTGTTTCTTTGGGATAACCCACAAACAAGCAGACAGTGGATTTGGACTCCAGTTTATCATATGTTAATTTCTTAACATGTGCTTCACAGCCCCAAATCTTGAAAACTGATATATTGGATTCTTTTCCAGTCCATACCTCGTATGATGTCTTCTCAACTGCTCTAGTTGGAGTACGATTTAGTAGAAACACAGCAGTTTCTAATGCATAACCCTAAAAGGAGACAGGAAGATTTGCTTAACTCATCATAGATCGAACCATGTCTAACAGAGTTGGATTTCTCCTTTCATACACACCATTCCATTGTGGTGTACCAGGAGGAGTGAGCTGTGAAATAATACCACACTCTTTTAAATGACTGTTAAACTCTTGGCTTAAGTATTCCCCACCTCGATCTGATCGAATGCCTTTTATACTTTTGTCGAGTTGTTTTTCTACTTCGTTCTTAAACTCTTTGAATTTCTCAAAAGTTTAAGATTTGTACTTCATTAGATAGACATAGCCATATCTACTGAAGTCATATATGAACGTCACAAAGTAGCTAAAACCACCTCTAGCTTGTGTACTTAATGGTCCACATACATCGGTATGTATTAGTTTCAATAAGCCATTAGTCCTCTCACCTTTCTTGTTAAAAGGACTCTTTGTCATTTTTCCATGCAAACATGGCTCGCATGTATCATAAGACTCTAAGTCGAATGACCCAAGCACTCCAGTTTTGTGGATTCTTGAAATGCATTTTTCCTTTGCATACCCTAAATGACAATGCCAGAAGTAAGTAGGGTTCAATTCGTTTGATTTAACCCTCTTTGTATTAATATTGTATATGGACTCTTTGTTTTGTAGATCAAGGATATAAAGGCCATTTTGTAACATGACATTGCCATAAGAAATGCCTTGGCGATGAATATGAGCATTGCCATTTTTAATAACAAAATCAAATTCATCGAAATCCAAACAAGAAACTGAAATAATATTTCTGCTCATAACAGGCACATAATGAAAATTTTTCAAAACTAAACAAAGTTCAGAAGGTAAAGTGAGTTGATAGTCGCCTATCTCCATGGCAGCAACCCGTGCTTCATTCCCCACACGGAGGTCCACTTCATTCTTCCCAAGTAACCACCTATTTCTTAGCCCCTGCACATTTGAACAAATGTGAGAACCACAACCAGTATCCAATACCCAAGTGGTAGATATAGAAAGGTTAATCTCAACAACAAAAATACCAGAACTGGACGCCTTGGCTTCATTCTTCTTTTGTTCTTCCTTGAAGAGAGTGTAATTCTTCCTCCAATGCCCTATTTTGTTGTAGTGGAAGTAAGTGCTCTCACTCTCTTTGAGCTTCTGTGCTTTAGGCTTGGATTGGGCCTGAGGTGCACTCCCACTTGACTTGAACCGAGCCAGTTCATTCTTGGGTTTTGCCTTTCCCTTTTCTTTTCCCTTAGCGGGTCCCTTCTTAATGCCCCTTGAACCATCAGCACGGATTGGTTTTTCGAATGTTCTCTTCAGCATTCTTAAGCATCCCATGAAGCTCAGTGACTGACTTGTTCATTGTATGCATGTTATAATTCATCACAAATGGATCATAATCATCAGTCAATGATTTTAAGATCAAGTCAGTGGCCAATTCCTTTGGCACTTGTACCTCAAGCTTCTCAAGAGCATCAAGATACCCTTTCATCTTAAGTACATGGGTACTGACAGGAGTACCATAGCCATCTTATAAGAAATTAATTCCTTTGTTGTCACGAACCTCTCGTGACGAGCTTGCTTTTGGAACATCTCCTTGAGGTGCACCATGATCGCATAAGCCTCTTAGTCTATAAATTGCTTTTGCAAGTCAAGCACCATAGTGGCTAGCATCAGACAAGTCACATCATTGGATTCGCTCTTCTTGGTCTCAAAAGTTTCCTTTTGAACCACAAAGGCGTTCCTTCCAGGTTCTTCAGGCAAGGGTGCATCCAAAACATATAACTTTTTCCCTTGCTTAAGAACTATTCTTAAGTTTTGAGACTAGTCTATGAAATTGGTGCCATTTAATTTTTCTTTTTCAAGGACCGATCGCAATAAGAAATTGTTGTTTGAAGAAGCCATTTTCAATCTACAATAAAATTTAGCAAGATTAAATGAGGTCTTATTATAATCCAACAAACCGAATTAATATCCCCTTAAATAATTTGTGTTAGTGATTTTAATGTGGGCCAAGATGCACTTTTCTCAAAAATTTATTAGCCAAGCTAAGCTTGTACACCTAAAAAGTTAAGTTACTTAGGTAGGAAAAACTCCAATCATGTCTCGTACATGACTCTTGGATCAAATGGGCTAACATCTTAAGATGTTATAGCACAAATCCATTTATTAGTTGCCTAGGTCCGGGCATCTCTTTTCATGTTAAGTCCAACCTACATTCACAACCCATGCCTCACAAAGATAATCGGGCGTATCTAGGACTCCTAGTCTAAGTGACCGATGATCGATGCCTTGACATGTTTCGAATTAGGAAGGCAACTTTGTGACTTACTATTTTTTAGGGATTCATTTTATTACGACTTATGTAAGGACCCAAAATAGGCCCTAGTAGAATTCAAGGGCAATTACATATTATTAAAGTCTAATTGAGTATTATTGGATGAATTATTAAGAGTTAATATATTGATTTGGGCAAAATATTATTAAGTTATCAATAATTATATGATAAATGTGTAAATTATATGGTATGAATTTTTTTAAGGTCTTAATTAAATTATTATGTTGGTATAATAATAATAAAGGTTGTAATTGAAGCATAAAGTATTAGTTTAGGGGCCAATTTGTAAATTCGGCATCTTTAGGGGAAAATGTGAATAAATGAATAATTGAGAGGTCAATTTAAGAGAAGGATTAAATGGAAAGGTTGATTTAAGAAAAAGAGTTAGTGGAGGGGTCACTTTATAACATGCAAGGTGTGGGTTAATTAAAGGACATGCAACTTGTTGAGGGACCAAAAAGGGAATTTTCCTAACTATTATAAATAGTCTTTTTGGTAGTGGAATGAAAGAGAAACCTAATAAGAGATGGTGGTGGACGAAATTCCAGAGAGAGTTATAGAAATTTCCTTTCTCTTTCTCATTTCTTAAAGCCATAGATGATTTCTCAAGGTCTTTTTGAAGAGGAAATAATTGCATGTTGTTCAATCTAGATCATTAGTATAAAACTATAAGGTAAATATTTTAACTTGATATTTCATCTCTTCATCTTCATCTCCTTCTTATTTTGATTGATGATGGATTAAGATAAATGATGGAAGATTGTTGTTCAATGAATGAATTGATGCAAAGGATAAAAAGAAGGTAGAAGAGACAAGGAAAAAGGGCTTGCAAAGGACTAAGAGTGAAAGGAAAATTTAAAGAAGATTTTGAAGAGAGTTGGAATTTCAAAACAGGTTTGGGAACATCTTTCTCTTCTTGCATGTATTATTTGTGTTGAAAAATGGATATAGTATGATATTTGAAAATGTTACTCTTGCTACATGAGGCTATTGTTGCTGGATTTGTGGACTTATATATATGAGAAATCTGCATTTTTAGTTGGTGAAATGGTTTAGAGAGATGTAATTGTAAGATTTTTACTTTGCATGTGTTATTTGATATAGCTAGGACAAATAGATTGTTAAAAGCTTGATTATAGTTTATTTTAAATTGATGTTAATATATAAAAGTTATAATATAATTTATGAAAGTATATTTGATGAATAACTTGAAATAAAACATCAATCTTTGATGTTTAAAAGAACATGCATGTGAGTTTGAAAATTTTGGGTTTTGGTTCACTGGACCTAGCTGTATTCATTTGGTGATATTTTGAGTTTGAGAATAGATAATTAGATGATTCGAATTGGTTGTTAAATTAGATGTATAGAAAAATATTTCATAAGAAGAAATCACACTCAAATTATGTCTCTCAATGGGTCATAACCTAGCTTGAAAATCGGATAAGTGTGCAGTCTTGTGCTCATGAACAGTCTTTAGTATTTTCAAGATATCTCGAGTTCTAGAAAAGATATTGCAAATATTTTTGATTTTGTAGAAACTAGACATATATATATACAACTTTGTAGAAGACAACTTTTTCTAAAAAGACCGTTTAGTGTGTCAAAAACGATGTACAAAATAAAATTATTAAGCAGTTGCAGGATTTTGGGAACAAGGTGGAAAATTCGTATGGCCAAGCATACTGTCGCGAGCGCGACACTTGCCGCGAGCACGACGTCATGATTTTGGCCCATAACTATGCTTTTTATTCCCCTTTATCAGTATATTATGTTACCCCTATGTGTTGAACATATGACTGAACAAAATAGGCCTTGAATGCAAGTATTCGAGAGCTATAAACTCATGTGTATATAGATTTGTATCAAAGGATATATATATGGATTTGCATGATTTGTATCATTTACATTGAAAATTGTCTATGAATGTATAGATATGCATCATGGAAATTGTACATTAATAGTTAATTTATAGCACCATGAATAATTATGAAGTTATTGTTAATCATATATGTGTATGATAATATGATTGTGATATGATGTGTTGTCTAAAGATCATATGTTTAAGTATAAGTTCATGATGAAAGTTAAATGTATGTGCCATATGGAAACATATTAATAGCATATGATTGATTAGTGATTGAGGTATATATATTGATAATCATGCTTATCAGAACAAGCTTATTAGATGCGAATGTACTACAGGTATGTACAATCTATGATTATATTTATGAGTGCATGAGCATGTAATTGTCCTATGAGATAGAAAATGATTAAATGTCACTTAATAGGTGGGATTATATACATGTGCAAATGGTATACTATAAGTACAGCTTTGAAGTATGAAATGAACATGAATATAGTGTTGCCTGCAATAGAGTTCAAATGTGAATATAAATACATGAATGATAGTTAATATTAAAAATGCTATCCATGAATGTTCATTTGGTGCTGGGGTTTATGAACTAAGAAAATGAAAACATGTCATGTTATCTGTATTTATATGTAAAGATGATGGTACCTAGTTGTATACATACCGATGAACCTAAGGCTACTAAATCTAGTTGTATGACAGGCCTTTAATTGGTTGATATATATATAGATATATATAAGTCTAGATGATTCTACATGATTCCTACGGATTTCTTCAAAATTACTATACTACATATAGTTTGAAATGTATAACTATGTCTTTGCTTAATTGAAATGACATAATTAAGCATATGTGTTATCACATGTTGGCATGCGAAAATACAAATCTACAGTGCTACAGTCTAAGTTATAGAAATCTTATTAAAGCATACAATGGCAATGTGATATGAGACTATATATATATTTACATAAATATGTATGGGTACAAATGGCATTATATAAGTATAGTCTTGACATGCGGAATAGTTACATGATTGAATAAGATTACAAGTATTAAATGGTAATACCCAACAGCGAATATGCTCACAGATTTACAGAAAGTTACACATGATTGTGTATATGAATATATTGATTACAGTTACACAAGAGTATACATGTGCATATAAGAATATGGATGATTAAATGAAAGATAAAGTAAATAGATTTTATTGCCTGCGTTGAGTCTAGGAAGTGGATAGATAGGCATGCCTATAAGGGTACCTTGCAGCTGCTTCTGAATATTTTGACCTGTTTAGGTCCACTTGAATTTAAAAGTATAGTGACCCTGTTTGGGTTTAAAAGTTAAAGTTAGTTCAAACAACCCTCGTATGGGTTGTAGCCGACCCCGTTTGGGTCCGCTTGACCGGTCCATGTTATTTGATTGAGCCTATTTGGGTCCATGTTATTTGATTGACCCCGTTTGGGTCCATGTTATTTGTTTGACCCCATTTAGGTCCACCGATTTATCATACAGTTTTATCCCTACAAGGGATCATCGACTAATTCCTCCGGGTATCCCTTTGGTGCCTTCGGGTGACCTATTATTTCTTTGGTGCCTTCGGGTGACCTAGTACCTTCAGGTACCACCGTATAACCCGTTATCCACCTCTTTAGAATAGTACAGGCTGTACACCAAAGTTACCTTGGATAAATTGATGGTATACATATGTGGGTCTTTTGTGATCATAAGTCTTTTTCTAGATGTATGTCAATTCATGATATATGAAGGAGTTTTTATTAGGTTAAAGAGTATTATAATATTTAATGGATGCAACAATTTTATAATTGCATAAGCATATTTCATATTAAAGATTATAAGAGTTGGTCAGTAACAACCAGTGTTTTTGAAATAGTTTTCTTATGAATATATTTATATGTTCACATTATTTATATGTACACATTTAATGAAATTGTGTTTGTTATTTACGGTGTGATGGATGCATAACTAAGACCTATAACCTGGGTATATAAGAATAATCTGGCAATGTTGTATAATTGTTATGTTTAATTGATAGGCTTGTTTTTGTAACTTATGCTATATAAAGTAACCTTATAATATTATAAAGATCTCATGGCATTTGGAAGTATTGTTTTGCCATTTTAATTCTAATGGGTTTATATCATAGGCATACGAGTATAGATAAAAAGATAATGGATAATTATGCTAGTATGGTTTAGTATTAATTCAAAGGTTATTCACATGATTATTAGTTGAATTTAAAGTCATAGGACATTGAGCTTACATTATTATACATGGTAAATGTAGCATAAATGTAAATGTTAAATTTTATTCATTGTGATAAATCATTGTTGTATTTGAGACATGGTGTGTGCTTGTTGACGATCACTGTGAGTGGTCATTTGTCATATTTTTAGTTCCCCACTAAGCTTTGTAGCTTAGCACGGGTGTTTCATCCGTGTAGGTTGTTGGGGTGATATCTGCAGCTGGATGGCCAACTCAAGTCAACGAGAGAGACAATTATAGACTTGTATTTTGGGCTCTTTGTATATAGTAAAGATTTTGTGGTATTAGAGATATTGTATGAAAAAAAATGTGTTAAATAGTTATTGTAATGTGTAAAAGAGACTTTATCGTTCATTGAATAGTTTCTTTTAATAGTGTAGCACTCTTATAATTAATTTTGATTATATGTTTATGTTACACAGTAACTCATGTGTAATGAGTTAGATAAAGTGATATGTACAGATTATAGGATAAGGGTGCTACAACTTACATGGCATATGCTTTGTCATTTATTCATTGCATGCATATATAAATAATTGCATTAAGTAAAGCGTGACAAACATGGGCCCAAAAACCTACAATTAAGGTTCTATACTATTACATAAGAATCTTCAAGTTGGCCTTCTCCACTCCGGTGGTCTTCGTCTTGATTTACAAAGTCTTCAAGTAAATTCTATTCTAAGAAATAAATGAAACATTTACAATAATACATAATGGCTCGTAGCCCATATTTAATTACAAAAACACATGGCCCATGAATGCACCATGCATCATTCTTCACACCAAACAAGCAAATAAATATACAAAACATTCATGGATCAAACAAAGTCCAATTTTAATTAATTTAGTTAAGCCCATTAATGAAAATTGTGTACTTGAACCTTTAAGAGATTAACCTATGATAGGCCTAGGCCGAAGCCCAATGGACTAAATCCTCTTATTGAATAAGTTCTCTTAAAAGCCAAAAACACAAACTAGTTAGATTTGTGCTATAAATCAACTATAGTATAATTTCCAATTTTGCCATTTTTAATTTTATGTCATACAACCCATAAACATTAAAAATACATATAATATGTACCAACATGAATTAAAACACAAAATCATGAAGAACATATATATGATACACGGCATGCATATAAAAACAAACAAACAACAAAACTAGTTGTTTAATGCTTATGTGATGCCACAAAAATGCACAAATACTTAAATCAATTTTATGAGTCATTTAATAATTTAAAATAAAGTCATAAATATTGATTTAATATTCTGTACCAATATGATCTAAATGTGTTTTTGCCATTTTAATCAAAACAAAACAACAAAGTTGATTAAACATATAACAAACACAAACTAGTCTTAGTTTTAAGTGATTTTAAAATTAATCAATTAAATTGTCATGGACCAGAATTAAAACCAAATTTAAAATATGTCCAGACTGATATTTAATCTTTAGAAATAACTTACAAACATGCCAAAATCGTTTTTACATTTAATATTTAAAACTAGTTGTTAAACTAACAATTAACATGCCAAATAGCACCTAGTTTTAATATTAACATGTACCATCAGGTATTATCAATTAAATCCGACCATTAACAACTCCTAGAACATCTTAGGACAGTATATTAACATTTTATATTAATTATAATACCTATCTAATCATTTAAAATCATTTTTACACCAAAATAATGCAAAAAACTCAAAACAGAAAATTTCAGCATTGCATGTATTTAAAATAACGATTTTTGATTAATTATTTCATGCATCTAAAGCACTAAAATAAGCATGTTTAGGCTCTGATACCACTGATGGAATATGACATGATATGTTCATGGTAATCATGCAACAGAAAAATGATAAAATCGATCATACATGCCAAACAATTCCATGACAAGAATCAAAACATGAAATTTTAGGGTTTTTAAAAACTTACAAATTTAGATGCCTTTTAAAACTTGAATTTTGTGATGACCAGCAACTAAGATGAATTTATCCACCTTAGACCTTGATCACCAATGCCAAGGAATAGCCTTTATGCCACTCCTCTCTATTCTCACATACATTTGCAAAGATGGCTTAAAAAATCGAGATTGCTAGCTCTCTTTTAAAGTATTGTGTAATGGCAATAGATTGAAGCTACCAGACTTGATCTTGCACATCTTTTAGGTGCTATTAATGCCCAAGAACACAAGAAAGAAATAATAAATTCTTCACTTTGTGTGTTTCGGCCAAGAGAAAAATATGTGAGGGAGAGCTAGTTTTCACGCCACACACTTGTAACCCTAGGGTTTTATTTCTTTACTAATATATATCATTATCTTTTGGCAAGTGTTTGATCTGAATTTTACTACCTCAAGATAATTAATTTAACCTCAATCATTTCCTAAAAATAAGCAATATTTATTGATTTAAACTCCTTTAAATTTAAAATTCAAATTTGAAATAAAACACAAGACATTTAATTAAATAAAATCATTTAATATAAGTAATGTGCATGTGCCGAAATTCCTTGATTTTTATCTTGGAATTTCGGCCACTTCACCTTTTATTTAAATGATTTAATTTAATTTAAATTCTTTTAGGCTTTAATACTCAATTAACTTAATTAATACAAGATACTTAATTAATTGAAATTAAACCTTGTCAACTGAATTTTTCTCTCTCATGGACCAAGGTCTAATAGCAATTTTAATAACCATTATATACATTAATTTGACT
This sequence comes from Excoecaria agallocha, assembly GCA_037975025.1. Lineage (NCBI taxonomy): Eukaryota > Viridiplantae > Streptophyta > Magnoliopsida > Malpighiales > Euphorbiaceae > Excoecaria > Excoecaria agallocha. The sequence goes on from CM075819.1 coordinate 23,926,150, forward strand.
TTAATTAAAAGCCCAAATTAATGCCCAATACTTTATTTAAATATTTTAAGCCCAATGCTTTGTGTCCGATCCTATAGGTCCATTTAATGTTGGCAATGAATTAATGAATTAATCCAAAGGCTATATATACTCTAGCAAGATATTATAGCATTCCAAATTAAATGAAAATGCATATGGCATTTAGTGACCTAATGCAATTTTTCATAGTCCCTTATCCATAAATATCAGAATTAATATAAGGCATGGAACTAGTCATCCTTATATATATTAATTCCTTTATCGATATTCTAGTGACATTGAACTATCAGATAAATAATGATTACACATTATTTCATCTCGGTATGGCCATACACTTCTCAGTTCACTGATCAAGTGGCCGATGATATTTTCTCTCTTATAGAGAGGGGTAATCCCCTCACTTCTCTCATGCTCTCTAACATGAATCAATGTATACCCGAGCATACCCGTACTTGTCACTCTGTTATGAGCACGTTAGGTGTATGTCAAAGCGCACAGTAATTCATAGAGATTTTAGGTCTAAGAACTCCGATATAAAATTTGCATATGAGAAACACTTATGACTTGTACCATGTTGTGTTCTCATGAACGGATCTAATCCAGATACCATGTTCTAAACATGTATCTACGATCTTTGATTGACACTCTTGTCTTTATGATCCGTAAGACAAAACTCAACTTATAAGAGAGAGCATACTATTCTTAATTCATTTGTTATTCTCATAACAATGACTGACTATGGATATTTAGAATTAAGTCTCATTTGTTTCAAGGTCTTACAACCATGTACCTCACACATGATAACTTAAACTGAAACAACATTCTTGGATAGTATTATCAATTGATATGCATAGGAATACAATAAATAAAACAAATGCCTTATTTATTAACTAAAGTCTTTTATTACAATGTATTGGGGCTAGGGCTTATACTAACATATATAACTATAAGGTATGATAATACCATAAACTAGAGCTATATGTGATGTGATTTTAGCAAACGTACTATGCAACAGGCCCACGAACAAGCATATTGTTTATTATTTATTTGAATGGATATAAATAGGCTTATATGCTGATGTTTACAAGTTTTCAAGTGAAGGTTAATGATTACAATTGCTTGTATTGATACATGAGATGGATTATACATGTATATATATAAGTTTATGTATCTTCATATATGATAGTATATGTGTAAGACTGCATAATAAAGCTTAAGCATGAAAAGATAATTGAAAAGTTTATGAACACCATTAATGCTTGCAAATATAGTTCAGTTATGGATAGATAGGCACCTATAGAGATTGAGTCATAGCTGCTATCGTCTAGCCCTGTTTGGGTCTATCGTCATCCCCACTTGGGACTACCAAACTTAATACCTACCGGTATTTATATGGCTGATACCTATAGGTATCTACCATTCCCGTTATCCACTTTTAAAACTTAGGCAGGCTAAGTACAACTATAATTATAAGTACAATATTTGAATCAAAACTTAAATATGCAAATGTTATTAATTAAGCATATGATTTCCTCTAACTAGAGTTGAAATTATTACTCCAATACATGTCTCAAGAACATAAATGCTTAGATGTTATTCATGTACTATATGATTACCCTAAATGTCATAAATGCATCAATTTTATAAACCATGGATTGTATCAATGATAAATAAGATTAATGCATGCTAGGCTATATAATGAAATTGGTTACCTTATTAATTGTATAACTAGTTAAATTTCAATTATTAATATAGTATTATTACTGTGATCTTAAAATATGATAGTGATGTATGTTGAGTGTGTTTATCAATGACAATTGTGAGTGCTCATCCATCATAAATTGTTCCCCACCGAGCATTATAGCTTAGCACGAGCTATTTTTATCCGTGTAGGTTCAGTAGATAAGACTTTTGCTCAGGGACATTCTCTGCATCAGAAAAGGCTAACATAAGTTAAGAAGGAAGTAAATGTAGGGATTTCTTATTGTATATTTTGTATAATTTTGCATTAACAGTTATATGTATGTAAATATGTATTTAGTTTGACCATGTTGAGTTGTATAAGCTCATTTTTGTAAAGGTATCAGTAAACGTATGTCTGCATGATCTAAAGCAGGTAACATATGATATGCACACTTACAGTACAAACAAGTAAAATATGAGAATAGTGGTAGTAATCCATCTATATATATATATATATGCCTGTATGATCTAAAGCAGCTGACATATGATATGCACACTTAAGTATAAACAAGTAAAATAGGAGAATAGTGGTAGTAATATATATATATATATATATATATATATATATATATATATATATATATATATGGATTACTACCACTATTCTCCTATTTTACTTGTTTGTACTTAAGTGTGCATATCATATGTCAGCTGCTTTAGAACATACAAGCATACATTTACTAATATCTTTACAAAAATGAGCTTATACAAGTCAACATGCCCAAACTAGATACATATTTACAAATATATAACTGTTAATGCAAAATCATACAAAATATATATCAAGAAATCCATACATTAACTGTTGGTATTTTCTAATTTAGAGAATGTCAAACAAGTAAAATATGAGAATAGTGATAGTAATTCATATATATATATATATATATATATGAACTTGTATGGTTGCATAGAAAAAACAGGCATAGCATGTGAACTACTATAGTAACACCTAATCGATATGTGTGATAACTAACCTGAAGATGTGCTAGTATGATGAAAGTATGCTCGATGGTATAATAACATTGAACAATTGATTAACATTGTATAACAAAGTAATATGGTTAGGTTAATAAAATTAGGGTGTTACAACACTTACTTAATTTGGCATGCAATTAATTATCCCTCAATGTCTGCAATACAATCATCAAATGTTCAGCATGCTCAACTTTATTTCTTAAATAGACCAATATGTCATCAATAAACACCATAACAAATTGTTTCATATAGGGCCTAAACACCTTATTCATTAAATCTATAAAAGCATCTGGTGCATTCATTAAACCAAATGGCATGACTAGGAATTTTTAACGCCCATACTGGGTTTTAAATGCAGTTTTAGGAACATCTACATCCTTTACTCGAAGTTGATAATACTTGATCACAAATCATTCTCTGAAAACACACCAATACCTTTTAACTATTCAAACAAGTCTTCAATTCTAGGCATTGGATACTTGTTCTTCACTATCACTTTATTTAACTGTCTATAGTCTATACACATTCTCGTTGAACCATCCTTCTTCTTAACAAAAAAGACCGGTGCACCCCAAGGCTATACACTATGCCTAATAAAGCCTTTGTCAAGTAAATCTTGTAACTAAACCTTCAACTCGTTTAATTTTGTTGGGACCATTCTGTATGGTGCTTTAGAAATAATAGCTGTGCCTGGTATAACTTCTATCGACAACTCCACATCCCTTTTAGGTGGAAGACTAGGTAAGTCTTCTGGAAATACATTAGGAAATTCATTTGCCATTGGTATATCTTGAAGCCTTACTATCTTTCTTTTTAAATCAAGTACCAAGGCAAAAAAATGCTTCACATCCCTTTTTAAGAAATCACCTGGCTTGCATAACAGATCTCACATTAGCAAAAGGTTTAGTTTGAATGCCCTGTACTAATACTTCTCTACGATAAGAATCTCTAAGTGTTATTATGTTCATCCCATAATTAACCACTGCATGATACTTTGACAACCAATCCATGCCCAAAATGACATCATGTATCACCCTTATCCTATAATCTGTACATATCACTTTATCCAACTCATTACACATGAGTTACTGTGTAACATAAGAAATATAATCAAACTTAATATATAAGAGTGCTACACTTCTAAAAGAAACTATTCAATGAACGATAAAGTCTCTTTTACACATTACAACAACTGTTTAACACATTTGTTTTTTTGTTTTACATACAATATCTCTAATACCACAAAATCTTTACTATATACAAAGAGCCCAAAATACAAGTCTATAATTGTCTCTCTCGTTGACTTGAGTTGGCCATCCTGCTGCAGATATCACCCCAACAACCTACACGGATGAAACACCCGTGCTAAGCTATAAAGCTTAGTGGGGAACTAAATCATGACAAACGACCACTCACAGTGATCGTCAACAAGCACACAACATGCCTCAAATATAACAAAGCTTTGTTTCAAGAAATAAACAAAATGCAGCAGTTAATTCATATTACGAAAATCATAAAGTTCAGCAATAAAATTTGCATTGATGCTTTAATCAACATATATAACCACGTAAGCTCTAATGTTCTATAGCTTTAAATTCAACTAATTATCATGTGTCTAGTTTCTGAATTGATACTAAACCGTAAAAGCATAAATATCTATTATCTTTTCATCTATTTAACATGTCTTTGATATATACACATTAGAATTAAATAGCAAATCCACACTTCCAATTACTATGAGATTATTATATTACTATAGGCTTATTTTATGTTCCACAAGTTATTCATGTTATAACATATTAGATGTATCATAAAAATAAGCCTTTCAACTAAACATAACACTTATATATCATTATCATAAATAGCAAATACACATTAAAGAATGTGTACATGCAACAATGTGAACACATATATATAATCATAAGAAAAATATTGCAAAACAATGGTTGTTACTATCTAACCTTCATAATCTTTAATGTACACTATGAATATGCACTTATAAAATTGTTGCGCACATTAGACTTTTATAATGCTCTTGGACTTAATAAAAATTCCTTCATCAATCATGTATTGGCATACATATAGAAATAAGGTTTATGATCACAAAGGCATATATATATATGATCAATTTAATCAAAATACTACTATAATGCAAATTCATCAATTAACGATTAGCATGTATTTAGGATACTAGTAGTATAGATACATATACTATTGCACATTCTTTTAGATGTGAGTTTTATGTGCAATAAAAGGAATTTCATATGTAGAATAGTATAAAGTCAATTAAGAATTTGCGTGCCTTATTAAACATTTCTTAACCTTTGACAATAAAGGCTGCACTATTCTAAAGAAGTGGATATCGGGATATACGGTGGTACCCGAAGGTACAAATAAGATATCCGAAGGTATTAAATGATGATCCCTTGTAGGGATAAAACTGTATGATAAATCGGTGGACCCAAACAAGGTCGAACAAATAACATGGACCCAAATGGGGTCAATCAAATAACATGGACCGATCAAGCGGACCCAAACGGGGTCGGCTACAACCCACACGAGGGTTGTTAAATTAACTTTAACTTTTAAATCCAAACAGGGTCACTATACTTTTAATTTCAAGTGGACCTAAATAGGTCTAAATGTTCAGAAGCAGCTGCAAAGTACCCTTATAGGCATGCCTATCTATCCACTTCCTAGACTCAACGCAGGCAGTAACATCTATTTACTTTATCTTTCATTTATTCATTCATATTCTTATATGCACATGTATTCTCTTGGGTAACTATGAATAATGTACTCATACACATGTTCATGTGTAACTTTCTGTAAATCTGTGAACATGTTCACTGGTGGGTATTACTATTTTTGTACTTATAATCCCTTCAAATCAAGTAGCTATTTTACATATGTAATATGATGATACATAACATCATGCTCTATTGGGTTTCTTAAATCAATGATGTGTATGATCATGTTCACAATAGTTTAACCTATGTGTGTATGTATGTGTATGACTATAAATATACAATCACTGATAATTATACAAATGACTATAAATATTCAATATGCACATATATGTAAATATATGTTCATATAAGATGATAAGGAATCTCTGATAATATACACATGAATACGAGTATAATCAACACAATACAATTATCTGTGAATGAACATATGTCACTGTCTTCATATACTCTTTGCATAGTGGCATATAAGCGCAACATATAAGTATATACATGTAAGCATAATTTAATGTAATAAATCATGTACATAAGTTTGAATATATGTGATTATACCTATCTTTATTGTCAATCATATTACATGCTATTATAATTCAATGTGTAATCATATATACACATATTTAACATAACTATATTTAAACCAAATATAGAAAACAAATTAAAATTCTTCCTACACAAATCTGCACAGGGGCAGCTTTCTGGATCAAAATTAGGTGCCCTTTTTGGTCTAGTAAATATTATTTTTAGGCCATGTGTCCTTCTACAATTTCATTCCCCTATATGTCTTGTTTCTACAACATCAAAATTTGTCACAATATCTCATCTATAATTCAAGATATTCAAGAAAAACCATTGGCTGTTCATAAATTCAGAAACAGTTATTTTTACCACTTGTAAAATTTTTAGAATAAAATGGGGAGTGAATCAGCCTTACTTTCCTTCAAAACAATCCTGCTCCTAGGTGTCTAGTTTATCCATAATTTTACAGCATAGCTTTTTGACTCTCCCACTAAGATTTATGTCCAAAATACCACAATCTGTTCCTTAACAGTATATCCAGTTTTTCAAGAATTTCAAGCGAACATTAGGAACTCATACAAACATAATTAAACAAAGTTTCCTTCATACAAAATGTTAATTTATAAGTATATTTTTCATAGGATTCAACCTCATAGCATTCTGAGCAATACACACAAAAATACATCATTTTTACTTCAGCCTGTTCCGAAACCGAAATTAACAGCTCACTACAATTTCAAGTGAACATTTGAATAGCTTACAAGCATATTTAGCCCTTGGTATCTCCTACAAAGTTATAGGTATGTTTCTCATGTAAAATATGAAATTTTAATTAACTTAATTGAGGTTTTTATAACCCAAAATTATGCTATAATTACAGCAACTAGTTCATGATACTTACATATTTCTCTTTATTAAAGATTCATAAAACTTATTCTCATTACATTTGTTCAACATATCCTACAAAAATATTCATGTTACTTCTCTATTTATTTACATGAAAGTATTAGAATACTAATCCCCTGTGTTTCTAATTTCCAAAACATCAAGAATTACATTAATATCACATTTATAACTCAAGATATTGAAGAAAAACTATAAGCTGTTCATAACACCAAAACAGTTTTTGTCACCAATTAGAAAATTCATAAAATAAAATGGGCACAGAATTAGATAGACTTCCCTTCATCAAAGTTTTTCTCCTATGTATCTTAGTTTATCCAGAATTTTAAATCATAACGTTTCGAATTTTCTACTGATAATTATGCCAAAAATACTAAGATCTGTTCTTTTGACAGTGAACAACTGTTCCTACGAGATTCAAGCTAATTTTAAGAGAAGTTAGAGGCCGATCTAGAAATGATTTATTTCTACAAAAAATATACATTAATGTCTTAATAAAACATACCAACTTGAATCATTCAATTTCCTTTTTTAGAACTCAAGTTATTAACAAACTAATACAGCTAGGTCAAATGAACTTAACCCAGAATTTCAAATTCATTAACTTTTCTTCTTTCAAAGGCTACTGTTTTGGGCATTTTTGAGGACCTTAGAGGAAAAATTTAATTATTGTTATTTCTATAACATTTTTAGGCACAGAAGTCCTGGTTCTAACCCAACTAATTACATCAAATTCGGAGTTCAAAAATTCAACTTATGATCAAATTAGTCATTGGAGGTCAATCCGAATTTCTGGACAGCATTTTTACATTAATGTCTAATATCTTAATATAAGTCAATATACTTATAAAATCCATAACCAACACAATATTAATGCATGCAAGAAAATAAAAGTTCCCAAACCTGGACATGCAACTCAAATCTTCTTTAAATTCTCCTTGCTCTTTACTCTTTGTAACTACTTTTCCTTTACTTGTTTCTACCCTCCTCTTCTCCTTTACAACCAACATCATCATTCATTAACTTAACTTCCAGCACTTTTTCAGCATTTACCTCAACCAAAATGAGAAGAGGAAGAAGAAGAAGAAGAAGATGATGAAATTCAGTAGAGATTAATTACCTTAAAGTTATACACTTAATTGCCTTAGTAAACCATCATGAATTGTCACTTAAATTGCTTGAAAAATTCAAAGACTTTGAAAGAAAATGAGAGGAAGTAATTTCTGGTTTTTTTCTCCTCTCAAAATGCCGACACTTCACTCTCTCCCACACCATCTCTCATCACATGCTTATATAAAACAAGGTAAAATTCCCTATTTGGTCCTTTAAGAGTTTGCATGTCACACTATGAACAACCACCTTTTTGCATGCTATAAAGTGACCCCTCCACTAAATCTTTTTCTTAAATCAACCTTTACATTTATTCTTTCTTTTTAAATTGACCTTTCAATTATTTATTTATGCACATTTTCCCCTAAAGATGCCGAATTTACAAATTGACCCCTAAACTAATACTTGATACTTCAATTACAACCTTAATTATTATTATACCAACATAATAATTTAATTATGACTTTATAAAATTTTATACCATATATTTTACACATTTATCATATAATTATTGATAACTTAAAAATATTTTTACCTCAATTAATATCTTAACTCTTAATAATTCATCAAATAATGCTTAATTAGACTTTAATAATATGTAATTGCCCTTGAATTCTACTAGGGCCTATTTTGGGTCCTTACAATTCTCTCACCCTTAAGGAATTTCGTCCTCGAAATTCATACCTGTATACTTTACTCATGTACAACACTATTATTGCTATACCCTATGTTTATCACAGTCATCTATGATCCTGTACTTCCTCTATTATCTTCTCTGTTCACTTCTCATTAAACCTTATCTCAAAATAAGGGCAACTGTATCACACTATTATATCATTACTATGCTTAATGTATATCCTTTCAGTTTCCTTTTTTAGTTGGGGCTTGTACATGTGGTATGGTGTTGTTCATGTTTTGTCAAGTAATGCACAATGCTATGCGATGAATGTATGCTTTCATGTATGCAATAGAATACAGAGGTGTATTCTCATGTTCTGTATATCTTATGCCCCAACCCATGTGTAATGTTTTGTCAATTGCCCTTACTCAAAAAGGAAACACTGACAGGTATACATAGCATCGTAATTAACCCAATTTCTTCACAGCAACTTCACATATAAAAGATTTTATTCACAATACATAAACTATTTCTCTAAAATCATATTAGCATACTTATACTATATTCTATTAACACTCTCTTGTATTATAATCCAAACACTAATCATATTCGCATTTCTTATCATTTACTTTTTAATCCAAAGATAGGATTTTATTAATATGCCATATAGAGTAATCTGAATGTATTCCCTCTAAACACACCTATTTCATAATCCCATATACCTTTCATATGCGCATATTTTGTACTATTTAATTCGGGATTAAGATCCCAAGAATAATACTATCATACACATAGTCCATTTCTGAAATTTCAATCATATACCTTTACCCACATATATAACTATCCTTATATCCCGTTTATCAGATTCTATCGAATCACCACATTTCAATCTAACCATATCAAGACCAGGATATCTGCATTGGCCAACACTCTATAGTTTCCTATGTTAACAACTGTAAACACTTATAGCCTAGGAACGGCTAAACCTTTGCTCTGATACCACTAATTGTAGCACCCTTATCCTATAATCTGTACATATCACTTTATCCAACTCATTACTACATGAGTTACTGTGTAACATAAGAAATATAATCAAACTTATTAATATATAAGAGTGCTACACTTCTAAAAGAAACTATTCAATGAACGATAAAGTCTCTTTTACACATTACAACAACTGTTTAACACATTTGTTTTTTTGTTTTACATACAATATCTCTAATACCACAAAATCTTTACTATATACAAAGAGCCCAAAATACAAGTCTATAATTGTCTCTCTCGTTGACTTGAGTTGGCCATCCTGCTGCAGATAGCACCCCAACAACCTACACGGATGAAACACCCGTGCTAAGCTATAAAGCTTAGTGGGGAACTAAATCATGATAAACGACCACTCACAGTGATCGTCAACAAGAACACAACATGCCTCAAATATAACAAAGCTTTGTTTCAAGAAATAAACAAAATGCAGCAGTTAATTCATATTACGAAAATCATAAAGTTCAGCAATAAAATTTGCATTGATGCTTTAATCAACATATATAACCACGTAAGCTCTAATGTTTCTATAGCTTTAAATTCAACTAATTATCATGTGTCTATTTTCTGAATTGATACTAAACCGTAAAAGCATAAATATCTATTATCTTTTCATCTATTTAACATGTCTTTGATATATACACATTAGAATTAAATAGCAAATCCACACTTCCAATTACTATGAGATTATTATATTACTATAGGCTTATTTTATGTTCCACAAGTTATTCATGTTATAACATATTAGATGTATCATAAAAATAAGCCTTTCAACTAAACATAACACTTATATATCATTATCATAAATAGCAAATACACGTTAAAGAATGTGTACATGCAACAATGTGAACACATATATATAATCATAAGAAAAAATATTGCAAAAACAATGGTTGTTACTATCTAACCTTCATAATCTTTAATGTACACTATGAATATGCACTTATAAAATTGTTGCGCACATTAGACTTTTATAATGCTCTTGGACTTAATAAAAATTCCTTCATCAATCATGTATTGGCATACATATAGAAATAAGGTTTATGATCACAAAGGCATATATATATATATGATCAATTTAATCAAAATACTACTATAATGCAAATTCATCAATTAACGATTAGCATGTATTTAGGATACTAGCAGTATAGATACATATACTATTGCACATTCTTTTAGATGTGAGTTTTATGTGCAATAAAAGGAATTTCATATGTAGAATAGTATAAAGTCAATTAAGAATTTGCGTGCCTTATTAAACTTTTCTTAACCTTTGACAATAAAGGCTGCACTATTCTAAAGAAGTGGATATCGGGATATACGGTGGTACCCGAAGGTACAAATAAGATACCCGAAGGGTATTAAATGATGATCCCTTGTAAGGATAAAACTGTATGATAAATCGGTGGACCCAAACAAGGTCGAACAAATAACATGGACCCAAATGGGGTCAATCAAATAACATGGACCGGTCAAGCGGACCCAAATGGGGTCGGCTACAACCCACACGAGGGTTGTTAAATTAACTTTAACTTTTAAACCCAAACAGGGTCACTATACTTTTTAATTTCAAGTGGACCTAAATAGGTCTAAATGTTCAGAAGCAGCTGCAAAGTACCCTTATAGGCATGCCTATCTATCCACTTCCTAGACTCAACGCAGGCAGTAACATCTATTTACTTTATCTTTCATTTATTCATTCATATTCTTATATGCACATGTATTCTCTTGGGTAACTATGAATAATGTACTCATACACATGTTCATGTGTAACTTTCTGTAAATCTGTGAACATGTTCACTGGTGGGTATTACTATTTTGTACTTATAATCCCTTCAAATCAAGTAGCTATTTTACATATGTAATATGATGATACATAACATCATGCTCTATTGGGTTTCTTAAATCAATGATGTGTATGATCATGTTCACAACAGTTTAACCTATGTGTGTATGTATGTGTATGACTATAAATATACAATCACTGATAATTATACAAATGACTATAAATATT